>JAPZEB010000013.1:26645241-26658875 GCA_029783705.1 Chaetodon striatus | reverse complement strand
CATGCATTCATTTTCCGTAACAGCTTAATCTGTCAAGGGTCGTGGGGTGTGGAGCCTATCCCAGCTGACATTGGGCGAGAGGCAGGGTACACCCTGGACAGGTCACCAGACCATCGCAGGGCTAAAACATAGAGACAGTCACACCGACGGGCAATCTACAGTCCAGTTAAGATGCATGCCTTTGGATTGTGGGAGGAAGCCAGAGTACCTCGAGAAAACCCACACTGACACAGGGAGAACATGAAAACCTTTCTGTTGTGTACGAACTATACTGTATTGCACATTTTGGGTACTACCGCTGGGGTAGTAGCCAGTGTTCAATGGTCAATGTTCAAATTGCTAAAATTATTAAACATGTGGTCATTTTGTAGTCAGAGATTATCTGACTTACTTAACGCTGGTGCTGTAGCCAGAGTGATTTGCCATTTCATCTTCAGTTGGATATTGTAAGCCATTTTCTGTTTGGAAATTTTGCTTTTTGGCCCTAACTTATCAATGGCATGTGATGTATCCACCCTGACAGAGTAATTTTCAGTTGATATGGAAGCTGTGGCTGTTGTGAGGAGTGGATAATCTTATGTTTGTCATGTTCAAACTAGTGTATTTTGGTCCAGTTACGACCATTTTCATTGTCATTTTTCTGGCATAGGAAGATCATCATCCCCCCTCTTATCTATGTCTATAAGTCTCTGACTGGCTTGTTTTTCTAACCATGGAAATCAGGTTGAAAACATGGAAGTCTTATTGCCACCGTTAAGGCACTCAAAAACTGGCATATTTTTAATAAGGAAAAATTAATAGGAATAAAGAACATAAATGTCAGACGTAAAATGTAATTCTCCAGCATGAGACTGACCTGTTGATAATTTCAATCAGGAGACACAGAAGAATGAAGTAAAGATAATGTTTAATACAGAATATGAGTGTACAGATTAACAGATCATTTGTGCTGGTTAGGATTTGACAGAGGTCTTTGGTGCTTGGACACCAGAGGGAGATATTTTGTGATCGAGGAACATCTGAGCGGCAGCAGGATAAACCCCCCCATGGAGTCCACACACTGGTGGAGGTGGCTGATGACTCTGAGGCTGATGAATCCGTAAAGACTAGATGGTGATGGGGAGGTGGACAGCAGCAAGACAGAACTACGGCAGAGAAAAACCATATTTAAAATGAGGAGCAGTAAGATGATAGGCTGACAGAGAAGGTGTGGTGCTGTGCTATTGGTTCATCGTGAATCAGCTGATGACTCAATTGTCAGAACCAGACAATGACACCTAGAGATAGTGAGTGAGCATGCGTTCAAGGAGTGAATAGCAGGGTGAGAAAAAAAACACACAGCCTGAGCATGAAAAGTAAAGTAAAGTACTGTCTCCCTGACTGAACTTTCACTTGAGCTTCATTTCTGAACAGCAGCTTGAGCCGATTTATACCGAGCAGGCACATTGTAGGGGGTCTAAAGCTCTTTGACTATATGCTTTAATACAGTATTCCTTACGTCGTGTAGCGTATGTGAGTGTGGTCAGATATCTGCAGTGATTAACACTCTAGCAATGCTTATTGCTTTGGCACAGTCCAAACCTGCAGTGGGAGTCTGCCTGAACACTGTTGAAAGAAGGACTCTCCTTCCAGTCTGTTTTTGTTCTTGCTCCACTAATCGTCATATTCAAGTGATGCCATCATAAATGAAATGCTAGCAGCCATCCTTAGGGCCCCGCCTCGTAGTGATATTACGGCTCAATAGGTTGTGCCTGCAGCAGTTGTGATGGTAGCGAGCTATCTATAAAATTAAGTCTGAAAAATCATTGAATCTAGCAAGAAGGTCGCCTCATTGGCAACACTGACCACACCTCTGTACAGGAAAGGGGTGCGTTGGATGTATAACACTAGACAAAACAAGAGTGCCATTGCAAAACAGAATATACACGATAAACTTTTAAACTCGATTATTTTGTTTTCATAATCGTTGGAACCCAAAATCATTTGAAATAAAATTCAATGAAACCCTCAGCCCTAAAGCAGCACGTTTGGGTTGTGCCAAGATCTGGATTTCCTGTCTCCAAATAACTGAAAAAAAAAAGTGTCTCGACTAGAAAAACCCAAACGTCAGGATTAAAATTGCTCCCTCAGATGCCTGTGGGTGACATCAGAGATGCCATGGTTGTCTATGGTCTTTTTCTTTACAGCAATCAGTTGCTATTTCTGTCATGAATTAAATCCAAAAGAAGATGTAGCGCGGCATTATGGTGTCTGATAGTCTCTTTATGGTTTCTTTATGCAGTGACAACACATATCTTTCAAAGTTGATGTCGTGGTGATTTTATGATGAAAAAATGATGCACACAACACCTTCAGTAACACCACTTTGGCTTGGCTTTTAGATTTTAGTCAGTGGTCCATTTTTGAGTTTGGGAACTGCTCTTTGAAATGATCTTCTTTATTTTTTTTCTCTTCATTCACTTTTCTGCATTTCAAAGCTTTTGCATTCAGGCCTCCACTTCCACTTGTGGCACGATGAGTCATTCATCACTAGTCTCAGGCCGTCATTATGTCATTCCCATCTGCCTTACAGCAATGAATGAATGCCAGCCACTGTCTGCTCTGACGGACCACGCGGCAGCACTTGCGCTGCCTCACTCAATTAGTGTGACCTCACTTTACATAATTACATGTCTGGTACAGTAATTACCTAGATATGTGTCATGTAGTTCATCCAGACAATTAATAACTGATCTTGACTTTCTGTACTGTACATACACTACTATCTGCATATGCTGTGTCAACTGCGACGTATCGTGTGACCGGGGCATTTCCACAGGTGACAGATTATGTGAGGATGGAGTGAAAGAGTACCAGGTCAGGGCCAGCCATCGAAACATGATGTGGTCAAATTAAGTTTCTTCAGAGAATTGTAATTGGGTTATACTTAGGTTTGTACAAGGAGGAGAACATTTCGCTTCCTGGGGGGGGAATTGTTGGTCCACCATATTGGCAGATCAAGCAAATTAATCCCTTCTTTATTCTTAATCCCTTTCCTTATCATAAGATTATGAAAATCCAGATCCCTCCCTCCTCTCAGATATTAAATTGCACCCATAATATAACTCCTGGCTTAAAGAGAAAAAGAGGACGAAGAGAAAAAAAAAATCAGCCCAGGCCTTCAGCCCTCGCAGATCGCGGCTCAAGTGCTCTTTGTTTTGAATTTCTTTCAGTAATTTCTAATTCCTCCACTCTGTGAGCCTGGTCCACCGCGCCATGAATAATGTCAGGGGGCAGCCAGGCTTTGGTATTCAGTAGTTGACAATCTGCTTAAACAGAAGCAAATTGGGAAAAAATAGCTTTCAAATGCACTTTCATTCCTGTGTGTGGGAGGTTTAGGCAGGGTTATTTTCTCAGCAGAGGGCGTTTTTGCTCTGACAAGACGTCAGCCTTTCTCACTCTCACCACTTTGTGTGTGTGTGTCCGAGAACTAGTCATTGCAAGTTCATTTACACATTGCAAATACTTACTGTCAACTGTTGCCTGGCTTTATTTGTTCACACATACAGCATCTTGTCACACATGTCATATCTGGCCATATTTATTAATTCATATGCTACTGCTGCTCGTGATACTGTAAGTACCGCACATAGCAGTTAGTTCATTAGTTTGTTGGTTTTGTGTCATGCTATTTTTGTGAACACATGTCAGCTGTCACATGGGGATGTTAGGAATAATTAGCTAATAAAATCCAGCCAGTGAACACACAACATTTAAATGTACATACAACATAAAAAACTGCAGGAAAAGTATTCAGAGCAGGTCCGACAAAAGCCCTCGGCACGGAAGTAATTTATAGGATTTCTCGTCCTTTCAGCAATGAGCTAATACAGTTTGTTAGAGTAAAGTTGTCGCTCCACAAGTACTTGAAAATTCAAGCACACAGCCTTCAAAATGTACACTTTCAATACAGCTGAACCTTGCCCGATAACAGACAGAAGTGTCAACTTGTTGCACTCTATTTCCATCTTCAGCTGACACAGAGTACTCCAGGGATGATGTTTTTTCTGTAGGCTGACACCAAAGTTAGCGTTGCTCTGGTTCCCTCATCAAAAAATCCTATGGAATTTTTCCATAGGGTTTTGGATCATTGGATAAATACTACTTTTATAATTTCGAAGCCTAAATGCAGTCGCTGGAAGTATAAAGCTAACATCAGGCTACAAACAAACTATACCACATTTGCAAGACTTAACATCACCACCATGACGTGACTAGAAAGCTGTGTTTGGTGTGATGACATTTTGTAGTCTCATTTAGCCACTTGTTAGCTACAGCGTTTTTTTTTTAAGCCAAAAAAAAAAGCTTCGAAATTCACAAGTGAAATTTTGAGCAGTTTGAAAGCACCTTACAGTCTCCTGTGTGTATAAGAATAACAGGAGGGGGAGGCAGAGTGCTCTGCTGCAGCCGCTGTGTTATTATTTACGTTGTGCCAGCAGAGGAGCTGCGAGCAGCCTGTCTCTCCGTTAGTGCCGGTGAAAGCCGAGATACTAGGCATGCCAGGCACAGCACGGATCGCTGCTACTCTCATTAACATTAGTCTCTGGGTGATGGCGGAAGTAAGTATTCACAGTAAACTTCAAGTTCGCCATGCAAATGTCATTATTTAGACTTTAAATTAAAACAAGCTGCGACTGCTGTTTTTTGTGAAGATTAATTAGTACAAGTTAACTTAAGCTCGTAGACAGTCTGGGTGCTGCACTGACTTCGCAGTTGAGTTCCGCCTTTTGTTCCGTAAACATCATGTTATGGACAAACATCACATTATCGATTACTGACATTGTGAATCGATGCCAAATCGTCCCCGTCCGCATCACGATGCGCCACCCCTAGTATTGACTGACAAATTTTAGGTTGTAGAACAAAATGTGAAAGGCTCTTGAGATTGCATTAACCACAGACCTTATTTCAGGCAACTAACCAAAAACCCATTCACTTTGAAATAAGGGAACCAGGGGTGTTAAAATGCTAACTCATGTCTGAGTTTCAGGACTCATTCCTGAACTACTCTGTTGCTTCCATTCTAACAGATTTCCATGGGTGACTGGAATACCATTTTCCCCAACCAGTCACTATAGACCATTGTATAAACTTAAATCTAATGCCATTTAAGTCCACACTGATACGTAGCCATGCCGACATACTTGTTTTGCTGGAGTTTTTAAAAGTGGAGAGGAGCAAAGTAAAAACAAACAAAGACATGTCAATTTAGAAGCCTCGACAGCAGCGTCTGTCTTGTGTATCACTCTGGCCATTGTTGTTATTACCCCTCATTGGTTCCAGTGCACAGCTTGACCATGGCAAAAGTGCTGTTTCATGTCACTGTTCTAGACGAATCAGTCAACTCGAACTCTTTGGAGTGGGCAGATTCAAAGGTCTGGACCCAGGCAGACCCGAAAAAACGCATGTCATCATTGGTGTCTTTTACTGCAGACAGCCAGTTGGCACCTTAGTGACAAGAAAAATAAGCTGTATGTCAAAAAATATGAGCACATCCTCTGCCACCTTTTGTCTTAGGTTAACTTGGACATTAATTAAGTGTTTGACTCTTTACAGAGGGCAAACAAGAGAAAGCTGCAGTACCTGCCATTGGTGGCATGGGGCAGCCCTGTGAAAATACTGCATCATTAGCACATTATTGGTGTGTCTAAATGTCACGCAGCCACGAAGGGGACACTGAACCATTGGGAAACAGCCTTCATGCACAAGCCAAGCTCTTATTTTGTGTCACAGTCCGCCTTGACCTCTCAGAAAGTCACACTGGAGATCATTATTAACCTTCTGCAGAGGGTGGCAGGAAGTGGAGTCTGCATGTTTCTGTGTGTGCGTGTGTGCTCCTATTTGTGTTTTTGTGTTACTCATGTATATGCGCAATGAGACGCTGAGAGAGAGTGGGGGACACCCAGAGTGAGAGAGAGGGAGGGGGAAATAAAAAGAAATGGAGTGTACTCATAAATCAAGTCAAGGTCCAGCCAGTTGCCGCTGCCACTGCAATTTTTTTTCCCCCTCCGTGTTTCCCGACATTTGACGCTTCCATCTTCTCCTCTTTTAATCTCATCAACCTCAACAAGTGCAGGAGGAGGGGGCGGCGGGGCTCGGCGGCGGGCTGTCCGCTGTGTCAGATGAGGTCTGTCGATATCTCTCATCAAACAGGAGCTGATCAAAGGCCTGCCTGTGCCCATGCAGGCGGAAGGATTAAGCCACATCATGCACAACCTTCTTGACAAAAAAAAGCCTCTCCACACGAATAAAGAGATTAAGTCAAGAGTGAAATCTAATTCAAGGGGAATTGTTAAAAGGGGGCCTCCACGTCGTGCTCTACACCTGACTACATCTGTGTGACTGTGATGCATTTTTAAGCTCTGTTGCACGTTAACAGTCACAAGCTGATGTTTTCTCAATGAATTAAGTCTCGCTGGATACAACAACATCAATCTGATTTGTTTTCAGCTATTATGATTTAACAATGACCGCGTTTACATGCACAAAATATTCCGACTTTTGCCCTCATTTCCAAAAACACGATACTCCCACTAAGCTGTTTACATGGCTAATGAAAATAAATATTCCACTAATGCTCCCATTTACATTCAGCCATGCATACTCTGATTAACGTGCCTTTACATGTCATTTATCATGTCAAAATATGGAAAAGTGGAGCGGCTGTCGCCTGTGCCAGGATTTTTTTTTTTGTTGTTTTCCATCTGTGGCAGTCCTGTGTGAGTGTGTGAACACAGCCTTCCACTTTCTATTCTTCAACCATCTTCTTAAAAGGTTGGTGTTGCGATATTTGCACATATCCAAAAATCTATTGATATCCGGGTCTTTCATGATGTTAAAAAGTAGGTGTGTTCCTCCTTTTGACCAGCAATGTGGGCTTTTCTTTGGGGCATGCATCTTTACTTCAGCCTAGTCTTCTGACCACTCGAATTGCTTTTACACTACATGTCACTTTCACCCATTCACACACAGGCTGAGGCTACCGTACATGGTGCCACCTGCTACTTACTAAGCATTCACACACACTCACACACTCACAAAACAGCCATTGGGAGCAATTTGGGGTTCCGTATCTTGCCCGAGGATACTTTGACATGCAAACTGGAGGAGCTGGCGATCGAACCGCCGCTCTTCCAGGTAGTGGATGACCTGCTCCACCTCTGAGCCACAGTCGCCCAATACTGTGTGGAACAAATCCATGGCAACGCTAAGAGATGACTGCAAACAGACAAGATACTGTGGTTCGTAAACTTCAATTAAAACCCCAGTTGAGACACATATTCTGATTGCACTGTGTACATGCCCAAGGAATGCTATTAAAACACTAAAACACCAACATATCCATCATGTCATGACTGACTGGCTTCATTCGGAATAAAGCCTGATTTGGCATGTCCAATCCAAACTTGCTGTTAACATGATCCTTTGAAAAATATTCAAATTAAAGACACTAATTACTGACAATAACAATAAAATCAATCAACTAGGTTAAAGGAGACATTGCATGTTTAAATTGTAACATAAGTTGTCCTGTGAGCCCCCCTGGCTCTCTGAGGACCAATCAAAACATTATCATCACAGGGCCAATCAGCAGGTGGGATTACTGAGGCTTTGATCCAAGGACTGGGCTTCGCTTCTTCTGATCTACTCCTCACAAAGTATTTATAGGCTTTGAACTGCCGTTCATGTTGCTGTACGATACCACCCTAATGTTATAGTACAATGCTTTCAACATGTGAAGGCTCCAGTAGACCCACCATGCCAAACCATTGCACTGGTGAGGCTTCACATGGGTCAAAATGTGCTGGTAGACTCCAGATGTTGACCTGTATTGCTGTTTATTTGTCTCACAGTGGTATTGTTCTCCATAAATAAATGCAGGCCATAGCCAGGGATGTACTGGGGAGTAAATCCAATATTTCATCGGTTTTAAATCTAAAGAACTTTATAATAAACACAGTCAGATGTATCCAAATCATGGAAAGGGGAATCATGACATGTGAGTGGTTGTTTGTGTGATGACATCACCTGGTCACCACCCATTATCCAGGTCGACTGAAGCACATTAGAGACATCTGAAAGAGGATAAGTGGAAAATGACCAGGGTCAGAACTTTGCTCTCAGGGGCAGTGCTCATTGGATGGGATGCAGCTTTGAAGCTGCTCTCTTTGATGTGAACAAAATACAAATGTCAAAAGCATCCTTGTTTAATTGCTTAATGAAGAGCAGATAGCCTTAATGGAGTTAAAGGATGTCAACCATGTTTAACAATTAAATGAAACATTAAGGCTCTCATGCATGTTTTGACGTGGTTTTAGAGTTGCTGCTTTTTTGTGTGCGATCTTTGTTATTAAGTTAAATACAGTATCCAAGTAGCACCCCGGGATGTATCAGAAAATGTATTGTAAACAGTGTAAACAGAGACCAAGGTTCACAATCGTGAATTTTTGAGTATACGTTGAGACATTTTAACGTCCTCAACATGTTTGGTTTCTTAAACCTAACCTCCATAACTCTACATTAATTATGGGACTGTACAGTATGTTGAACATAATTTCATCTATGCTGCACTAATTCATAGGATGTCATATGAGCTGTGGTGTGTGCATTTTAGCAGGGTATCATACAAACCATTGAATGAGGATATGTTGTTTTGGCCATTTTACAAGCCTCTTTTCAATACTTAAGGACTTCTGGTGTAAAAATAGTAACAACTTTAAAGTGACTGGAAGCAAAGAAGATACTGACCACAAAGTTAAGATACCGTTATGAGCATAAGTTCATTTATATCCATGAAAATATAGGAAACTGAAAACATTTTCTAAATAAAATAAAATCTCACTTAATTATTTTTAGTTTTACAGTAAATGCACTAAAATAGGAATTGTGAAACTTGAACATTTATTAGTTTCTCCCCATCTTGATGTATCAAATATCACGTTGATATGTAAGAATTACAAGATTTTACAGGGCAAGTAGTAAGCAGTGTGCCCATGCGTCCCTTTGTGTGCCAGTCTATCCAGTCCCCCTACCAAATGGCTAAAATGTGCTTTTTAGTAGTCTGAGACCTGATCGTTTTTCAACAGATGATCTCTTGGAAAAATACTTATAGATGTGTACCACAAAAAAAATGGAAATTCAAACTGAATTTGAAAGAAAGGAGTGGATATATGCGTGTCAAAAAAACAGAAATGTATTCAAATCTCTCTTTCCCACCGACTTGTTTCTTTGAGTGACTTTACAACTGTTTACATCATCTACTTGCTGTAGCTGAAAATGGAGTCGTGCAGTCCTTTGGCCCTCTCCAGATCATGCTGCTCTGTGAAGCCGAGACGATCTGGGATTATGCACAGGTGTACATTATTTATTAAATAAGCGACATATACAGTAAGACCTTCACTTGAAGATTGTTCCGTTTTTCTTCTTCAGGGCAAAGCACAGAGCACAGTGCTTCCTGCCTGTAGTTGCCTTGCCCCAAATATTTGAGGAGCTCACATCAGTTTCAGGCTCGGGAAAACATCCATCAGGCTTCTTTTCAGCTGCATCCACCTGTGGCACTGGAGGAAACAGAAAACTCAGTCACACTGCAGCAGCATAACCAACACAAGAAATCACACCAGTAAATGTTAATGATGTGGAATAAAATGTGTCCTTCTAAATACACGCACCTCCATGTTTGCTTATTTAGATATGTAATATATAAATACCCGTGTATCAGTAAGTGACTGCACAGCATGCAAAGTGCTAACAATGCCGACAGCTATAGATTACAGCTACAACACACACTCCTCTTCCAGCACTCATAATGACAACAGGAAAAAGACAGGTGCTAGCACCACACATTATACTTACTTTTACCTAAAAACCCACAAACATGGTTGTTTGGAATAAGAATAAAAACAGAGTTGTCTTATAATGAGCCCTTTTGGGTGAAAAACTTAACAGCCACTGTTTGAGACCAACAAACAACAAAACTGGTTGTGATTTAGCGAGTCATTGTGTTTCCAGCAGCTTTTAGGCACCAAAAGTGACTGATTGTAGAGCCAGTTGCTGTTTTTCATGCAGCAATATCGACACTAAAAACTGTTGTTTTTTTACCGAGAAACTGCTGAGTTTCCTGCCAGTATATTGGCATACAAAGTGTATTTTTTTACTGAGACATTGCTGCTTCTCCAGCTGGGATTGTGCCCCCAAAATCAGGTATTTAAACCAAACTATGATCTTTTCCTAACCATAATCAATTGTGTTGAGCCACACGTTAACCGCAGTGTTATTTAAGCATAAAGTTTCAGCATCTGCAACATATTAACATGCAACTGTATCCATGGTTTGCAGAACCGCACAATGCCGGCATTTTTTTCTGGATATTGAGTTGCATGCCGTATATGAAAATGCTAACATGCTAATGATTAGCAGTTGGGGTGTTTACCATCTTAGTTTAGCCTGTTAGCATGCTAACATTTGCAAATTAGCACCAACACAAGGTACAGTCGAGGCTGAGAGGAATGTCAACAATGTTGACCTGACTCCCCCCTCACAAATAATATACTTGTAATGTTCTTTTGGTTATGCCACTCTTCGTCTGCTGGCAGAGCAGGGCTACTATTGTGACTATTGACCTGTTGTTTGCTATGTTTTTACTTGCACTTCAGTTGCAATTTGCGACAGTTTTATTTGCACTACTGTATTTTATTTGCACTGTCTATACTATAGCTTTTATTGGACTTTTAGTTATTGTCCTTTTAGGAGAGGAGAGGACAAGAAGAGGAGTCAGTTATTGACTTGTTTTGACTTAAAACATGTATAAAACAAAAAAATCAACCGTATTGTGGCACAAGAGGAAAAATCATTCAGCTCCACCCTCTGTGGACCGTACGTGTCTTTCCAAAATTTCACGGCAATGCAACAGTGAAGATATTCCAATCTGGAATAAACAGAACGTCAAGTGCAGGTCTCACCACAAGGCTTTATGTATGTTTATGTATTTAAGTTGTGATGAGTATCTGGAGGCACATGTACAGTAAGAGGTTTTAAAAGTGACTCTCCCTACCTTTGCTTTGTTTATCCACAAGCTCAAGATCATATTCTTCTTGGTTCATCTATTAAATAACATACATAGCTGTAAACATTTTGACCTACACAAGACTCTTCATCAAAGTGTACACAACAGCCTGCACTGGACCCATATTCTGTATTATTTGCAAAATATTGGCTTGGGACCTGGCTGCAATTTGTCAAACATTTGTGCTGAGATGTACTCAGATTCTTCTCGGGTATCTTTTACAGCAGCACTTTACTATTTTTTTCTGATTTTATCTTTTTTCACTCATCTTTCTATTTTAGCCTTGCCATGCAATTACAGCGCCCATTAATGTCTCCATTCTCTCCCCTGCCCTCGACAAAATGCCCCAGATCAGTGTCAAATGGGGAGGAGGACTGAAATAGTCTCCCTGTGACATGCATGTAATATACCAGCCTTGAAGGATGATTCAATATTTATTCACAAATGTTGGAAAGCAGAGGGTTTCAAGACTAGTAATGTTTCAGATGTCTTCTTTAGTTACACACAGGACAAGGTTAGCTGCACTTAGACGCTTTGTAAGATTCAGCATATTGTTAAACAGAAATCAGGGACAGTTAGAATATCTGGCAGATATTTTGCCAATGCAGGTAAAAGTGAGCATCGTTTATTTGTCTGTCGTTTACCGCAAAGAGGACAAAATACTTCAGAAATCAGCACAATAACAAGTTTGAATGTGAAGGACCCTTTTGTGTCTTCATTCTTTGCTGTTGTTGTGCAGTCCCTCTCCTTTCTGTATCATCATGCCTTATTTTTGTGACCGTCAAAAGCGCCTTGGCATAAAGAATGTGTACATGAAGGGATGTTTACCAGAGATGACAGTACATGCTGAGGTGTTTGCACGATATTGGCATGGTAGAAAACCGAGTGATCATCCTGTTGTCGTGTGTGGGCGACGACTCACCGGCAGGCAGTTGCTAAAGGAACTGGAGTCTGTGATAGTGATGCATCGCACCAATACTAGACACGGGATATAAAAAGAACTTGGCACCTCTGGCAATATGTCAAACTCGCACCGGTAGACACAATCTGGGGTTATGATCCATTCAGACCACAGTTAGAGGCTGGTAGGTCCTCAGCTGAGCGGACTGTGCAAAAGCTGTGATGAAGTTCTTTCATGTCGTGGCCAAGAGAGACCAGTGTGAAAATGAAATTCTGAAGAGGAAACACCTTAAAGGACCATAACTAACTGGAAAAAAAGAAAGCTTTTAAACATAGCAGGTATATTATTTCCTCTTGACAGTACAGCGTGTGAGACAATCAGCTCACTCAATATAACGTCCACAGAAGCCCCTATGCATTAAGACAGCATGACTACATGAATACCAATCAAGCCTGAATGATCTTAGAGTGCACGGATAAAAACACCACAGGGAGAGGAAATATCAAGCCATGAGCTGTAATAACCTCAGAATCCACAGGATCAGAGATTACTAAACGTAAAAACGGCAGCAGTCTGAGACATGCACAGACCTGATCTACATGCATGCACTGTACACTTCCATACTTGTTAGTCTTGAAATACAACCTCTGCAAGCCGTGCTAAAGTACTGTACCAGCCTGCTATTACAAACCCTGAAATGTAAGCACATATGGTGGAGCACATGAGAGACTCAGTATCCTCTTGCACTTTGTTTAATAGAGAGAAACACGTTACTAGTTTGTGGCTGCTGTAGGTACAAGCATCAACGAAAAGCCTCAAACGCAGCATTTGATCATCGGCCTGTCATGAGCCCTTTTTTTTTTTGAATGAAAAAGCCTCATCATGTAAGTCCATCCTTTCTGAGGGTGGCTGACACTAATGAGCAGTCATCCATCACTGTAATAAAACCAGCAGGGAGATTATTCCTGCAAGTGTCTGTGCTGCTGGTGAGTGTGCGGTCATCAGCATGAGGTATGGACTACTGTCAGGTGGCGTTGCATTCCCGTGACTGTATATCAATCTGTAGGCCCATTGATTTAGATTTTAATTTTAGGATAGTAGATTTTTGGCTCCATTTGGAGACCATAAGTTAATAATTGTAAATTCAGATATTGGGGGTGTAATGCAGTGCTGCTATTCGTGTGTATTTATTTCACAAATCTGTATTTAGATTTATACTGGGAGTGGGTGGGGGCTAGAGAGGATGTTGTCAAGACGGTTTATTTTATTTCTGGGTTTGTACTAAAGTTTAAAATAACAATTTAGCCAACAGCCGATACCAGTGTTTTTTTTTGTTGTTGTTGTTTTTTAATTATTTATTTTGTTTCAATTCTTATTTATTTCCCCTTTGTGCCAGGGAAACAAAGAAATATTAATTAAAAAATTATTTAAAAAAATACTGAACTGTTATATAGTTTTTTAGGCCTTCATTACACTAATTAGTGATTTAAAATAATTAAATAATACTTCATGTTCACTTCACGTTGTCACCTCATGCCTCATGCAGTTGGCCCAATGAATGAAGTGATTTTTTCTCCGACTCCAGCTGCTGTGAGAGGCAGCAAAACATCCTTTCATTTTATAGTTCCAGTT
>JAPZEB010000013.1:26632250-26642500 GCA_029783705.1 Chaetodon striatus | reverse complement strand
CCATCAACCCAGAAACCTTCTCCAGTCCGGACTGAGTGGAGTCCTGCGGGGTGAAGCTGTGAAGTCTGGCGGCCGCTGGCTGCTTGCTCTGCTGCCATTCAGCGACAAACAAGTGGTGCTAACTGCTAACAGCCACCGCTGCAAATAACAAATCCACAGATCCATTCAGCAGCTCCACCATCCACAGTCAGACACACACGGGCTGCCAATTTACAGTTCACAACTCGTGCTGACGCTGCTCCATTTTGTGAGTGTTTCAGGCTAGCTAAACATTCTGGTGCTGACTATTTCCTGGCACTTACAACCGGTCAGTGTTACAATCTCATATCACTCATACGACATTGGAAGATAATAGGAAGCAAACTGTCCTTTTTACATCAGTATGACACGTGGCCGGGTGCTGTCAGTGAGTAATGGCACCTGTTGGGGTCAGGGGGAAACGCGGCCAGACAACAAGGACAGTTAAGGGGGCGAAAAGTCCGAGTAGCGTAGGTGTTTGCTTCCCGTGTGAATATATAGCCAAACCCTGTCATTTTTAACATATGCTTTTGTTGTTAAAGTAAGAAAATGTCAATATGTGGTGTTGTACTGATGTAGTGCGTTTATTTTGAAAGAGACTGTATGCAAAGTCTACATTTCCTGTGAAAATGGAAGTGTATTTTGAAAAGACACAATGCATGTAAGTGGCTGAAGTTAAATGTCGACGACGCACCCAGGCTACTTTGCATGTCATAATCAACGTGGAAAGTCCACAACCAATCGGGATATGTAACAAGGTCGCAGTGAGAATGTGTTGCTCATTTTGAGTGTGCGATAGTCCACCACCAACATTTTCATCCCACCTTGTTTCATCTTAGTTTTCATTATTAAGACACATCTTTAGCTCATCAGTGCCTCCTCTGTGTCATGGAAAAAAATCCGTCATTCAAATAATACTTTCGTCATTGTATGTCAGCAGCTGTCCACTGCAGTTGTGGACATCTCATCCCTCCCCATCAACACCTCCACTTCCTGTAATGAACATGTCTTCCTGTGGGGGCCGCCAGCCTCCGCAGAGTTCAGGTTTGGGGAAAGGCCCCTGTTCTAATGTGTCTTTGAAGCTCGTGGTGTATTCGTGAAGCGGCCTGGCAGAGAGTTGTCACTGCTAGTGGCGTAAAAGGATGAATGAGACATCATGTCTTCATTGATTTGTGCTCACAGGGTTTATTTGGCAGAGGATTATTGTGTGATGTGAACGTCGCCTCGCTCTCCGTGTCATTTAAAGAGCTCGCTCCCCACTGCAGTCTTTGATCCCGCTCTCCTCGAAGACAGCGGGACGCCGCCGCTCATTCTTCAACCGCAGCTCAGCAGTCAGAACTGACACGCAGCAGACAGGACGACAGCTACCTGTACACCCGTCCGTCTGTGCGCCTTTCAGTCTGTCTGTACGCCTTTCTGTCTGCGTGTTGGGGTTGATACAGATCACCACCTGTGGAATACATTTCACAGCTCAGTTCCATAATTTCATCACAGAGACGAGGGAGTGTTTGAGCCCCTCGAAAAGATGCAGTGTGATTAATAATTGGGAATAAAAGGAGTCAGAACTGAGTCAAAAATACGAAATATGAAATCATAAAATCATCATCTTGTAACACAGTAGGTCTAAAAGATCAGGACATATCTTATATATGACTCACTGACGTAAAAATATAGATACGTAATTAATCTAAATACTACAATAAGTCTTAATATGTACAGTCATATCTATAACACACTAGGAAACATTTTTATAAAGGTATTTCAACACTGAGGAGAGTTTAGTTTTGATATGGTCACATGAATCCAGGCAAGGAGTTAAATCCTTTATGGGGTTTTTTCTTCAGGAAATCTTGTTTCACTCAGAACCCGAGTTGTCTCGATTCTTCTCAAACTAAACCTCTGGTTGTTTAAAGACGTTGGGAGAGGCCCAGTGATGTGTTTGGCATTGTTTCTCAAAGTTAAAGGGGAATGACAGGATTCTTCCTCAAACTAACTGCAGGTAAAATTCACAGCCCTCTGGTCACCTTACCAGAACTGATTCACTCAAATAATTACTAAAAAAGTAGGGCTGTCAAGCGATCAAAGAAAATGATCTAATTCATTACGTGCGCTGTGATGAATTAATCTAAATGAATTGCATACTTCAATTTTTGCTGTGAAAGTATTAACAACAATTGAATACAAATGAGTTTTGGCAGATGTGTCGTGGTGAAGCTGCTGAATTATGGACACAATTGTCCCTGTCCTCTACCATCCAAACAGGTCTGCAGCGCATTGCAATCCATGTTGCAGGGGAGTTAGCTCGTCGGTCACAGGTAGACTACAGACCTGTGGACACCGAGCTCATTTTTTTTCCAAAGTTGTGCGCATCTAAAAATAAATTTTGTGTCAGTCACGTTTGGATACTGAATCTGAAACTTTCATCCGTCATTAAAATTTTTGGAACAGGTTAGATTTTCTGTGTTTTTCGCATCTGTCAGAGCCTTTAAAGACGTTTGACCAAAAAACAGTGAAGAAAATGTGGCGGCAGGACACATCCGCAACAAGACAGAGGAACGGGGCGCACAGAATCATTTCATGATTCAACAGCTCACGTTCAACAGGTCAGATAATAATATTCAGGTGGATGATGATGAAGAGGAGGAGAATTAAAAGAACACATCCCCAAAAAAACAGACTCAGTGTCCAAAGGCCTTTACTCTGTCTGCATCTGAACGCTTGGTCGAGTGTGGTTTGACAAGGCTGGCTGCCAACGTTAGCATCAGAGGCTGCGCTAGCTCGGACCTCTGGGGTTCGCTGCTAGATGATTTGTGTTGAGGTGATATTTCAGGCTTGAAGTCCTCCGATGGTATGAAGATTCCTTACTGCAGAGATCGGTGCTCCTATCAACTCTTCCATCTGGGATTTTTTTAAATGCAAATGTTTCATTCACGGGGGCGAGCAGCGTCTTCTTGTCTGCCTCCATCATGTGACAAAGACACCGTGGCCTCCAGTGACGCACTGGATCAAATATCACTATGATTAATCAGTGTTAATTTTCTTACACATTATTTTTTCTGTAATTAAATGATCAAAATCAACATGTTATAGTAACAGCCTTAATAAAAAGACAAAAATATCACAGTCACAGAAAGAGCTCAGAGCTCAGGCCCGATGTGAAGGCAAGTGGAGGATTTCGTCTTCATTAATCCTGTGAGACATGTATCAACACAGGTTCTGATTTGATCCCTGACTTGCTGCAGTTGTTGGGTGCACAGTCTGTGTGACATATGACGCCCCAACATGAGCTAGCAAGTCATCATTTTGAGTTATATATCAGAATTAAAAGATACTCAGTGGAGCATTATTTTCATCATCCCTAAAGCTTCATTTCCTGTATGTGTTTTTTTTATTTTCTGGAGGGAGGGAGGGAGGGAGCGTCCTTCAGCAGCAGACTGATTGCTGATTCCCTCCAGGCTCGTCTCACTGAATGTGCTGAGGTCTGACTTACAGCAGGTGCATTGTGGGTTTGATTCAACAGACAGGCAGGTTGTTGTTGCTGTTGTTGTTGTTGGGTGTAAAAAAACATCAAACCAGCAGAGTTACAACAGCCTGAGGGCATCACGGCGGATGGAAAAGTTTTGTGTTTTGTTTTTGGCGGGGAGGGGCCGCGGTGCTGTGATTGATTTCTGCAGAGTCAAAGGGGCTCCTTCCTTTCTCTGACAAACACTGAGAGGAATCTGCACTTTGTTACGAGTAATATTTTATAGATTTGGAGTCTGGTTTTGTCAAAATCCTGACTTTAGGAAGCAAAGTAGTTTTTTTTTCCTCAACTACTGAATTCACATTTTACAAAACCAACAGAAAAGTCAGTCACCTCCTGTTTAAATGTTCATTTTCACAAGAATGTTAAATTTAGTTTCAGTCGCTTACAGAGAAATTACCGTTGGTTTGAAATCACATTTTAGTCTGTTTTATTTTGTTTTGTTTTAGTCTAATTTTAGTCATTGTTTTCAGCCCTGTCTCCATGAATCAGCGCCGACACTGCAAGCCCACACATCACTTGCTGTGCATATGGCACCAGTGCTGGAGGGGGAACCAGAACAGCCCAATATGATCATCCATCGTAATTATTCATATTATATTAACCTCCCCTGTTAATGCCCTCTCAGACACAACGCTGCTTAAACTAGCTTGCTTTTACATCATTATTACAGTGCAGCCTACAGTCAGTTGCCACTGCTGAGCCAAGTTGTTTTTAAACTTGGACTCATTAAAACACACCTGCGTTCGACAATGAGACAGCAATGTCTGAATGGTTTTGCTGTCATCAAGATCAGTGCAAAACTCGCTCAGAAGCTGTCACACGCTAACCTAATTAACGAACTTGCATTTGTAGAACCTCCCGCAACTGCTGAAAAATGCCTCGAAGTACGGTGATGCGTCTCCCGTTTCCCTCTGTCTCCCACACATGCAGCGCAGCGCTGGATTGCACATGTGCTGCGGTTATTTCAATTACCTCACAGACTGATTTAGCCTAGCACGCGCAACATAGAGACTGATGTCGCACTGTAGTCCAATGAACAGACAGATTAAACAGAGGAGCAGCTCTGCGTCTCTCTGAGTGTTGATGGAGAACTTGTGAGTGTATGAGTGGGGTGGAGAGTGTGAAGGGGAGAGATGCACACTGGTGCGTGTTTTGTAACGCAGCTTGACCCTATATCGATATAAATGGTGTTGTCTGAGTTTATGTCTTGCTTGAAAATATATCAATATATTGTACATAGTCAGACTGGCTCCAGTGGACACTGAAGTGACAGCGGGGGTCATGGTAGCTCTGGTCATGTTATTCCCAGCCACCCTGTCGTTACTACCCGCTAGGGTTGCAAGAGTGTGAGATTTTTATAGCACAGTTACTGTTTAAGAAAATATCACCATATCAAAGTATGCAAAAAGTCCAACAGGCAATGAAGGGGTGTGATGGGCATGTGCAGGTGAGATTCTCTGCCTAGTTTTCATCATTGTGACATCAGTTGTCATACCACTAACCCTACTAGTCGCCATGCTTACAGTATGTTAACATTAGCTGCCTCACAAAGTGCCAGGTGTGAAGCCGAGTTAGATGAATCTTGCAAATCCCCGTCACTAGATTCTTTACTTTCTTCTCATCTCTCTTTTGCTCAAAACAAAAATGAATTAGTTTAATTTTTAGCGATGTCTGCACATATATGTTCACCTTTCTCTCACCCGACACCGGTTGTGTCATCACAGGGAACTCTGTGATTGGTGCACTGCAGCCTGTGGAATCATGGAACGTGTAGTTTTTTAACGATTAGCAGCGGTAATTGTAAACTTTACTTGCACACTGTGCTCATAAATGATTTCTCTGGCTCTTATATATCTATTTTTAGGGGCAAACTTGAGTAAAATACTCACACTGAAAAGCCCTGCTCATGCAAACACACACATACATTCATACACGGTAAATATGTGTGGAAATATAAGGTAAATGTTGCCTTATGATATCAACTAGATATTTTATCCTCTGGTGTACTATATACAGTATCATCAGGCAGAGAAAAGGCTGTAAATTGTAGTGAAAGCTTAAAAGGCAACTGTGATCATACACAATTAAATAAAGGGTTAATGTGCTGTAAATACTCATCTGGTATTTTTGGTCTGCCTCTGGCCCCTTCCTGTCCGGAGCCTGTGAGTCTGGACACACAGACTTAGGGCCAAAGTGCTCCTGGCTCGCTAATGCTGCATGGACACACACACATGCACATGCATACACACTAAAAGAAGGACCTTTCTTTTGCAAAAGCCCCTGGCATGTAAAGTGCACTTGGCTTGATCACATACTGTATACAGTACAGGGGAAGAACCCGATATTGCCTCACAGTATCATTCAAAAACTATTGATTTTTTTAACTTTTCATAAGAGGAAGGTGCATTATAGTAATATGATGCCTGCTCATCGCTGCACAATGATGAATGGCTGCGGATAACTCCTCAATCATTTGAGCCTCTGCTTACTCTTAATGTGCACCGCTTCAAAGGTAATTATCTGAAAATGTGTTTATTTAAGGCCCTACATGTAGCATTTCAACATGAATGAGTTATTATCATAGTCATTGTGATCCATCAGTTTAAAACAAGGGATCGTGAAGGAGACTCATTACTCACTGTGTGACACTGGGTCAGATTTGGAGGGGAATCCACTCAACAACTTGAAAACACAAAACAAGAAAAGAGTACAGGGGATTCAGATTAGATGAATTCACATAAAGGGGTGAAGGGATGACTGAAATACTTTAAATATCTTCATCATCATCATCATCATCAGTACAGGCAAAGAGAAAGGCCGTAAAGGTTCGAGCAGTGTTTACATTAGTTAATCCCTGGTTTACATGTACAAATGTGTTATTATGTGTAAACAAATACGTCCAGATATGCACACATAATGCTGTGTGTACAGATCCAATCACCGTCCGACTTATTGCAGTAATAAAGCGGGATAAAGCTTGACTAATGCCACACAGCTGTTATTTTTACCTCACAATCCCTTGTTGAAACCCAGCGCCTTGCACGAACAGATGAGTTCAGGTTAGGGACTGTTGCTAAAGTGCAAGCAAAGTGGCCAAGAGACCAGTATCAGATTGTTAATAGCTTTTCTCTCTCTTTCTCTTCAAAGACAAATTATACAATATGGCCAAATTGAGAGATGTCAGTTCTGGCTGATTTTGCTTTCGATAGCCTGACACCAATCAACTGGTGACTAACAAGTTAAATGACGTGAAATACAAGAGGGCTTTCCCTCTAGGCTGGTGCTCCACTGACTCTGTGAGCTTTGGCGCCACATTCCAAAGTGTCATCCATTTAGAGCTGGTGAAATTTTTTGCTGACAGACAGCTGGCTGGTTGTGTTAACATGCAAAAACACAGCCCCACCCTCTAGTTTACACTGGTTAGCTATCGTTAGCCTGGGCTTCGGCCCTACTCTCACTATGATTCGTTAGTACTTGTTGCCTTTGTTGGTTGGATTGGATAGATTTAGGCAAAGGGAGTGGGATTGGTTAGGGTAAAGATATCAAGGTTAGCTAATCAGAGGCGGAGTAAGGTGGGCCATTCCTTCGCTATCCTAGGATTCACAAATTCACATCCGGATTGTGTAGAAGTTAGCTAGTGGTGCCACGTATTTGGAGATTACTGCTAGTAACGCTGTCCCATTACAGCATGGTGTTGCTGCAGTGCATGATGGCCACACTAGGTTGTCCTGGTGAGTAAGCAGCTTCATTTTGAAGCTCATTTTGACCAAATGAGCTAGCCAATGTTAGCTTCCACCAGATCCTGGTGGTGGGCAATGCAGTAAACTGAAGAGCAGAAAAATTAACCTATAGACCGACATGCATAACTGGTCAAAACTATTCTCAATTAGCCAATCATCAGCTAAGAGTTGACATCCTCAGCCAAAATGCAATTCTGACTTGAATCTTTTATTATCTTGATGTGAAATTACCAGGTACACAGCCTATTTAGACCAGTTTAGTTTGATGTTTTTCTTTTTTGGAGGCAGATTTTAAACACAAATCATGCTTTATTATTTAATTAATTTAGGTACATTGTTGAAAGATTTAGTCATATATGTTATATTTTGGATAAATAAATAAAAGATGCAGACACAGACTGTAGCTTTGCATTATACTCCAGTCAGTTACATGCTGTTCTGTCGATCAGTTTGCAGCAAAAAAACCCAGAAAAACAAGGTGCCAAAATAGGCTGAGAAAAAGAAGACTGCTAGCAAACAGGCATGGATGTAAACAATGCAATGTTTTAAATAGTTAAAGAATCAATTTTGAAATTGTTTTAATTGGAAAGAATTGCACTCAACACATTTGTTAGACCTCAAGGACACACACAATGCATTTTGGTGAGAAACACTAAATGTAGACATAACTTTTGATTGTTTAAAAGAAAACTCCTGAAGGCACCTTCAACAGAAGGCGAGACATCTGTGTGTCCAATCCTGTGAGTTGTCTCTGGTCTGTTTTTTTACTCTGTATTTGATAGTTAAAACTGTTCTGAAGTGTCTTTATCTCCCATATAGTTCCTGAAAAAACAAAATGTTTAAGCACCATAAAAAAGAAAATAACCATTGGGACATATAATTAAATACATTATTCCCGAGTATAGCTAAATTGATTTTGCAGAAATAACTTAAGATAATAGGAAACTGCATTCTAAGCAGTGCTGCAGAACAACAAAAATAAAAGCATGCCTAGTCATTAGCATCTACATAATCAGGCTATGACTGTTTAAGAAAAAGGCTCTTACTCAGCAGTATTAGTTTATACCAAGTTGTAATGGCGGACATAAAAATACAGGGGGAATGACTGTCCCCATCATATTACAAGGGCTATTCCGCTGCTGTTTTACCTTCATAGTCCTCCTGGATGATTACAACGGCAGCACAGTGGGAGGTGAAATAAAGCTGTACGGCAGGCTCTATAGCTAGCATCAGATGACTTAATCAGGCCATAAAGAAGGCCTCACTTACAGATGCTGTGTTGCCCCTGTGCTCCGCATTTCAACAGCCCCAGGGAAGGGTGAAATATGCTTCCTCTGAAGGTAATGTGCCCTATCTCTGTCCAAGCGGTGACAAATTTATCGCCCCCTCGACTATTTACAATCCATCCGAGCCGTGATGATCTGGCTTGTGTTATTTAAGCTGCAGAGGTACAGCCATGTTGATAACACTGCCGTTGTGAGGTGCCAACAAAGGGGCACGGCGAAAAACGAGGGGAAAAAGTAAAAATATATTTGTTTCATGCGTGAGGTTTTGTAGTCCCCACATGAACCACCTTAGCTGGTTTACCATGACATGATTAAAGTGAAGCAAAACTGGCACGCATTAAAGAGCTGCATTCAAAGAAGTACTGCAGCTTGAATCATAAAAGCAGATGTATTCAGGGTGGGATAATCTCATGTTTCTACCACATTGTCATGGTCTTCCAGAGCCAAATTCTGCCACAGCAGCATTGTAAAGATGTGGGCACTGTCAAACCTCAAGGTGTAGTAAAAGCATGTACAAGTCTTTTCTGTGGTGCAGTGCCCATAGGAAGAATTGGAAGTTTAAAAAATTAACCTCCTGTATGAATCTACACACTTCAGCTATAATTTGGTTGAATACAAAGCTAATTTACATCCTTTTCTCTTGTATCCAGAACTTTTATTTCATCCAGAAATAAGAATTAACAGCTGAATAAAACTGGCAATATTTTAAGTGCCTACTGTGTGACTACCTTGGTTAAATAGCCCAAGTTTCCAGAAAGCAATTAAAATGAAACCAGAGGCAGGTGATATTTCTCTCAAACACAACAAGAATTTCTCTCAGAAAGCTAATTAGCTTCTCTCATTTAATGAACCTAATTAGGTGCATTCCAAACTACTACTCACAACAGTATTACAATATTGATTTACTTATGCGTCCAAGATGTATACAACCTCAATCAATAAAAGCTAATTTGCACTTGCTAAATTATGAATGATATGTGTCTACTACAATGAATAGCCAACAATATTCTCATATAATGAAACACACCAGTTTAAACTGCACAAAATTTAAATTGTAAATCTGCCTAATTATAAAAATATGTCCCAAAAAAATGTCAGAAAAGCAAAGAGTGGAACATGTTCTGTCTTTTTACCTCATTTATACATTAGAGGACTGTACAGGAATCAAATAGCCAAATGTGCATGAAATTAACTTCACAGGAAGAACGGTATCATTCAACACAAACACACAGCTCTACACACACACACACACACACACACACACACACACACACACATACATGCACAACACATTCTTTTGAACCATCAAACAAATTATCCACCCCAGCCAGTGTGCAGACTCATCACTAAATGTGCTCCATTATGCTGAACAGCTCCAGTTTGCATGTTAGCACAACAGGACCTGCTGGACGGGCCATAAAGAGGAGCTCCAGGTCGCTGAGAGGGCTGAACGGCTATTTGAGCAATTCTACTGTACATTTAACATGAACACGGTGCCGTGAGGTGGTGCAATTACTACCACACACACACACACACACACACAAAGCTGTATTACTCTCCCAACATTTTAAAGTGGTAACTCTGTATTTCCTTGTTTAATTTTTTTTTTTTTTTTTTTTTATTTAAGTGACACAAATTTGAAACTCAATTTTTATTTTTTTAGGGATGCCCCCCCTAATA
>JAPZEB010000013.1:26535370-26551050 GCA_029783705.1 Chaetodon striatus | reverse complement strand
GACCTGTTATTTGAGATTGTTTGTTACCAGCCAGCCACCATATTGTTTCCTGTGTCAAAATGGATGAGTTTGCATTGTGTCATTCAGCAGTGGAAGCATTTGTTGGTCCTGTGTGCCGCAGTACATTCTGGTAGTTGTAGGTTTTCTACCTCTTGAGCTAAAGTGAATGCCACAGCCCTTTTAGTATCTTTATCTGGATGGATTGTCGCCCTTTTTTTTTAAGACATTCATGGTTCCCAGAGGGTGAATCCTACTGACTCAGGCACAAATTTAATTTGGCCAGTACCTTGGTTTATGACCAAATATCTGTAAAATCAATGCCATTCCAATCAGCCTCTGGTTTTCTTTGTATTTAGTGCTAATTAGGAAATGTTGCCATGCTAACACACTAAATTAAGTATGTGCCTGAGTGCAGCCTCACAGAGCCAGTAGTGTGGATGTAGACTCTTTGTCTTGTTCCCAAGCAGACCAGAAATATAATGTAATACTTTCTTATTGTACGGCATGAATCAAAGAGAAGGAATCCAAATAGCCTTTTCTGCATGACAAGAATTGCACCAATTAGCAGATGTTCTTATTGTGTTTTGTTTAAACTTATTTTATGACCAAAAACACTTTGAGGTGACTTTCTGAAATAATGAACCAATTAGTTTCTGTTTAATTTCACAAAAACAGAGAGTAAACGTTGCTGAATCGCTGAACAAATGTGACACGACTGACTTGTTGAGGAAGGGTTCCACATTGTTGCACACTAGTTTAATTGCGAGGACTTTAAAGTGATATTTTACTGAGGGATTTCATATTGAAACAGCACAATATAAAGCAGTGATTGGTTGATTGCTTTACCCTTTTAAGTTCATGTGGTGCTGTTGATTCTGCAAATTACATTGCAATCATGAAAATCACAAATTCCTGGTGGAGCTGAAAATAAAATGAGCAAAAGATGCATATTAGGTCAAGTATTTAATTAGCAAACCGCCCTCCTCCTTATTCCGGGTCCTTTTCACTTTGAAACTCACAGCTGGTCTCCTCAGATTAACGCTAAATGATGAATCCATTTTGGGCCGTCGTGTGTTACCAAGTCATCAAAGATTCTCTCAGAACAAATGCACTCCTCAACAGCTTCAAGAGCTCTTTGGATAAATAGCGAGATGTTCCAGGAAAAGTAGTAACTTGAGGAGTATAAATAGACAGTCGCCATCAGCAGAGAGTCAGCTGAGAGGAGACACAGAGGAACAGAGAGGGATTAACAAAACACAGATGACAAAGACAGTGAGAGAATGATCAAGAGAGAAGCGAGACAGAGCGAACATGGGGGAGACAGAGACTCAGAGGACTATGTGCAAAGCATACGGTGACTGAAGAACTAATATCTCCTGCGTGGGGCGGGATGGAGGCTCTGAAATGTGAATAATTCAACGTGTTTTGTAGCTAATGTGTTTTATTCATAGGACACATTATTCAGCCCGACATCTCTCAGGCACTTTTGAAAAATGCTGACTCCCATGATCGGCCAAGGTTGGTTGAAGGCGAAGGAGGTTGAGGGGGTGGGAAGCCATATCTGGGAGGTCATCGTCAAAATGGGGTCACCCTCCGTTCTCCCTCTGGGCGGCCCTGTGACCTCTGATTGATCCAAATTTGAACCTGAAGTGTGTCTGGTATTTGCTGTGCAGCCACTGGATGAACAGCGGTCATCCGTGCCTGATGCTTCAGTGGAGCCGTTCTATTTCTGGACGCACAGTTGAAACTGAGTTTATTGTTATTATTGCCAGCCTTTTAACAGTCTGATGATCGCTTATTGAATTAGTGGGAGTTTGCGCCGCGCTGTCGCCCTCATGTCTCCGGCAGTCAATGTGATAGGAGTGCTTCAATTAAAACAGGCGGCGGTTAGCTCCCACATAACCATTTCCTCTCTCTGCTGTACTGTACTCATCACAAATCACACAAACATCAGTGAAATATGACCCCTGCCGCTTACCATAGAGCCCAATTCTCTGCAATCGGTTTATGTTTACCCCAGGCAGTAACGTGGCTCCGAATCAACATCAGAACAATTATCATTGATATTCCAGCTACTCTGGCTGCCAATATGCTGCTGCAATGCCAATAGTGGTTTGTATCGTAAGTCAGATCATTGCAGATTCAGGGCAATTATCATTAGGCCGCGTTATCGGAGAATTTCATCTCTCTGGTAATTGATTCTGCGCTCGTAGAGGCGGGTGTATTTTAAAGCCTCGCGTCTGCTTCCTGGAGTGCTGAAGGTAAGAGACACCAAAGCCTGACGAGAGGAGAGAGGGAGAGACAGAGAGAGAGATGCAGCAGCTCGAGGGCG
This sequence comes from Chaetodon striatus, assembly GCA_029783705.1. NCBI lineage: Eukaryota > Metazoa > Chordata > Actinopteri > Chaetodontiformes > Chaetodontidae > Chaetodon > Chaetodon striatus. Next base: position 26,548,718 of record JAPZEB010000013.1, on the reverse strand, counting down.
TGGTGCTTATATGAGCATGGTTACCTCGGGTTGCGGCCTTCATCCCACTCAAACACACACACACACACGCATACGTACGCTCATACACACACCACTCTCCCCAGTAAAGGCTTTTTATTCTGCTTCTAGCCCGGTGACCTTTTCGATAGCAATAAGCTGGCATTCACTGAACTCTGGCACACAAATCTGCCATCATATGAGATTTCACTGTCCCCTCCAGTTCGACTCAAGCTGGCCTTTAAAAGCCTGGACAGGTCGCAGAGCTGAGACCAGTTGATGATTGACTTTGAGCAGGATTCAGGAGAGCGGCTTTGACTTCACACAAAATTATGTACTATTGCAGTTGTCCAACTGGTTCAAAAAGACTAATCGACTCTTTTACTGTTGGTAAACAGTGTGATGTTTTTTGATGGGCGGGGCTCAGCTGGAGGCAAAACAATTCTCCACAGACATTAGCTAGCGCTAGCTAGCAAGTTCTGTTGGCTTGTTTTCGACGATGGAGAAAGATGATAAAAGTCTCTCTGAATAGGGTGCATTTGGAAATACTCATTCCAAGTGCCGGAGCGCACTCTGGCACAAACTTGACCGACTGGAAATTTGTAATACTGTCTGAATGTACCGTTATTCAGAGCACCACACTCTTGGCGTGGCCGAGCGTACTCTCAGCACTCTGTCTGGGGAGGCAGAGCAGCAGAGTGCCGACCGGAGAGAATGTGTGATTAACTTAACAGGGTAGAGCGTCACACTGAATTTCCGAATGCACCATGTCAGGTCACTCACTCTCTGGGACCAGTAGTATTACTTGAATAAGTAAACACTGACCAACGGGACCAGACTGCCCGACCTGTATGCTCACACTCAGTGGATGGATGATGTCACAGGAAGCTTTGTGGTTGTTTACTATGCCAATCTCACAAAGGAGGACGACACTTGAACTGTTCCTCCATTTTGTTTTGCTATTGAAGCTAACGTTAGCTAATGCCCTAACAAGTTAGCGTCACTCAGAAATCCAATATTCCTCCTTATACCTCCTCATTTTCAGAAGAGATGGACACGATAACCCTTAATACACATACAATATTCACTGTGGTGGCAAGTCGTGTTTTGCCTCCAGCTAATAAAGCGATGTCATAAAAGGGTCTGTTGACAGCTCTGATTATTTTGTATTCTCAAATTCCATGTACTTAATGTATGTAACTGTAAATACTTACATGTAGACAATAGTGTCCAGCTATTGCACCATATATAGAAGAACTCTCGAGGGAATTATCAGTTTCATTTATTCTACTGCAGAGGTTGAAACAGTCGTAACATCCACTCAGATTATCCAACACACAACTTATCAACCAGCGTAACCCTGCATGTGTTGGTTCATCTTTAATGCACATGGCATTAAACATAGACGAAGCCCCTTTCTAGGTGTAACTTTATAATTCATACCAACCATGCTTGTGTATGTGTGTGTGTATGTGTGTGTGTGTGTATGTCCTTATGCATTCCCGTGAAAGGACTGTATGTCTCTATTTGTGCCATCAATTTACAACCAGGAAATGCTGATGAATGCTGAAACCTGAGCCCCGGCAGGCCGGTGCATTTCATAGCCAATCAAATCTAAATGAGGAAACGAAGGAGATTATTAAAAAGGTAGTGCAGTGTGGCTTTTTTTTTTTTCTCATTTTAGCCCTGATGAAAGGTCATTAAAGCTGTGCCATGATAAGAGAAGGTGGCTCGCTAATAATTCTGCTTATCTGAGTAATATGATGCACTGATTGAAGCTTTTAGAAGTGGACTTTTGGCCCTTTTTAACCATCAGCAATGCAGATGAGGCTTTTTTTAATACTGGGGCTCTGTGTGTAAATGTTTAAATCTCTAATTTTGACCTTATCTGCCATAAAATGATGCTGGAAATGTTTTGTATCTCTATACAATTTGCTCTGTACTATTTGCTAATGCAGAAGATGCTGTCCAATGTAGTACATACGGTTGATGTATGGTGCAGTATACCATGCTGCAGTGTACCTGTGAGCTTAATTAAATACAGCAGAAAGATACACTAAAGATCAGCCAACAGTTTAAATAGCAAATTCCATCTGTTTAGGTCCAACATTATCAAGTTTTTCTAAGTGTTACACTGATAATTTCAGCCCTGTGTTTTACCAGTGAAACAGTTATTTATTAGTGTTGACAAACAGAACACAGACTTGTTAAATTGGTTTAGTTTTATCTTTATAACACAAGACTGTGACTGTTAAAAAGGTTACGAATACTGCGTTGAAAATCAGATATGAGGGGTGTTTTTTATTCTCCATGTGGTGTTGCTGATCACCTGTCTGTTTAGTGATAGTGAAAACAGGTGTGCATCATCACAGGTGTGCAGTGCACCCGGCACTGTCAAGATCAGGACTGGTAAACTGGTGAACAATAAATGAAACTCTATTTAATGTGGTGCAGTTATGTGTACTCTTGTGTGTGCTTATAGCTAAATTTAGATGTAAAAAAATATAAAAGTCTTTATTTTCTTTTTGTTATCTAACAGTCTTTGAGTGCTGTCCTTTTTCGTACCTGAGCAGATGGTACATTGCTATAGTAGGTGGCAATATGCCCCCTTTTAGCTTGTTAGTTTTGGACCTTTTTCTGGTCACCTATTATGTCACAAATCAAACAATCAACAAATGAGTTAGCTATGTTAGCTAGTGGCAAACTGGTACCATGGTGGATAACTTTACAACTCCTGTGCATCCAAAAATGCACAGCTTTGGATGTAGATTTTGCCATGGCGTGACTGGCTTCTTCTTCCTCATTTGCGCATTTAATGCTTTTGACTTCCAGGTCAAAGCCCGGGGTGGAAACTGTGGAGCCTGTGCAGAGCACCACCGCCAGTTTAGGTCCAACTGACTGTATACATGCAGGAGTAATTGAACTCCCAATCACATCATCTGGTGGTTTTAGTCAGACAATAAATCGATTTTCTCTAATGTCATGGAAACGTACTGAGCGCTTTTGTTTGTTGATTATACTTCAGCTTTGTTTGTTTTGTTTTGTGTTTATATACTATATCTTGGCCAGAGTTTAATTTTTTTACTCTTGGTCCAGTTTAACTTTTTCAATTAAACTCCCCACCCACAAGGATTACGATTCAATATATTGTGATATAATGCGATACTGTAAACAAAGCGATATACTGAAATTTTTTAAAATCTAATTTTTTTTTTTAAACTGTCAATGCTAGCACCTTTATGCCTTTTTACACTAGCAGTACGTTTTTACGTCAAAGGCAAAGAGTCAAACAGCTGAAGATAGATTACAACAATAAAAAGAAAAAGACAATATTCCTACAAAGCTGTTTACTTGGCTTATAAAATAAAAATTCCACTTATATCTCCCTTTACATGTAGCTGTGCATACTCTTATTAACATGTCCTAACATCCTTTGTCCCATCAAAATATGGAAAAGTGGAACAGCTGCCGCTGCTGCCAGAATTTTTTCCAAGATTTCCATCAGTGGCAGACTTTTTTGGCCGTGTGAGCACAGCCTACCTTTGTCATTCCTTTCACCACCTCCTTGAAGAAGTCAGCGTTACATTTGCACGAATCCAGAAATCTCATTTCCAAGTCTTTCATTATATTTAAAAGAAGGTGAATTTCTCCTTCCGACTGAAAAAAAGTTGGTTTGTGTGCAACGTATCCATGACAACGCACAGAGCTGAACGGACAAAAGGCTGTGTGTTGCAGATTATAGTAAAAACCTTAGTTGAGACGTATATTCCGAATGTACTGTATATGTGTCCAAAGAATGCTATTAAAACCCAGATAATATCGGCCTATCCTTCGTGTCTTTAGAAATGCTACATTTGCAATGAGACGTAATTCGGAATGTCCAAACAGAATAAGCTGTTGACATGACAATCGAAATACTGTCACATTCAAAATAATAGTGGAATATCAGTGTGCATGTAAACATACCCACCAAGGGATGTAGCTGCGGGGGTTTAAATACAACACAAAATGAATCACTGCCACGCATCTTTGCATGTAAACTACTAACTAAAAATTGATTCAGTGTGTTTGAGAACTGATACCGTATCACAGACCATAATATGGCAATAGCCAAGTATATCAATATTTTCTTACACCTCTATATCTGATGGTAGTGTGATGAAAACAAGGGAGGGACACAGCAATGACTGAAAGACTGGAGCTCGTAAAGGTTTGCATGGTTGAATATGTTTTGTGCCTTCACAAAGCAGACGAGTGACACTCACTGTGGTGATGTGGAGCCACAGAATGTTTAGTATGTGTTTGCTGATCCATGACCCACAAATCTCCAAGAACCCATCCAAGTACCATAGGAGGGCTTTTCTAGGTGCGCTAGCCAATAAATACAAGTGAGGGGTGCCTCCCGTGGATTTACATTGCGATATACAAATCTGACCTTTTCCTGAGCTGATCCTGATTAGAGGTTTTAGACAGACAAAGCGTTTGAACTCCCATGTCCCCCGCCCACCCCACACTCACAAACTGTGCCGCCTCTCGACAGGCTCCTCGCTGACATTTCCTTGAGAAACGAGTGCGCTGTCAGCAGCAGTGTGTCTCATTTCATATTGTAGCAGTCAGTGCAAGGGTTAGAGGAGGGCGAGAGTGAGAGAAGAGAGACGGTGGCTTTTTCGCAGGGCTACAGTGTTGTCTGTGACATTCTGTCTCATAGACTCATTTATTTTGGCTTTTTTTTGTGAGAAGGCGAGACGGTGAAAAGAAGCACAAAGGTGGCTATTCAGACCTGCTGATTGGCTTAAAAAAGGTCAGATTCAGGAATGTAGTAGCAATTAACCAGCACTGAAGAACTAATTACTCATTCAATAAAACTGTTAAACATCAGAGGATTACGTCAGCTCGACCCATTTTATGTCTTCTTTCATCTTTGCCAGACCAAACCATATCAAAGGTTTACTAAAATTTGTGACGGAGGAACAGTTATGGTCCAAAACATGCTAAAAGAAAGTGTGTGTGTAGTTCACCAGTTCTCGCAGCATAAGTCATTGTACTTTGCTTGATTAGTGATGGCTATCTGGAGTGCAAAACAAGGCTCCAGTTGTTATTTCTGCATAATTCACCAACAGGCAGCGTTTGAGACTTGACTGAATTGTTCACACATGATCTTAATCTGCGCTCAAGGGAATTCTGTCTGTTTTATGTGATTTAATTAGTCTAATCAACGCTCAACAAACAATTTCAATTTGAAGTAGAGGTAGTACACACTACTCCGCTGTATTTCATTGTTGTACTTGACGGATAATGCTCTCCTTTATGGGGAGAGCACTTTTCGTCATCTGAGGAGCCATAAAATTCACTGTAGTATTTCAACAAGACTAAAGCTGCAGTCACATTACCACTGATGCAACCAGCAGTGACACTGTATATCATGCTACAGGAACAGGGGCTCCCAAATTACCCTAACAATACACAGCACTCATAATTTATTATTAGACCACACTTGTATAAACATAACTGTATGACATCTGTGAAAAACAGTCTTTATTTTATTGGGTGTTATGCCTTTAGTCTTTAAACTGACTATTAAAACAGCTGATTTACGGCTGGTAAAACTGAAATACTCACACAACACAAACCGTTCTTTAACACTGTTAATATTTACATTTTATTCAATATACCTAAAGTTGTGTATTGTATCCTCCTGAGACCTGAACCTTTGTTTGGTATAGATTTTTAATTTCTCCTAGCCGTTTGGGATCAGTAGGACCCGATAAGTATAAAAAACTAAACATTGCCAACGATAATTAAGTCCCAATGTCCTGACATGAGACGACAATAAAGTCCCAATGTCTTCACATGAGTACCTCCTAATTAACAGCATCGTAATTTGTTGCTGTTGCTAAAATTGGTCAGATTTGTTGCCCTATTTTAAACTACAAACACTATTTGTCATAAATAAACAAGTTTCAATGATAAAATGTGGCTCGGCTGCAGACTGACTTGGCAGAGATGGCTGCCATCTTGTTTTTGCATGAATTAGTGTATTGTGCTCTTACTACCACTAGATGGCACAAAAAGTGTCCACGAACAAGGACAACAGGTCTAAATTCATCAGAATGAAATATAAGTTCGAGTAAACCCAAAATGTGATGTGTTCATATTGGGACAGAGGGTTTAGGAGGATATCAACAGCCAAGTGATGATCTGGTCTCCACCAGGGAGCTGCACTCTGGCTGCAACAAGGCTCCCGCAGCTGATCGCAGCTACTCAGACAAAGCAGGCGAGCCGCTGCACCTGGTGGAACTGTCCTTACCAACTCCCTTACATTCAAAATGGTGGTGAAGACAACACAAATGGGGACTCTGATCACATGCCTAACATGTTTGGTATGGAATCAGTCTGCAACTGCTCTGGTTCAAAATGAGACCACGCTTTTCTAGTTTTCGAGCCAAGACTAAGGCCAAAATGTGTCCTCCAACAGACGGTAAGGCCTCTTGTTTTTAGCCAAGACGATTTCCAGAAATGCCTTTTGCTCTTTTCTTTTATTTGATTTTGCTTATGACTTATGGCCCCTACCCGCCAGTAAAGAGGAGCGAGGTGTCAGCAGCCAATGATGGTGTCAAGCAGTCAATAAAACAGGTTTTTCAACAATTTTGAATCACCACAACCACGACAGCTCCTTGAACACACAGTCAGACGCATGATAGTGATTCTGTCTGCTGACAGGCACCATGACGCAGGTAAGGTGAGTGCAGTACCTGTGGAAGCTGTCCACCATTTTGAGGTGCACCCTCAGGTCCTTCTTGGTGAGGTGGTCCAGCATGCGTGCGTCCACCAGGCACTCCATGAAGTAGCTGCGGTACTGAGGTAGTCCTAGACTGGGCAGCCACTCGTTTCCTATCCACTCATGGTTCATGTCGCCGTAAGCTAGAGTCTGATAGAAAAGACACAAGTTGGCACACACTACCTCAACAGATCTTTCCTGATGCTTTTACTGAAAACATTTTCATATCAACTGTGAGATTTAATCTGTATTAAACAACCTTTAATGGACAAATGCAAGAAATGACATCAGCAGGGGTTCTCCGGCCTTACCTGTGCCCAGCTCCCCTCCTCGGAGTCTGACTTCTGATTGAAACAAGAAAAGAAAAACATATATACTTATGACAGGAAATGGAGGCTGTAATCTGATTATTCTGTGACAAATCCAAATGCAACTCACAAATAATGCTAAGCAGTGCCTCTTGTACATGATTTAGCTCTTCTATTTCTCCATCAGAAGTGAAATATAAATCTGTTTTGGTCTTTTACCCAAAGATGGTTGTAGTGCTCCGACATCTAAGAGTAAGCCGGATGAAGGAAGAAAGTTTCTTCTTCTTCTCCCTCTGCTACATTTTCAAAAACCCTGACTAACGACAAGGTGCTTTCAAGACATGCTGAAAGGCTTGTGGAAGTTACTGCTGAGCAAGTTAAAAGGGAAGAAAGCTCAAATCTAAATGGCATGTGGAATTGGTCTCCAGGGGGACTTTTCTAAACCTCAGATGTGGCCTGGCCTGACAGTTTGCATTTAGTTTGGAAATAGGTTACTAATGGGCTAAAATGGTGTCCTGAAAAATGGGGTAAAATTGGCTTTTAGCTTTGAAGGTCCTGAAGGAAGGCAGGAGATAAAGCACATCAGCTATGACTCAGATTCCAAAACTATGGTACAAGTACTTCTGGTGGTACGCAAACCCTGTCTAGTGGTACCTGTGGGAATCTCTTTAGAAAATGCTATCAAAGTTTGACAATGCTTTGATTAAAAATAGCTAAACTATGAGATATTTTTGCTTCAATATCATCCTACTGGGTAGTCAAGTTCATGAAATAAGTGTGTGTATACATCCATGATTCGTTAGCTAAACTTTGATGGTTTTAAAACACTGAAATAGTGGCTCCACCCAGTAACTATTAGGAAGAGAATTGCAGATCAGGGGGAGAATATTTTGAGCAACCCTGCTGAAACTTAAGTTAAAACAATCAACCAAGTACTAGTAGCCAATTAAGCAGCAGCAATTAAGTTTCCACAGTGCCTGGTAAGAGGCTGGCCTTTCCGGTTTAGAGAGTTTTGAGGAAGAGTTTAAGTACCAGTGCTACACCTTTGTACAGCATGGCTGAAAACAGTCAACCTTAAATAATCTTCTCATTGTCATTATTAGGATACCTACCTCCTGCGTGAACTGTCCGTAGCGTAAGAGGGTAAACATATGCTGCATTTTAATACCGGTACTTGGAGAGCCTAATATTTTCTGAGGTGGTATGCAACGTAAAATGTTTGAGAACCACTGGGCTGGATCTACTCTTGTTTTCATTTGGACAAAGATGAGAGCAGTAGCTTTAGAATACATTCATTCTATGGCACATAATGAAGCTTAAAAAAAGCTTTACAAAGTCTGATGATGCAGAATTTCAAATCTCACTGCACATCACATTTGTACAAGTTTGTCTATATTTCTGCATGAGTAACACATCCAGCTTAATCAGGCCGGCTCACAGCCCCTCAAGTTTGTCCAATGACCTCAACAATTAACGCATATTCAACCAATCCCCATGAATGCTGTGCGACCTTGCAATTTTGTCCAATGAAAACAAATTTTCTACAAGCTTGACCAATCAGCGCAGCTTCCTGTAAGTTTCATCAATCATTGCAGTCCCTCACATAACGTCACCTAACTCACGTCCTTGTTTCTGTTTGTGAAAATGCAGACGTGCAACACGAACATTTCACGTTTTTAATAAATAATGCGGTTAAACACCAGGCAAGGCGGTTCCCTGAGCATCTCCAATAAAGTGGGGTTAACTGTTTTGCATGGTGTGCAACATTGTGGTGGAACATGAACAAAAGTCATCGATTGACCAACACTTTTCTACCGCAAAATACAACCGGAGAATGACTGAAACATGTGGACGACGGACAAGACAAATCATCCCGCCAGAGGCTGCTGCACCCAGATCTACTGCAGGTGCTAAAAGAATTAAGGTGAGTTTGATTTAATTTGCTTTTAATTACAGGTAACTTTAGTGGAGGATAAACCATGAACTCAAAACAGTAAGGTTTTATTGTCAATGGAACAAGTTGCCATCAGCTTTAAGTGCCCGGATACACCAAGGCAACGGTCGGCTGTCAGTCAATGTCGGCTGACGGTGAGCATCTGTGGATCTTTGTGGATTATTCAAACTTTTGGCACTAGTTGCCCCCTGTCAGCTTTTTCTTTCCAGCCAATTCAGTGTGATAATTTAACGTTGGAGCCCATTAGTGAGTGAAATTCCTCTAAATGGCAATTAAAATCAGCACAAAAGTGGAAAAACAGAAGTGAGGAAAGTAAACAACTAAAGTCAAGAGGGAGTGAGATCTTAATATACATAATATGACAAACTTGTTATATTAAGTAAGATTTTTTTTTAACCATTGAGCTCTTTAGCAGAAATAGTTCATAATTGATTTTGTGATTGTTCACTCGTGCTCAGTAAAAACAATTTGTTCTTTTAGCATCGGGTTGTGTTGTTAATGTGCTAACTGGCAAACTAGCGCCTTAGGTCCCTCCTGTCGGCTGCCCTATTTCTTCAGAGATACAGACTACTGCTGTCTGCTGGTGTGGACAGTTATTTCCTCTCACACAGGTGCAGAACATACGTGCTGGTTGGCCGTCAGCTGTAGTCTTTGTGGTGTGTTCAAGTGCAACTTTTTGACATAGACACAGGCGACACAAGGCCATGCGACAGTCAGCCTTTGTTGCCACTAGTTCTTTGATGTCAGTTTGGTGTGTCTGAGCCTTTATAAATCACAAAAAAATTCAGACTATTTTTACGAGGTTTACTTGCTGCGGTAATTTCATTGCAAAAAAACTTTTAAAATATTTTAACATGCATTGCAGTGTCTTAGAAAAGCTGCTATGAAATCAGACATTTTAGGGAGCAACATTCCTCAAAGTAAGCCCACGAAATCCTGGAGAGACTGACTGATGTTGTGACCTCAAGAAGCTAAATGCCAAAAAATAGCTTTTAGAGATGTGGTGTGTGTGGTGAGTCATGGGTGGTCCAAAACAGTCTAGCCTTGATGATTTATGACCTTTTATAATGGAGATGAACTGAGTCAAACTACAGCAAAAATCGACCCACCCTTTCACTGGGCCATAACAAAAAAGCTCAGACTAAACAGACATACAGTGCTTTGTGTGTCATTGACGGAGGCTCCTCCAACTAAACCCCAGTTTAAAATGTATGTTAAGAGGTTCATAGGAACAGGAAAGAGGTTAAATGACGCATGCCTTCTCCATCAGTCACCACTTAGGTCTCTCCTCACTCAATTTCCACTCACACACCCCCACACACACATGACTGACAGAGAAAGAAAAGGGTGACGGTAAAGGACACAAGGGGACTGACCGTTTTGGAGGGGGCTGCCATGGTCTCCATCTCCTCATGGGTCACCCATACATTGCCTGACGGCTACAAGGGGGGCAGAGCCCAAGAGACAGAGCAGCAGCAGCAGCAGCAGGGTTGGTAGTAGAGGTCCGGTAGGAGGGGCAAGCAGTGTTAAAGAAGAAGAGCAGCACCACTGTAAGCCAATAGTGTTATAGCATCACAGTCAGATCATGAACTGGCCCCAAACCCGCCAGGGGTCAGAGGGCATATGAAGAGGACAAAACCACAACACAGTACAGCACAGAACGTCTCGGTGTCGGCATACAGGACATGTACAAATAACAGTTAACATGCACAACAAGAAAGACCAAATACATTAGTATAAAAACACACACATAAACCCCACATTACTCCACCCTCTACATCTATAGTCTGCTAGTGAAGGGTCGGTTCACTCAAATTACTGAAAAGACACTTCTCTCGAGTGTCATCTGATCTACAGACCATAGACTCAGTGGTTTTAATAGGGACTATTTCTTAAGTAGAAAGTATGGCTGGGCAATATATTGATACTGTGATATGATACTCGACATCAACTTACATTTTCAGTATCCTGAGTGTTGTCTTTTTCTGGTTGTAACAGCTGCATGACAGTAAAGTGATGTAATAATTTATGGTCCTGTTAGATTGCTGCAAGTCTGCCCCGTCAATAAAGGTGCCTCCCTCCCTCGTGCAGCGAGCCGGAGACCAAACAGTTTTGTGACTGCAGTGACAGCTGTTTTTTAAAGTTAAACCGCCAACAAATGTGTAGTGAAACAGAATTCTTCGTTAGATGGAAACATGTTGTGAATTTTGGAAACAGGTGTGTGCCATGTCATCTCATCTCTCTTAAAAACAGCCTACAAGAAATTTGCAGACCTAGTACCTAAATCTGCTCATCTTTTTTTTTTTTTTTTTTCCCAGCAGATAACTTAGTTACAACAACAGTGAGCTAGCAAGGCAGTTTTGTGTTTTTGTGTGTGGTATTTTTTCAGTTTGGGAAATCCCATGACCTCTACTAAACATCAATGTTAGCTCACGTTGGCGGGCTGACTCAACAGAGGCTAGAAATCCGCTCTGTTGCTAGGTTGTTCCTAAGGGTCGGACTACTTGCTGGAGTAGTATACTAAGTGTCATTATAGGCATCCACTGACATGACATGATTTTTCAGTTATTAGTCAGACCCAATAGATTTCCATGGAAAGAGAGGTAACACCAGCAAAAAAAAAAAGAGTTTCATTTTTTCAAATATATTAAAAGCTTATTTTGAGAGCTACATTTTAATTATGGAGTTTATTTTGTTGGTAACCTTTGTATAAGAGTGCGTTGATGCTGCCGCATCACTGTCGTGCTAGTAATGGCGGTAAGCACAGTTAATTCTACAATATCGCTGCTATATATTTACGTAAAGTATTTAGTCAAAAAAATATGGTGATGTTTGATTTTCTCCATACCACCCAGCCCTAATAGAGCAGTGGACTTTAATTGGGCTGGAAGCAGAAATTTCCGCACAAATAACTACATCTGCTTCTACAAAACAGAAGTAACTAAACTGTTTCATTTGTAATTTGTGTGAACCGACCCTTTATTCAACCACAACTGTTGTTCATTTTGAAGCATTGCTGTGTCACTGTAGCACAACAAGGCACAGGGCTCCCTCACTGCATGTCTGAGGGGGGATCCGGTCCCAACAGCAGGGGTAAAGCGACCAATTCTCCCCCCTCCCTCAATTTTCTGCTCGACATACACGTCAAACCATATTTACAAGGTCAATTAACCCCCTCTTGTAAGTGTGGGGGGGGTTTTAAGTGCGACAACAGGCGGAGGGCCCGTCACAGCTGGGGGAGTTTGTGATCGGACGCGTGGAGTTGCATGCTGTGTAATGAAAGTTTCATGAGGTGTGGAAGTGGAGCTAAGTGGTAGATGAGAGGGTGAGGTAAAGGAGGGGGGGCAGGGGGAGCATAAAAAAGTACCACTAGTGTTATTTTACAACAGGAGGGGACGGGAAAAGTGCAGGGGCTCATGAGTTATGACTTCTGCATGCACAGATAGTATTGTGTGGAGACTAAAAAGTTTAATGAATATTCTCAGCTGGGCTTATGTAATAGTGCACGACTTCTCATGTCTGCGTGATGTATGGTCCGCATTGTTTGTGCATGTGTACCTTCAGTATGAAGCATATTAGTCCTTGCTCCGCAGCATGAACAGTCACTATCATTAAGGAGCAGCACAGTCCTTAGAGACCGTATGCAATTACCATGACAACAGGGGGCTATGAAAGCGACTGTGGTGTGGAAGCAGTGGAGAGCTAAATTACAGCACACACACACCAGAGCAATGTTTGTACAAACCCACTCCCACTGTAATATTCACTTAGTTAGCACAAAGACTGCGGGATTTAAAATGTGCTGGGCGTGATCGTAACGGCTCTGTTTGCTAATCATTTGCATGTTGTCACCCGCCAACACACGTGTCACTCATGTCTGGAGGCGGTGTGCATGTAAGCGGAGAGGACAGTCAGTCATACAAACATTTGTCAGAGCTGATCTGGAGGCAGAAAGTATGTCATTTATTTTTAGAGATTCTGACTAAACAGTAGAAGTAGAATGAAGCCAAAGTTTATTTTTTGTTGACGGACAGTTCTACATTTTGGGATATTTTCTTTTTCACTTTTTGTCAAGAGTCAGATCAGAGGATTGGTGTTTCTGCTCCTGATGAAGCTGGAACCTGGTAGCCTGTTAGCTTAGCTTAGCATAAAAACTGGAAACAGGAGAAACAGTTAGTCTGCCGCTGTCCAAATACTACAAAATCCAAACTGTCATCTCTAAATTTCACTTCACTTCAACAAGGTGCTGGAAACATTCCTCAGAGATTTTGGTCCATATTGACATGATAGCATCACACAGTTGCTGCAGAT
>JAPZEB010000013.1:26511650-26530917 GCA_029783705.1 Chaetodon striatus | reverse complement strand
CCTCGACCAAGTCTACAAAAATATTCCTGGAGCCTACAATGCTGCACCATCTCCACACATCGGCTTCTCTGACCACCTCTCACTGAGACTGACTCCGTCCTACAAACTTCTGATCTGCAGAACGAGACCATGATTAAAACTGTCCAGGTACGGAACGAGAAAGCCGTCTCTCTCCTGCAGGACTGTTTTGAAAGCACACACTGATGACTGAATAAATATTAGTTGTTACCATTTGTTTGAGTGAATGAATGCCAAGCCAAAGAGTGGTCAGTGCTTCTGAAAATAGTTGAAACACAACCAGTAGCAAGTTTATGAGACGGACACGCTTGCTAGTGTGACATTGGCAGGTTTTTGAACTGAGTCTGGTTCTTACTTTCACCTGGAGATGAGGATGCAAGCCTATAAGCAATCCGATTGGACTTCCGCGTCACGTCGTGGGGCTTTCCCAAACTAGACGCCACATGCCCCCTACTCTATCGATGCATTCGGTGCACAGGCAGATTCCAGTGGATGTAGCTAGGGGGAGGACCAAGTACCAACTTTCGGAAAGGGCCTCTGCTCATGCTTCCGTTGTTTTGCAAACTCAGCTGTGTGTACATGTTTCACATTCGCTCTCCCACACTCAACAGAACATGTCTGTGCTGCGGGGATGTTTTAGATCGTTCCGCAGGGTTTGGCCTTGGAAAAAAGAGCTTGAGCGGTCGCTACCACGCTACTTGATCAGTAAAACAGTTAAGCTATTGAAAAGCTATTTGATTCAGGACATAGTGACGCTACCACCAAGCTGCCGAAAAATGTAGTTAGTTACTAACGACGCTATTTGTAGCGACGCTACTGCCCAACACTGGCTTTAATGATTATGTTAGTCTGTCTAATTACTTTTGGTCCCTTAAAAATTGGAGGGCACTTATAAAATGTGTTGTAATTCCTACAGGGCTCACCTGATTTGGATGTAAATACCCTCAAATTAAAGCTGAACATCTGAGGCACATCTTGATTGTTTCATTTTAAATCCATCGGGGTGGTGTACAGAGCCGAAATGCTGAAAATTGTGTCACTGTCCAAATATTTATGGACCTGACTGTATGTTAAGTATCATGAAGGTATGATTGGGCCTACAGTTTGGCAAACAAGAAGAACAGCGAGGAGAGATGAGGGAGAGAAAGGACACGTTCACACTGGCGCTATTTGGTCCGCTTTAAACGAACCCTGGTCCGCTTCCACGGATAGCTTGGTTCGTTTGGAGTGGTGTGAACGCTCATCCAAACTCTGGTGCGGACCAAACGAGCGAACCCTGCTCCGCTTGAAAACTGGGGGTCTTTGTTCACTTTCAAGTGAACCCTGGTGCGGTTCGCTTACAGTGGGAAATGCAAACGAATTATCCAGAGAACCAAAGAGAGGAAGTGACGTAATGTGCACGTACATGTGATTTATGGACATCGTCGAAGTCTCTCGCTCTCCGCCGTCTTTTTCGGTACTGCTGCATTCGTCTCATGTACAGAGCAACATGCTGGATAGGGAATGGAAGTGGATGGATTTCTGTTTTCGGTCCTGCCCAATTGATGAGCTGGGTTTTCTTCTTCCTCGTGGTTTTTTTCTTCCTGGTCAGCAGTCGTTTCGGGCAATACCGCCCCCAAACGCGCAGCTGTTGTAACTGCGTGATGTTGTCCAGGCGGTTTGGTCTGTTTTAAAAAGTGCAGTGTGAAAGTGAACCGAACCAAATGAAAGTGTGACATTTTTCGGCATTCCCCGCCCAATCGAACCGAGTCCCCCGGACTATCCTGGTGTGAATGGGTTTGTCAGTGAATGCTTTGATAGAATTTTTCTGTTGTTAAACGTGGTCCTCAATCAATCAATAAATGTTTTCTGTGGAGGCATGTGAGAGAAGCTCATTCTTTTTTTTAGGAATTCAAGTTAACCTGGCATAACTACTTGATTTACCAATGGTCATTCTGTGGGTGAAATATTCCTTTAAGTGTAGTACTTGAGTAAATGTACTTAGTTCCTTTCCACTCCTGTGCATTGGGAATCATCAGCTCTGCATCAGAAGGAAGGGAAACATTAGAGAGTGTCACACCCTCAGATACAGAATCAACACAACCTTTGTAAACGCAGGGTAAGAGATTTAATGCATCATTTCTTAATGTCAAAACTAGACCGTCTGCAAACAGAGGTAGAGAGAACCTGGTATGACCTGATATTAAACGCTATATTTGTTGTTGGCCCAAAGCATTAATTAGTGCTTATTTAAATCAGATAAATAAAGCCAAATGAAGTGGAAGCCACTTTAACAGAAGTTTAATGTTTTTCTTGTCTGTTTGGTCTCGCTGTTTCCTCTGAGGAGCCTCCGTCTCTTCTCAGACAGCTTTTAGGCCCATTCTGTCGTCCTCCTTGTTTGAGGGAAATGTGAGGCTGTACGCTTCACCCTGACAGGCTTTCGAAAAAGACTCCTGGATTACCTTGACTGACAGCTCCCAAACCCTAAGATCTGTTGTGTCTGGCCCACACCGAGCATAGGGCAAACTCTGAATCAATAGCAACGCTATCAGTGATGGAAATTGAATGCTGAATCTGAACGCTGAGTACCCCCTCATGAACTGCATAAGAGCATTTTTCCGCTGCTCATCTCAGGTATTTTTTTCGCCCTGGCAGATATGAGCACAGCAGCAGCTAAGAGAGAGTGTAAAGTTTGTTGGGATGTGCACCTTTTCGAGCATCAAAAATAGAACTCAGGGAGATGAGAGGCCGCAGATGGAATTGTCTTCAAAGTACAGAGTCGGCAGTCTTTTAAAGTGATATTACGCTCCCATAAAACATTTTCATTTTCCCATGCGCTCCGCTTGATCTGACACTGAGAAGTAATTTGACATTTGCTGCCATGTATCATTTTGGATGACTACTCATTGATAGTTGCAAACAGGCTGAATTACTAGCTCAAAAAGACAGCGGACAACAAAACATGTAAAATAAAGTGACACTCTGCTGGAAGCTCTCCTGTGAAAGCCACACAGTGAAATACAGGAATATAAGAACTGTCACTGAGGTTTTTAGCCATCTGAACTTTTGGGAGAGCAGTGAAATGGCCCCTCTGTGCTCTGTCCTACACATGGCTGAGTTGCTTTGTAAGCTAACATCTGCTCAGCAGAGGGAACCGGAGCGGTCAGCGCACAAGACGAAGGCCTGGAAAATGTGCTTGCTTAATTAAAGAAAGGGAAGAACCAGTGCAGCTATTTACACCTAATTCTGACATAAATCTGCAGTTATCGCACTGGCGAGACTGTCCTCTCCCCAATTTAGGAAGTACCCGAGAGCTTTTCCTTAATAAGCAATCCTCCTGATTAAGCCAAGGCAGGAGTTACAGTCTCTTTCTGTGGGGGAGAAAAGGACAAGAGAAGCTGAATTTAACTAGAGGGGAGGTAGTTAGCAAAGTGCTGTCATGGTTATTGAGATGGTTAGCATTTTATTAACCCCAGTCAGGACAGAGAGAGTAATTGGTAAATTGGGTGGAGACTTGCAGTGTCTGCAGGACTTTGGCCTAAGGGTGCTGGGATATAGACACTTGGCATTTCAACCTCTCCATCTCCCAAGCCATCCACTCAGGCAATACTGTCTGCCTCAGTCCATTGCTCCCCTAATTAGCAAGTTGTTTTATTTCCTGTGGCTGCTAAACCAGTTTTTTTTCCAGTCTGGAATGAGAGGACATGCAGTGAAAACATCTCCCACAAGGTGCCAGGCACTTGTCACAGAGGTATCATGTGACAAGGGTGCAAACGGTAATCTGTTCATTATGTTCGCAAGGACAGCGAGCGATTGAGAGGCTTGGCGTGGAAATGCATTTTACATCCCCTCTGTCTGCACATCAGAGGCTCTAAATGAAATGATTTAGTTCGAGGTGCCAGGCATTAGCTGTTACTCTGGGACATGCATTGTTGTCACGTTGAAGGCTCTCTTTCAACGACATTCAGCATGGCTTCAGACTATTCCCCCACCGTAAACACGAGGGCGATACGCCAAGCTGCAGACGCTGTGGCAGGGAGCGTTGGCGTTTGATATGAGGCTGCTATCCCCTCCTCGCCTGAATTCCCTTGGATCTCATCAAGGGCTTTCTTCTACATGTATTATTAGCTGGCTTGCTTTTTTGCCATCAACCTTACTGCTTTAAAAAATATGATAGACAATTACATGTCAGTTGTGGATTACATATACGAATACCTGATTTTATGTGGTTGATAGATTTATCTTACCTGCCCTTTTAGGATGTGATGTCATCTTATCTCACCAATCAAACCAGAGTTTTTCTTAAATCATTTTTCCTCTGTCTTCTCTGACTTCGTACATAAATAGTGACTGTATACCAACACTAAAGCTCCGTTTCCACCAAGCAGTCTGGTACGCTTCTGTTCAGTTTGGTGTGCATTTTTTCCGTTTCCACTGTGAAAGGTTGTGGATGGTACCAGTGGAACTGTCCCCAATTTTGGTCACCCCTCTATTGGGGTACCCACTTCTTGGCTTGCTTTACATGAATTAGATGAGACAATGCTGCCTGAAATTGATCTTGTGAGCTTGTGGTTACAACTATGGAAGTGTGTGTTATGCTTCGCATCTAAGTGGTTAAGTTGTGGGAACACCACTGCTAGGCAACGGCGTCTAGAGGCCACAGAGGCCAACAGCTTAGCAAGCTAGCAAGCAGGTAATGTAATTCTGGAAAATTAAAAGATACACTTAAATAGGGAAAAGATAAGGCCGTTGGGTATATCAACAATTTCCTCAGACATATCTTAAAATTATAAAGAAAAACCTCCATACAACTAAAATTAGAATATACTAACTCACCATCCACCAAAAACTGAACCTACATTGGCCATTTCTTAAGCCATCAACAAATGTGTCACGACTCATGAACTTGAAGCTTTCACAAGCATCCATATGGACTCTTGGTGAACACAGTAAACACGACCCATTTTAAGTCACCATGATACCACTATATGTCTGTACAGCCGATACGAGGCTACTGCCATTAGCTTGTTAGCTTAGCTGAAAACGGCTCGACTGGCTCTGTCTAAAGGTAACAAAATCAACCTACAAGCACTTGCTCAGTGATGAACTTGTTATAACTAGTTTGTTTAGTCCATACAAAAGTATGTTAAAATTAAAAGTTGTGACTTTATATTAGGTAAGTGCTTGACTATCTATCGGCCAGGTGCAGGGACTCGTCATGGTCACGAGACTCCACTCTTTATGCTAAGCTAAACTGGCTTCATATTTAGCAGATAGGTGGGACTGGTATCTGCTTGTCTAACTCGAAGCAAGAAAGCGTGTAAGGTGCTGCAGGAATGAGTCCTAAAACACAGAAATGAGTTACATTGTTTCCCTCGTCTCCAAGTCAGTGGGTTTTCTTAATGGGTTTTTGGTTAGATGCCCTAAAAGACTTTTGTTCTGTGACATAAAATACATCAGTAAATACCCCAGTCATGAACTTTGAAGCTTCTATGTCCTTTAAATGAGACAACATAATGCACCTTGATGTGGTGGTGACAGTTAGTGTAGTTTGTTTTTAGCCTGACGTTAGCTTTTTACTTTTGCCGAATGCATTTACGCTTTAAAAATCATTAAAGCGGTATTGATTTGTGAAGACCGTATTGCCCAACAAAACGTGTAAGTGTCACAAACTTTTGTTCGCCACAGAGCTCATTTTTTTGCAATAAACCAAAGTCAAATGGAAAAATATTACTGGCTTTTTGTTGAGGGAACCAGAGTGACGCTAACCTCTGGGCTGGCCTACAAAGAAACATCATCCCTGCAGCACTCTAAAGGTGTATTTTCTAGTGTCAGAACAAGTAACAAAAAAGTTAAAATAATAATTTTACAGGCTGCACAGTTAAATGAATACCAGTGCTGGCTGCATTTCATTTAGTCGAGCCAGTTCTTGGCCCTGGTATTATAATGCTCACTCACTGACATGGCTAACTGGGACATTTAGTGGAATCATTGATGTTATTATTCACACCCGTGTTTTTCCTGCTTTTACAAGCCAAAATGTCTGCTGTGAAAAGCATCTATTATTTTAGACCTAAGCTGTGTTAATTACGCAACATCTTTGAATGTTTTGATTGAGCTGCTGATTAGATTTCATAAAGCAGTCATTTTGAATCACACATGACATCACTGGTGTTATTGAATCCCTCCGAGGTCAGCCGTGTAGCAACGCTGCTTCTCACAACACATACCGGCTTTAAAAACACCTGCAAGTGCACTTTGGCCGTCAGTAATTCTGCACTCATTTTCAATTTTGCACTACAGCGACTGAGCAATTTGTTTGAGTCCCAGCTGAATAAAATACGTCCTGCTAATAATCCTAATTAGCTCCCCTAATGTACTCCCCCCTCCTCCTCTAAATACTCCCTCTGGTGTGCAGTCGAGGTTGGAGCCATTTCAGCCCTGCCACCACCTCTCAGCTGCCTGACTGATGGCAGGACTTTTAGCCTCTATGGTGAGTTAAACTGATGTTTCTGTTGAAGACTTTAGTTATTTTTTTTCATCCATGGAAGATCAACAGCATCTCAATAAACCACTTTATTTGCTTTGATTTGATTTTTCTTAGGAATTTAAAAGCACAGTCACTCAAAGGAGTATCATGACACAAAAATCTCAAGGGATAGCACTTAGAGGCATTATTAAAAACCAAGCCTGGAATTTGTAATTTCAGCAGCAAGGCCACTTGGCTTGGGCTGAGCAATTTTTTGAGGGCACAAAGGCCACATGTCAGGGCATCACGGCTGTAAGTTCAACAGATGAATCATTTTTAAAGCATCACATGCCATTTTAGTGAACACTTTCAGAGAAATGGACGCACCATTTTTATCAAAAAAATAATTTATTTCAAAATTGTATTGATTGAGACTTTTTAAAACTTGTTTTTATCTCTTCCAGATGCAGTCTGACAGAGTATATGGTATGAGATTACCTATATTTACATCACATATTTACATTGTAAATTAAACCTAGATTTTTCCAGAGCTGATGATGGGGGTAGCTAACGAGTGAGCCATCCTGCTTCCCCCTCATCTCTGCTGAGAGTTGCACATGCTCAGTACCGACTGGCCCATCCGAAACTTCAAACAAGAGCTCTTTCACGATCAAAAATTCAATCCTGATATGAGAGCGCTGTTTCTGTACTCAATCAATGAACAGCTACACGTTCATGTTCACTGTGCCTGGTGCTCTTCAGCTCCATCTCCTCAGACAGAGTGCTCAGATTATGCTCTGTTGCTCTGAGACTGTGATGCTCTGAATAACCAAATGGCGTGTTTATGAGCAGTCCAGTTTGTGCCAAAGTGTGGTGTGACGATCAGACTATTTATGACCTGCCTGACTGACCACTCAAGTACATGTACTAGCATTCTGTTATTAGGGCAGACTTGAGAGGGGAGGGCTGAGAGCAAGGCACCAAGGGCACAGTGGATACGATTTTCAGAGCGGCCAGACAGAGGGACAATTATGGCTATGGCTGTGAAATTCCCGCTATTCTAAAAACACTTATTCACACAATGGTCCTTGAACACTAGACATAACTTTGCCACACTGCCTCTCTGCTTTAACTTTGCTTTTTTCTGTCTAGTTGGATGTTTGTACTCATGCAGGATGTGAAAGCTGCCCACTTCAGCCAGTTCCTCTACCTGCCACACTCACACTGTAGTTGCTGATGGAGAGAGTTTTATAAATTCATTTTAAAC
Organism: Chaetodon striatus; assembly: GCA_029783705.1. Classification (NCBI taxonomy): domain Eukaryota; kingdom Metazoa; phylum Chordata; class Actinopteri; order Chaetodontiformes; family Chaetodontidae; genus Chaetodon; species Chaetodon striatus. Next base: position 26,523,184 of record JAPZEB010000013.1, on the reverse strand, counting down.
CTTATTTTACGAGCTGTTCTGGAAATTTAAAGAAGTCACAAGCTCTCCTCCTCTTCATTCTTGGCTACTAGCCTCACTAGCATTTCTGAATATTTTTAAAAAAAATCTTCTTTGTTCACCATGATGCAGATTATCTGTGAGTTCACAAAGAGGAAACAGAGCCAAATTTAGATCAGATAACTAAAGCAAGAGGAAACGACAATATTTCCAGCTTTTACCCCGGTGTTAATGATATAACGGAGCAAAACCTGGCTCGAGCCCCTGATTCATTGCTACTGACGCTTTTGAACCTGCGGAAGTGCTTTTGGGGAACAGATCATAAGAGCCAACGTGTGTCTATATGTGTGTTGGTGTGTGTGACTGTGTCTCGCTGTGTATCCGGGTGCCATGTGGCACTGAGCGACTGAGCTTTGCTCTGCCAAGAGATAAGAACACAGGGTAAGCCGCTCGCTGCGCCAGCCTACTGGATTTCACCTCTGAATCGTCTTTGTTGGAAGTTGTAGGGCTGCTCTATTTCTAAAGTGACAATTCTTGCAGAGCGCCATATTGACTTTATACGCTGTACATGCTGAATGTGAGAACCTATTTGAAATAGATTATCAATGGCAAAGCACTTGAGAGAGAAGAAAAAAGGACTTAAATCCTGCAAAGGCTGGAAACAGAAACATTGTGAAGGCATTGTTCATGGAGGATAGTTTCACATGGTGATTAGGAATATTAGCATGTAATAGGCCGGTCTAATTGTTTTGATTATGTAAGAACTCTAATCTGCACCACAAAGATTATGTGAGAGATGCTGTTTAATCCACTGTGCACAGTGAAATAAGGGGAGACTGGCTCCTGAAGTAAAGGTGTTAGACTGTTGTGCTGACTGGATGCATCTTCTTGCAGAAGATTTCTGCCAGTGAAACGTTGGCAGCAGTCAGCAAACAGGTCTGCAACAAGAGGGCAGAGCCTGCTGGGAAGTGTAGGCGGAGGCTGGCATATGGCTGATGGTGCTCACAGGCTTTTGCCTCACTAGTGCTTACCCTTGTTAGGCTGCCTTTTTAGCTGGTTTAAAGTGTGCAGAACAGGGATAATTCAGTCTCTTAGTGTTAAGTCAGGGTCTTATATTGTTGGACAAATGGGTCAGTGTCCACACAGGGTCACGCCAGTGTCCTCTTATTGTCCTACTGTCCTGCTACCATATTCCAGATGAGAGAGGAGCCCATGATACTGTGTTTTACAGGTAATATTCTCCTAAAAAGACACTAAACATCAGTCAAAGACAGCACAGTAAAACAGTGACACAGTGCTCTTTGTAGTGAAGACTGTGTGAGAGCTTTTAACACAGTTGAATTTTATATAGATATCTGTTTTTGTCCATAGCTGCTATACCTGTGTTGTCTTGGTAACATGCATATTAACGGTGAGATGACTAATTGCCAGCAGTCCTGTTAGACCTTGTGTTTCTCACAGATACAACTGCTGTCTGACCTCTGCGGATCAGTATCTGTGCTTGAAGAAGCACACTGTGAGACCACAAACAAATAGGCTTCTCACACCTCGGTTCAGTGCTCATTATCTGATTGCTTTAACTCCCTCGCTCCAGTCCTGTTAAACGCTCACTTAGGCTATAACATTTCAAATTCATTACTTCCTCTGTGCAATTTACAACAATTGATTTGTCCTGTTGTGGTGTTTTGAGGAAGCTCAGGCATCAGGTCCTGTGATACTGCCGCTTCCTGTTAAAGGAGCAGTGCGTAGGCTTTAGTTGCATCTAGTGGTGACGACTGCAGGTTGCAACTAGCTGAAACGTGAACCCCCAGTTAGGATTCCTTCAGTTTTCATCGTTGAGGAGGTTTTTACTAGGAGCTTAATATCCGCAGAGGTCTGCCTCGGGTTCAGCCCACTTGACATGCTGCTGTGTTGTGCTATGGCTTATTCAAGTGCGTTATTTACGTGACAGCGCTGAACGCAACACAGGCTGTGTGTGCAGCATGTTTGACTGTGTGTAACAGCAGCCTTTTGATGGTCATTTACACACTGTCCATGTGTGATCATGGTAAACAGACAAGCTGTAACCGTGGTAAAAATGAAATATCAAGTAACAAACAAACAGGCTCGTTTATATCTGTCTCGGACTCAGGTCGGGTTCAGTCAGGAAAATGTGGGCCGAGCCGTGCTCTGTAGGGAACTGAGAAAGGTGCGATTAAATGCGTTGTTTTTTTAATGCGTTATTTTTCTAACACGTTTTTTTTTTCATGTAATTAATTAATTGAAATTAACGCGTTAAAGTCGTAGCCCTAGTAAAAACACTAAATAAAGTAGTTTCACATTAAAAATCAGTGGTTTTCCAACACTTTTCGGCTCATTGTAGAGGGGATGCTAAGTTTGGTGGCAGATGCGAAAACGCAAATGACCCTATCAAGAGCAAGTGTTTGTTTATTCTTGCCTACTGTAGAAACATGGCGGTGCAACATGGCAGACTTCATGAACAAGGACTCTGTTCCTTTGTAGATATAAATGGCTCATTCTAAGGTAATGAAAACACAACTATTCTTATTTTTCAGGTGATTATATACTAAAGAAAACATACTTATTTTATTACATTCAATTTCTGCCCATTTGTCCCCCTAAATCTGACACACTGGACCATTAAATAATGTGAATCCTGTTCTCCAAAAAGTCCTTCATACTTCCATGACATCCAGTTACCCTTGCACTTTAATGTGCTAAGCTCAAAGCATTTACTCATAACGGGCCCAGTTGTTCCTCTCTAACCACCGTGTCTGCGCCCTGAAGCAATTACAGTAGCTGTGAAAATTCAAACTTGCCCTGTTTTCAGCTACTGTACACTGAACCTGTGCTTACCTTTGTTATATAATTGCTTGTGGCATAGTTTTTGTTTTTTAACCTTTTTTTTTTTGGTGCCGTTATAAGTTATACCTTATGAATATTCAGCACAGAAACTTTTACATAAAGGCCTGGTAGAAATACGATATATGTTTGAGTGACAGCCACTAAACAGCCCCCCCTTCCTCCCAAACCTTGTCTTTTCAAATCCCTTCTGGACACCGCCTGGCTGCCTGCAGCATAACAATTTAAATCCCACCTGATAATACCTCTTGTCACACTGACAGCTGTCATCAAGTCAGCCGTGTTCACTGTTTAGTTTGCTTTTCAAATTAGCAAGTGGATATTCTCACAATGGTCTTTGTTTTTCCTCTTCTGAAAAAGGAGAAATACACCCTCAGGGAATGCAACCAGGCATAGAGCGAGTTTTGTTCATGTTGCTAAGAATTGACGGGCGGTTTGATTTGACACTTGCTGCAGTTTGCTGCCGCAATTATTGAAGTTCTCAGTGTTTCAGTTTGGATTTGTCTGGTAGATACTCACGGTACTTAATACAAACCGCCTGCTGCCACATCTGAATTTATCTGTTTCATTATAGAAACTATAAAGCTTCCAATGTCATTCACAACCCAGTGAGTTGTTGACAAGACTGCTGGGCAAGTCCTCAGAGCGCAAAGTTCTCAGAGACAAAGTTTTATTCTTTGATTGTTGCTTTGGGAACAACTTCATGAACACATCTGACACCAAAATTCAATTTGGGCTAAAGCCTAAATATTACATAGACCTGATGTACAGATGTCAATTTAGGTTAATTTTGCCTTTGATAGCCCAACACTCATAAACCGCTCTCCTGCTAGTCCAGTGCTCTGTTGACTAATTGAGCTGTATCACCACATTTCAAAGCGCTATCCAATTAGAGGTGGTGAAATTTAAATGTTTCTTGTTGTAAATGTTTTGCCTTTTATTTTCTGTTGGCTTTACTGACAGGCAGCTGGCTAGTAGGAGTGTAACGATCCAAAGATCTGGATCAATATATCCATTCAATGATCAACGATCCAATATTATCAATGCAAAGTGAAAACATTGATCATATCGTCATCTTTGGGATACGCTTTTGTTTTTAAATTCTGTGTCACCAAATAGCAGCAAGCAGATGGCAAGCAGCCGAGAGAAGGACAATGAGGATAATGTGTGGAAATATTTTGGATTTACAGGTCAACAGTCAAACACATGCCCTATGTAAACGATGCTGATACGAGATAAAACAGGACGTACTTGCCTAGAGGGGCATCTCACTCGAGCAACATTAGCTGCTCTGTTTCAACAATGTAGGGCTGAAAAAATGTGCATGCAGGCTTAAGTTCAACCAAGCTGTTTTGTCAGGAGATGCAGTGACTTAAACCAATTGTGAGTATGGAAAATAATAACGTTATATGTAATTTGTTTAGCTATGACTACAGGAAAAAAGTCTGCTAGATGCTAGGCTAATTTATGCAATATAATCATGCTTAAGCTAATAATTAGGGATTGGCAAAAAGCAATTGTTTTGTTCATGAACCTTGACACTTATTTATGAGCTGAAGTTGATACTTTTATAAACTTTATTGTTGTTAATCCATGTTTTATGGCTGATGGGAGAAGTTTGGCCTTAGGGCTTTAATCCAGATAGACCTGAAGTTTTAGGAAAAAGATGATGGTTTGGGTTAAAATGAAAAGATTTCCTCTAAAAAAGACTCTCTGACAGAAAGCCCTGAAGGTTAACTTATTCCATGGGACTTTGTAAGATTGGCAAATATCGTATTGTTGTCCAAAGAATCGATATAATATTGTATCGTGATGAAGCTGGTATTTTACACCCCTACTGGCTAGCAGCATTAATGTGAAAACATAGTGCCCACTACCCACCCTCTGGTCTCTACCAGTCAGTTAATATTAGCCTTGGTTGCTCTGCAGTGCGCACCACCTGAGTTGGATTGGAGCTAGCTGCTAGCGGCGATGCCCATTTGGTGTTTACCGCTGGTAACTCTGTCCCACTGGCAGGTCAGTGTTGCTGTGGAAACACGGAGGCCACCCTCTTGTCTACCCAAGGGTAGCCTCGTTGACCCCTTTTAGCTTTGGTAACTATATTAGCGCCACTAGCTGTGCTGACACTGCTTATGGTGCTAATGGAGCTGACAGTGATAGTGAGTTAGTGACACTGAATGAGCAGCACCCACCAGATCCAGTTGCAGTGCAGCCTGTCGTTAACCTATAGACTGATATGCGTAACCTGTCAAAAATATTGTCAGCAGTTCACAAATCAAAATCTTTTCTTTAGTCTAGATCAGTAACACAGGTGTAGTTTCCCATTCCCCAGCTTTAAATAAAACCTATAAGGTATTTGCAGCCAAGTTGAGTTGTCATATCAGCATCTGTTCAGCATCAACATGCTCACAGGGAAGTATCATACCTCAGCTGCACGTAAAATTGCAAAACAATCATTACGTTGAATTACACCGGCATTATGGCAATGATTTAGGCTTATTGTCGGCCATAAAACACAGCGTAAGTGGAGCCTGTGGAGTAATCAGCTAATGTTCTGAAAGCAACAAACAATAATATTTAATCGGCTGACAGAGCCGGAGGGCTGAGGCGTGCCAGCCGGCAATCACTCACCTCTCCGATTACCCCCAACCATGCCAGCAGTGTCTGGATTGTAACAGCAGCCATGACCTGCGCCTTTAGTTGTTTATGTGCACAGTGTAAAGGCCAACTGTATGTACAGTATGTTGCCTTGTCTGATAATGGTACAGTTCACGAGCCAAAGCTGAGTTTTTGAAAGTGTGCTGGCTTGTGTGAAGCAGGCTGAGGTGAGGAGCAGACTAGCTTGAATTATTGAGATCCAGCCTGGCTGCTGATCACACCCTTCCTCCTCCCCTGGTTGAGAAGTCCTGCTGTGAGGAGACTCAGGTTGAGGTAAACACACTAGGATTTCTCAGTACCACTCATGTCCATCTCTGGCTGCATCTCTTTTTGTTGTTGTTGTTGTTCAGAGTTTCCAAAAAGAGATCTTTTGATTTTTATACAGTTTTTACTTTCATGCAAATACAAGCTTTACACCAGGAGGTAAGTTTCTATTTTAGCAGAATTTTTAGCAAGGTAGCAGTGCTTCGACCCCAGTGTTATATCCAGGCTCACACATTCAAAGAGTCAAGGATCCGTGAGGCTCAAAGGTAACAGTAAAGGTATGCACAACATCACACATTTCTGAAGCTCCCCTCTCAGTCCCTTCATTGCTCTTTCCCACCTTTTTACTTTATCTGTCTTTTTTTCCCTTCACAAATTCCTCCTGAGCACCAACACACAACCTTTTGTTACCCTAGCTGAACAACACACCACCTCTCGCTGGAGAGCTAAGCCTTCGAAATCCAATCAGGTCGTCTTCGACCCATTTCAGGAAATTGACACAGAAAATACGAATACTAATTATCTTTCTGCAATTCGGAAGAAATTCAATTGTTTTGTCTATGTTTTTAAAGGTGTATTTACAGACATATTTGAACTTCAATAGACTGTACATCTTTTTGGACATAGTTAGGCAAATGACAATGGTTAGAGAGCAGCAGTGCATAATTGTAAATCAAAGGGTGCCGAAAAACAGGGAGGTTGCTGATTGTGGCAGGTCAGGGGAAGAGAAAAAGTCCCGCAAGGCATCAGAATTACAGTGCCAAGTGCAGCAGGTGCTGCTGTGCTGAAACTAAACAAAAGTGACGTAGAGATACAGCTCAATATGCAGCACATCAAAAGAAATTATTGCTGCATCTTCTGACATGATGATGGAGTCTAGTAAACACTTAACACCATCAGTAATTACGATTATAATTGACCATAGTCATTTTACTGCACAGCACAAACATCTGCTAGCTGCGGAGTGTACAGTAATAGGCTATGCCAAAATATAACATCCACATAATGCCAACAATAATGTCATTTCACGACACAAACGCCCACCTACTTAGCTATGGTGCTTATAGTAACCTGTTCATATGTATGTCGCTGGCCTGATGCATTACTCATCATCATACTCATCATCACCCCTCTAAACAGTTATCGACACTCCACAGCAGAGAGTAGTCATAAAACATGTACTTATCCTACTGTTTAGTTTTCCAAAACAGCCTGCAAACATCCATAGAGCCACTGTGTTAGCATCACTGCTGTTAGCAGTGCTTTTGCTACCCATGCTGGTATTATTGTTACCATGTTGAAAGGCTGAAACAGCTTTGGCCCATGAAGGTATGACTGACCCAACGTCTTGGCCAAACAAGCCATTTCCGAGTCATTTTAATGAGATTCAAAGGAATGACAGAGCATGAAACATTAGATATTACAAAAATGTATTTAAAAATTTTGATTGTGACAAAAGAGGTACCAGAATCAGTCAAATAGGTTTTTTGTATCATTCATTTTGTTGCATTCCAATTTTCTTAAATTATTATTATTTTTTTTTACTAATTTGTCATATCCTCAAGAATATCGTTATCGCAGAAATACCCTGAAATATAGTGATATTATTTTAAGACCATATCGCCCACCCCTAGGTCAGGCACAAATCAAGCCCTGTAGAGCAGGATTTGTGATCCTGCTTCAGCTATCTGGATCAGCTTGGAAAATGTGATTGAAGGCAGATAACACCTTTCCTTGTCAAACAGTTGTAGGTGGGCCGACCACATTTGTTCCAGTGCAGCTGTAATGATTGGCTATATAATGCTTTATGCTGATGATGCAACACTCTTTAAGCTCATACCTCCGCTCAGTATTGACTGTTCCTCCTTTTGTAATAGGATCATTGTCCTTGACATGGCTACTATTTAATGCTTGTGTTCATGTGTTACATGCCAGTAACAGAGCTGTTTACGATGGACTTCAAGTCCTTGACACTTAATAGAAGATGGACAATACACCACCTGTACACAGTAGCCTTTATTCCTCCCACATGAAAGTACAGGGCTGCGTTTGAAGCCACTCATGTACAGAGCTCAGGCTCACGGTCCAAGGTCTGCATACAACATACCACCATCCTTAAGAATGTCCACCTCTATTCAAGAAAGCTTCAGAATAAAAGCCACAATAGAAGATTACCAAATCCCCGCTCATTTTAAAGTGCAGAGTGCAAAGCTCAACATTGTGTAGCTTGCAAAGCTTCAGCCTATTGGTTTGTTTGTTTGCTGTTAGTTTACTCTGTCATAATAGCTTCACTGTGAGAGAAAATAATTTGACAAATACAGTGCTGTTTAGCCAACTTGGAAAGCTTGGGTGTCTGAGCATTTCACCAGCACTTGAACACAACAAAATAATTACACATTAAAAAACATTTGATCAGACCCGGAGCATCACCAAATTTATGGTTAGAGTTATTACGACAGCAGTGCTAATAGAACTGCACTGTGGCACTTACAGTATGGCAGCACGACCAAATGTCTGCGAGTGAAATTGACACTTAGAGTTTCCAATTATGTTAAATTTCCACACAGCACCACAGCTTGTTTTCGGGGGTTTATTGATATTTAGGAGGTTTATTAATTCAGGTAGATTGGCTGTCATATTCCCATTAAGAAGTTAAAACTGGGAGGAGGTTTGGCAAGGCTGTTCTATGTCACTGCCAACAGACTCTCTCCAAGGGTTTCAGTCTGAGTGTGTGTGTGTGTGTGTGTGTGTGTGTGTGTGTGTGTGTCTGCAGAACCATAGTGTAGAGTCAATGAAATGATACTGCTTTCACTGTGTGTCTGTGCACATAGCCTCATGTGCTCTGGCATTATTTTTTGGATTAGTGGAGTAATATTACAACCCAGCATTTTTTATGAATTGTCAATGAATGTCCATTTAGCTCTTTTGTATCACTTATTCCTACCTATTAAGCAAATTACGCAGTCGCTGAGGGCCTCGTGATCTCTGGGGGCCACTCAGAAGAGATTTTGTTAATGAGCATGAGCTAATTAAATAAAATTGAACTTACTAAACAAAAACTAACAACATTATGTGCCGCTTTTGCCAACAAACACTGACACCACACTGCAGATGTTTCTGTTTAGAAGTTACTGTTTCACTATAAATGATTGTATTAAGAAGTTCCTCATAAGAAATTATAATAAATAGCACAAATTTACTTCAAGGCCTAATATATGAAAAATCACTGTAATAATAATCTATTGAAGATTAAAGAAAACAACAACAATAAAATAAGATTAATGTCTTACCTAGTGCTCCAAACTAACTGTTGATTTATGTTTTTTGTTTATATTCAACTGTTTTGCCCTTTTCTCGGGTATTATAATAACATTTTACTTAAACAGTGGCCCCTTTGTCTGTCTTTCTCATCCGATCACTGTAGTTGCCCAATAGTATCCAATATCTGTTATGAATCTATGTTCTTCACATTATGGTTGCCCTGTGCATCATATCTTTTTGGTCATGTCATCTTTAGGACATCCTCTACATAAAGACAGGTAATATTCAGCCCTTTGCAATGAGAACACAACACTAAAATATGCATCAGGGGCCAGGTGCACAAAGCATCTTAAGTTTGCTCCTTAAGTATGACACTTAAGGCTAACATGAAGTACTTGGCAATAATTGACTGGAAAGATCCTGTTGCATAAAACCGCAGTGCAATCATTAATCGTTAAGGGGCTGGAAGAGCTCAGCTTTGGAAAGTTGAGTCATGCAACCCCAGACAGTCCCAATCGTGATCTAACTTCTGGTAAAATTTCAAGTGCAAAATCAGTTACTCATCACGAAGTGTGTCCATCAGGTTTTCTCAGTGGTGGAAAACTATTCTTGGGATGCCTTAATTTTTCTTATGTATCTCCATAAACTCAACCATGCTGTGGTTAAGATGGAGTCGGAGGTATTTATGTTTTTGTCCTTATTTTTGTGGAGAAGGGTCTTTGTGTAATAGTTTAACAAACTTTAAGCAGTTCCTTAAGTATAAGATGAAGATAAGATGAAAAACACAAATCTTTGAGTAAGCATTTTAAGGAAACCTTAAGGAAAAGACTTGGGATGTTTTGTGCAACTGGTTTTTTTTCTTCAAGGAAGCCTTAACTCGAACTTTAAGCAAACTCTTAACTTAAGGTATTTTATGCAACCGGCCCCAGACTTTTACCAGACATGTCCTCATACAACAGTTTATATGATATGCTATCCAATACGAATTAGCGCACCACAAATTACATTATGTACTTAAGGTAAAGTTATATGTGCTAGGTAAAGTTGCATAATGAAGGTAGAGTTATGGAGGTTAGGTTTAGGCAATTAAAGGTACCGTCGTTAGGTTTTGGATAAGAAACATGGTGATGTATCTTAAAATGACTTAAAGATCACTTATTTTCACACAGTCCTGTACTTCAGTATCCGGGGGAAAGTCTCGAGAGAAAGTCCTGTGTTTAGTGACTGCTCCATCACCATAACCTGCCTCCTTACAGGGACCCTTTCCTGCTTTACTCCCACCAGCGCACTGGTCACATGATGACAGCCTTCCGAAATATGTGGGTTATGCACTGATCAGTGGCTCATGATTATATGGGATATGTACGAATTTTGGTGCATTGCTTTGCGTAGGAAAATATAAGAAACCAAATCCTGTTTAGGGCCCCCAAAGTCTAGGGTCGGCCCTGCACTTATTGCTAAAGGACAAGAGGAATTCAGTCATTAACGTTTGCTAGTCTTTTTACCTGGAAACCTGGGAAACATTTGTAGATACACATGATTAAAAAAAGTTCATGATGACAAATAAAATGCCGTTAACATACCTACATACCCAGGAAGTCAGAATGTTTGGTTTGTCATTGTTGAAAGCCATTCCCAAAATACCAATCTGCGTTAACTGGCCAAAAGTATGTGAATGAAGGAACCAGCATGTGATTGTTACATCAGCATATTAACATCCAGGGGTTTGAAGTGAGATCTTCAACAGTCTCTGATTTTCTAGGAGGACTTTCCGCCACATTTTGGAACTTTTTGTTCCAATTTAGTCACAAGAGCAAGAACTACGGTACACTATGTTAATATGTGCTGTGCTTCTCCCATTTACATTTACTGAAGCCTGCTCCGTTGATTAATTAAAGCATATGTTTTTTGTTTCAGTGCGTTCTCCAGTCGGCTCCAGCAGCCTGGTAGATTAGAGTTCACCTTTGTTCAGTTGTTTGCTCAGTCAGCCAGTAGACAAACTGATGCACTGCAGAGTAAGGTCCTCCTCATTTTTTTCCTAGTGTGTTTCATGACCATCTTTGGTACATTATCACCCTGCCAGACTACAAATTGCAGCTTTGCTCTCACTGACATCAACATTTATTTATTACCCACATCAGAACCATCTGTGCATGCCAGTCAAGTTCCTCTAAACCAACGTCTGAAAGCCATTTTTATATGGAGCTGGCTTTGTGAATGTAAGCATATGAAAGGAAAGGGCCTTCCCCAAACTGCTGCCAAAATCTAAGAAGTAGGGGTTGGCAATACAACCCTAAAATAATATTAGGATATTTCAGGGTATTTTTGCGATAATGATTTTCTTGAGGATATGACAAATAAGTTAAAAAATATATTTCATTATGATTTTAAGAACAAGGAGTTGCAACAAAATGAGTGATATAGTTTTACAGTTTTCCTTCAAATACTCAGTAAAAACTAAAATGATCTCTCATTTCTTTAGTTTGTGAACA
>JAPZEB010000013.1:26432256-26448140 GCA_029783705.1 Chaetodon striatus | reverse complement strand
CTGGATATATCCTTCAAACACAGACTGTAGACCCCTCTGTCTGCTGCTCTCTGGAATCACTGTTTCATTTTTCCAAATATATGATCATATTTCTTCAGGGAGTGCAGTTAGGTACAGTGTGGGCTCCATGCTTACTGCGACAGCTTGTGGGACCATCACAAAGGGGCGGGGCTTAGCAAAGGGTCAATTATGTTGTTGATTACAGTATAAAGAAGAGAACAGCAGAAGTCAAGGGCTATATTCCATAAATCTGTCACACAATGACCACAACATCCAACTTTTTAGTATTGCACATCTGTTTTCTCTGTAGAGTCCTTTAGAGCTGTGGGGCAGAGTTGTAATTTCAGAGGCTCACTCTCCTTTGTTTTTCATTTAGGAGACTTGTTATTGATCTCCACAAAATGTCAGATATCAGTAAGATTTATAAGGTGTAAGAAGGCTGCGACATTTTTCATTAACGTTAAAAATCAAACATTTAATGACCACTGTCTTTTAACTGGTTTAAATGTGGAAACAGGTCGCTCATGATCATGACGTGATTCTCATCACAGTAACCTGAGACTTGCACATGTGTGACTTCCTCCCATCTCTGCAATTTTGTAAACAGACTAATGAAAACTTTAATTTGCCGAATGCACAGAAACTGATACATAATTCATCAAGAATTTTTAAATCCCTCTGCAGATTACCAACTTTATAGTTATTCATCCAATTAAAGATACATGCTGACCTCATCCAGGGTTGAGTTTTTAAATATGTACAAATGAAAAAAATTGTCACCAGTGAAAGACGAGCTGAGACTGTGGGAAAGGACAGAGTGAGGCTGTTGAAGGCTGTGAAGGTCGTGACCCGTCTACATGGTGACATAACCAGTTATATAGTCGTTATGAGTTATATAAGAGGAGTGTGACCTTGCTGCACGGTGACAACAGTTGAGTTGGATGATGGCTGACATGTCAACGATACTAAAAGATCCTACCAATCACGTGTAGTCATTATCTTTCCCTGATGATCACACACAGAGTGAGTGTCTGTGGTGTCAGTATTTAGACTCTATTTGAACAATTTATGTAGAAAATGAAAAAGAGACATTCATTTTTTTTAATTTTACAAATAATTGTACTCAGTAAAAAATTATTTTGCTCCAATTTCAGAAACTTTTTAGAGATTAAGTCTTCATTAGTTCTGCCTGCAGCTTGATAAAATGAGTAGATTTGCTTGTCAGGATGGGATTAGGAGACACTTGTTCAGATTTAGCAGGAGACAGCCTCGGAGTTTACGGATCTCCTTTGATCAAAGCGGTAAAAGGCGTGGACACGCAGTGGATTTCACTGTAATGATTCATCCCCTGCCTGGAGAGAAGATCCACATTAGCCATCCACGGGCAGACTGAAAACCCTGCAGTTCTCCGTCCTGGGTGAAAATGAAAAGAAGCGCTCTCATATCTGACGGTGACTGTCACAATAACAACAAATATTATTTTTCTGACATACAAATTGCTTTATTTTTTGCCGTCCAATTAGTGCACGTTAATGCGGAGCTACCAGATGCTACAGCCTTATTATCAGTCCTCCAGTCCAACTGGGAGGTGCTGATCATGGGAATGTGACCAGACATACACATACACACTTGATGCCTTACACTCATTTGCAAAGACATAATATATACACACATTTAGACATTCCTGATTAATCTTCCTCTTGTGCATAGAAAGTAGGTTTCTGTACATATTTTAATGACATGACCAAATCCCACAGGAACTAATAATGTCACTGTAGAATAAGTCTCATTCTTTGTTAGTGAAGACAAACAACCAGTACCGTATATGTGTCCCTGTATTATTTCCATTATTTGACTGGAAATGTGTGCAGTCCATACAAACATAAAGTAAACAGCCTTCAGAAATGTGTTTAAATATTTTTATAGGCATTAAAATGGTTTAATAAACCCTGATTAGGACATTTCTAAGGTGTAATCACATTACTTTACTAATGCAGCGCTAATGAAACAAACGTAATCACATCACACATGTGCCAATACATTTATTCTATTTAAAATTTCAACCAACTTAATAATAGATAATGTTTTACATGTTCCCATTTCTTGATGATAAAAAGGAAGGTATTTAATTTTGAGTGTCATCGCTCTTTAAATGTAAATACAGTGAGCCTGGTGAGAGTGACTGCTCTGTGTTTTTTTCATCAGGCTCACAGCTCTACTGTGTATTCATTTAGTGCCATGTGTTTATGCATCCACACACATAAACACGTTTGCCGCGCACACATAGCGCCACTTCCATCCTCTCCCTCTCTCGCACACACATCACCCACTCATTTATGCTTTTATTCCTTTTTCCACAGCTATTTGAATTTCCATTTTACCCCCATTCGCTTTCTTTTTTTCCCCTGTAAAACTCATCGCCTGTTGTTTTGCATCCCCTCATTCTGTTGCTCTTTCTGCCCTTCTTCCCCACCACCTCTTTCTTTTCTTCTCCTCCTGCCTCCGCCTGTTCTCGCTCCATCTCTCCGTTTTGTTTCATGCTCGTATTCTCCCTCCCTTTCTCTCTCTCTCTCTCTGTCTCCCCCACAACACCCCCAACCACCCTAGAGACCGAGCTTGTTTACTCTGTCTTTTCCACATCTCGGCTCTGTGCAGCTGTGACGGTAATCTTTCTTTCAAATATTTGTTTCTTCCATCTCCAGATTTTTTTTTTTTCCTTCCCCCATAGCTACCACCACCAACGTACACCTCATTCCTTCCCTGAAATCTTAAACTGTTCTTCTTCCAACTTGGCTCCTGGGCACTTTAAGACTTGCCACCTTCAATTCAGATCTACACATTGAGAGGGAGCGAGCCGGGCACTCCGGCGAGGCAAGCCGTAATTTTGCTCCTGAGGAATTCAATCAGGTTGCATGCCGTGTGCTTGTGTTTTGGCAGCCTTTCCGCTGCTAACCAGTTAGCGATGCCTGTCACCATCACTGGGCTCTGTATAGCCAAAGAGCTCCAGATGATGATGGATTGCTATAAAATGATGGCAGCCAGGGAAAGTAATTACCAACTTTGCCTGCGGTGGAAATTCAGCAGATAAGCCCCTTTCCAGAGTGGTCCAGGTAGCGCCAAGGCAAACAGGTGAGACACATCGAAGGTCAAAGCGGAATGGATACTGACAGAAACAATGTAATGACGCCCCCACACACACACACAGTCACACACACACTCACACTATCTCACTTCCAGCCAATGACTGAATGTGCTCTTGACAGTAGAGTCTTATGTGGCAAATTCGATGTCCTCTTTTTCTACATGTGGCACACTGAGGGTGAATAAATGACAGATTAGCTTGTTCACTGAGGAAATAGGACGTATGCCAAAGATTTAAAGCCCACACACCCATGGGAGAACAGTGTGTGATTGGTTTCTGATAATCCATTAGCATGCATGCAGCAGTGATGGTCTTGGATGAGTGACAACATAACTGGAAATGAACCAGCAAAGGATGAACATCAAGCACTGGGACTTGTAATCACGCAGCTCTCTGATGTGAGACTTATTGTAAATCAGTTGATGTCCCGCATGACTCCGGCTCTCTACTGTATTTTAATGCCCACATTTGTGCGAGTGTGTGTGTGTGTTCTGTCGCATGTGCTGACCCCACATGAGCACAGATCATGTTCAGTGAATCGCACACCCCTCGGAGATCATGTTCTCCGCCCAGCAGCTCGCAACCATGATCCCTGCACAACTCATAAAAATCAATGGAGCACACCGTCAACATAAGCAGCTCCTAATGCTCTTCCTGTGCGATAGGACAAAATTAGATTGCAGCCGTGCCCCATAATGGCGGGGCCAGGCAGGTGAAGGGGATTGGAAATGACGGTGATTGAACATTAATCGAATGACCCGACATGGGATCCTGGACATCTGCTCGAACCCCACAGGTTGTTCCTAAAGCGGCAAATAATTGCACTGACAGGCCACTGGCGTCCCAAATCATGACCTGGAAGAAAGGTTATTTGGCCCTGAAGTACACCAATTACCAGAGGGTCGTTTGTGAAATAAGTAGTCATTCAGACTTGGTAACATCCCCTTTCTTACAGAGGTGTGATGAGTTCAACACTTCCAGTCTTTGACATGACGCTGCAGTCATTTGGTACAGTGCAGCACTGTGTTTATTTTCTCTGTTTCAACACTGTTATAAAGAATATTCGCTCTTCTCAAACTGAACTCACAGTTTCGGTGATGCACTAATGGAAGTCACCTCTCTTTCTCCTTCTGTCTGGTTTTATATTTATATCCCTCTCCATTTTATGTAGTGGGTCCCCTGCTAATCTGCCAGACTAGATGTAGATAGCGCCTGTGTATTATTGCACTGTCAGCTACTTAACCAGGCCCTTTTTAGCACTGCATTTCTGTTTTTTTATTCCTCTCTTTTTCTCACAGTTCAGTTAAAGAGCTAAAACACTTGCAGTCACACATTTTTGACTTCATGAGACACTGGAGGAACTGTGTATGATGTACGTTTGGCACAGCAGTGCATGCATACAGTAGCCTACATGTTTTAGTAGATGATAATGGTGTCTATATCTGATGTAGTAATGCAAACAAATTCATACACTCACCAGCCACTTTATTAGGTACACCTGTTCATCTGCTCATTAAGGCAAATTGCTAATCAGCCAATCATGTGGCGGCAACTGAATGCATGTAGGCAATTAGACATGGTCAAGATGACCTGCTGAAGTTGAAACAGAGCATCAGAATGGGGAAGGAAGGTGATTTAAGTGACTTTGAACGTGGCATGATTGAGGCTAGCCCTAACCCTGACCCTGACCCAGACCCAGACGGGCTGGTCTGAGTATTTACTGGGATTTTGACACACAACCATCTCTAGGGTTTACAGAGGATGGTCCCAAAAAGAGAAAATATCCAGTGTTGATGCCAGACGTCAGAGGAGAATGGCCAGACTGGTTCAAGATGATAGAAAGCCAACAGTAACTCAAATAACCACTGGTTACAACCAAGGTCTGCAGAAGACCATCTCTGAAGCAACAACATGTTGAACCCGACGCCTGGTCAGCGGCACTCCGCATCAGAAACCAACACACTCAGGAACCATTTAGAATCTAATAAGAATGATCTTATTAGAATTTAGCGGTCAAAGGTCACTGTGACCTCACAAAACATGTTTTTGGCCATAACTCAAGAATTCATAAGCTAATTGTGACAAATTTTTCCCCCAGGTGCCTTATGGGATATAATGATGAAGTGCTGACATTTTATATTCAAAAGGTCAAAGGTCAGCTTCGCTGTGACATTATAATGTTATGCATAAACACTTTTCAGGCCATTATTCATATCTCAGCAACAGAAGGGGAGACATTTGGCCAGATACTAAATTGGTGACAGCAGTGAAACTGCTGATTGTATAGATCTGTGCTGCCGGGTTGAAGATGTGTGTGAAGCCGCCTTTTTTTACAAACATAGATGGAAACCTGACTAATTTGTGGAGGCATGCAACTACGAGGTGGTAAATCTGGTTTTAGCTGTGTTATAAGCTTATCTTGAAAAGAGATTTTATGCCTTTAAAGAGCTGAAACTGTCCATTTTTAATGTGAAAATGGAAGTTTATTTTGAGAAGACACGATGTATGTAACAAGCATAAATTGACACAAAGTCCCTGACCATCCAAAGCTGACGCTGGAGGGGAAATTAGAGTGTCACAGATTGAAGAGTTGAAGAGTTGAGAGTGCAAATGTGTTGTTATCAGCTGCAGCTAGCCGGCTAAAGCTGACAAAAGTCCAGTGAGTCGGTTGAAAACGCTGTCTGATCCCCTGTAAAGGGGGTCTTAAATATAAATCTGATGGCTACATGCAAAATATCATGCCAGAAGACTGAGGCTGAAGCTGCACGTACCATAAAAACTAAGCATCCTCACCAGCTGATGATGTAAGACATGGAAATACAGATACCGCATTGTTCCCACAACCAATTTATTGTGACACTCACAACCAATGTTGCCAAATCAAACTGTACTTGGCGAGTAACATGATTGTTATTCTTATTGTCCTTGCGCCTGTCCTTCCTGTCTCTAGTTAGCATCTGCCCACCCCCTTGAGGTTTGACATCCATTACGCTCCTCCTCCATATGTCAGTATAGCCTCCTGCACTTCACAGCTCTCAGACAGGTCACAGATTTGGCTCCTAAATACAGCTTGCAGGCTGAGATCAGAGGAGAAGTGATTGAATGACAGGAGTTTGATCAAAGTCCACGTACACAAACACATGCACACACTCAGGAAATCCTCATGTTTCCCCTGAGTACTTGGAGATATTTTGTGACGGCTCCATTAGATGAAAGGCCCCACCAAAAATCCTGCACAGATGCCTCCCCTGCCTCCTCAGCTGAAGGTGTGGTGTTAAGCGGATGATGGGAGAGACGTGAGAGGAAGAAAGCACCCTTTTCATTTCATTTCTGCCTCTCTAGTTTACGTGGGCGCGTTTCTCCTATTGCCCAGCATGCTTCCTCTTCCCATGGTGAGGGGGTTGTTTGTTTTTGTGGGCAGGCTGCCTTATTGAGGGCAGGGGGTAGAGCGAATGGGAGGGAGGGCCTCCGTTCAAACAGATGATTAGAGAAAGTGGAGCTGCCGTCGATGTCCTGAAAGCAAATTCCTCTCAAAACGAATGCAGACCAAAAATACACCACCAGTGTGTTCACGTTCCTTTGAAGCGTACAGATGCAACCAGAGTAAAATAGCAAAGCATGTTCTAACACCGTCTGCGCCTCATGGTGTCTGAAGCCTCCACAGTGCTAATTAATACCTAAACCAAGATGTTGGTGGTTAGATCAGATGGCGAAATGATCGGCCCAAGAAGCCTATGAACATCTCAGTCTCCTCAGATCTACAGCCAGCCAGCGTCCTGGTGTGGGAGAGATCTGGTCACCATGGGGATGAGACAGACTGTATTATCTGCTCAGTGGCTGTCTGGCACAAGGGATTGCCTGACGGAGGGATGGACAGGCAGGCAACAGGATAAGACATGTCCTCCTATGGCATCAGAGGCAGAGTTTGCCATCTATGATGTCATTTGATATGTTGTGTGTGCAATAGTGTGTCAGTGTGCATGAAAATTCCGTCTCATGTGTCTTTTTTGACGGCATGTTTCAAAATCAATGTGCTGAGAAGTGTCTTAAAGCAGGATTCAACTTTTTAACTTCAAAATAACTCCAATATTACAGCCTGTCTGTGTGTGAGCCCGTGGTGTTTGCTGAAATTGGTTTTTCAGTGATGTTGGCACATTTTCAAGGTGTGTACCTTTTGCTGTGTGTTAGAGGGCAGCCATGACCTTTTCTGGCAACAACAGGGACATCAAAGCAGAAATTATGGAGGAAACCAGAAGAAACTAAAGAAGCATGAAGCTAAACAGGCAGCAGACAACACTTTTGAATCGTGGTGAATGCTAGCGTTGCTTTAGATGCCAGAGTCTCAGACTGTGGCATTTCAAATGTATACAGCACTGTGAGGGAGGATGGCAGGACTAATGATGCACTGCTAGTTTCAAGGAGAAATGCTGCAGTTGTTGCCTTAAAGCCAATTTTATGCCTTAATTGAAGTTTTCTCTCTTTCTCTCTTGCAGGTATTCCTAATAACATTGGTCCAGTTAGTAAGTACAAGTTACAAAGGAACTATATGAATGCTTGATGCTTTGCTTTGCCTATTGAGCCACCCTCCACCATACAACCCTGAACTTGGTGCCAAGTGTTCATTTCTGATTCCAATCTTCCCACAAAAGATCACTCAACAATTGTTGACTAACCTTGTTTTTTGGAAAGACAGACAAGCAAATAGCCGCGGGCTATATTGTCATGATGTGGGCATATTAATTTACTTTATCCAGACTCAACTCAACCAGATAACACTTGCCTGGCTCTGCATGCAGAATGTCATTTGTTTTTTTTTCTTTTCTCCCATGCATTATAAATAAATGGCATCTAGACTTTATTAAAGTGCCAGGACCTCTCTGGCAGTATAATGTCACAGGAGGTCATTTTAATATAAGCCGCAAGCGCCTCGGCTGGTATTATCTTCGTCAACCAGTAGCCCCTTAGGAGGGGGAGGAAGAAGAGAGGTGCCATGTCTCAAGTTACCGCTGCCTGGAAGGCTGTGTGATGCAGGAACCATCGGACTGTATTGAACAAGTCAAAGTGCATTCACAGCCCGGCTCAATTCTCTTTATCTTTTTTCTCATTGCCCTGTTCTTAGCGAGTATCTCCTGGGGCGACGGATTGATTAGCAAATCGCCCCCTCCCTGTCTGATCCTGGACAAACAGAGATGGGCTGAGGGTTAAAGAGACATGCAAGTTTTTTGATAATTGGCCCCAGTGATCAGCTTACCCGTGACATGATAATAACAACAGTGCAGTTTAAAGTCGTCTTTATTGTAGCTGTAGTATTGCTGGCTCTGACACTCCGTGCTAACACTTAAGCATACGCTGGACTGAGAGATGAATCTCATTATCTTCATCCATGTAGCTTACCCTTAGCAGCGATATGTGCTCACTGGTTTTCATGACATAGGTTTAGGTTTGGATATATATGTATTTAAGACACATCATATTGTCGATATCCTCCCAGCTGGCAGCCACTTAATGTTCTGTTTAATTTAGGTTGTGACGTTGGGTGACCAAAATTAAAAGTCAGGACAACAGCATCAATTTGACATAGAATACCAACGAGAGATGAGCTTGTTTTTTTGTAGGTTCTTAGTTGTTTTCTTAAGTAACCAAAATCCAACATCCTCCAAATGTCACATGCAAACGCCATCTTGACGTAGAGTAATGACATTTAGTTGTAAAGTAAGGGAGACAATACCCAATTTCTTCAACAGGTCATAATGTTAACATCAACACAGCCTTAAATTCTAATGTCACATAAGACTCCATTATCTTTCTAATGTCATATTGATGTCCGGTGCCGGCTGGGCAAAGTAAGACCTGACCTTTAGCAGTAAGACATGGATATTGGCTTTCATTAAATAATTTTAGATTTAGATATAGGTGTAAAAAAGACACATCATATGATCAGTATCCATTTTACTAGTCCTGTATACACAACATTGCCAGATCCAGATCTTTTCAAATCAGTTAGGGGTAAGCTTAAAGAAATAGTTTGACAGAAATTATCTTGTTTGCTTTCATGTTGAGAGTCAGATAAGAAGATTGATAATTGATGCTACTTGCGTATCTGTCTCTTAAATATGAGCCTGAAACCAGGAGTCTGTTAGCTTAGCTTAGCACAAGGTCTTGAAGCAGGGGGAATAGTTAGCCTGGCTCTCTCCAAGGGTAACAGACAGACACCAGAGTGGTGTCAATCTTCTCATCTAAGTCTCAGCAACAATAAAAAAAATTCTCAAATTGTTAGACTATTTTTTTAACCGTTATAACTGCTTATTTTCAGATATTCAATATATATTTCCAGTAGCTTGCTCTCACTCAATATCTAATTGATGCTTAAGTGTTACCGAGCCAAGTTAAATCGCTAAGGGACACAAGGACGACACACGCACGCTTGTTTTCATCATTTAAGGGCTAAGACGATGACTGGGCAAGTTTCCCAAAACGTGCTGTGTGAGGCACAGGGTGAACACAGATTATTCCCAGGTGTTTTTTTTAATCAGGCTTTAGAGTGGAAGTGAACACTGGTTGTAAAGTCTGATGCTATGTCATGAGTCAGAAATGGACATGTGGCCAAGAGGACCAAACCGCAACCCCTCCCCACCTCCCAATCTTCCACTGCTTGCCTCCCTCACCACCTTCTCACACCGTAGAAATTATGCGTCCACTTCATGCATGGCCTGATGAGCTTAGTGTGTGTGCGTGTGTGTGTGTGTGCATGCTCCTCGTATATGCTGTATATACATGCATACATATTCACATCAGTCCTTTCCGTCCCATCCAAATGCCAGGCCAGACCATGTCCAAAGGCTGTCCTCAAATCCTTTACGGGGAGAGTGTGCATGCTGATAAGTGCGTGGTTGTGTGTGCGTGCGTGTGTGAGCGTGTGTTTTGGGTGGGAGGGATGTAGAAAGGACACTCTGACAAACCAAAGTCTTCACTTCTCATCCAGATTGGCCCACAGGGATTTAGAGTTCTCACGAGTGGCTGTCTTGTCACAGCAGCCTCCCAAAGTACCGGCATAACACTGAAAACTAAACACGCTGAAGAGGATGAGGAATGTCTTCAGTGCAGATACGAACCAATTTTATGTCTGCGTTATTAATACAGTAAGAACAGAGTGGACACAAAAACAGGTTAGGAGGTCCTTCAGGTTGTTAAATGAACCAGAGGCAAAGCTATTGTGGAAAAAGAAAGAAAGCACTTTTCATGTTGTTGTTTGAAGGTAATTGAATTCCTTATTGACTTTTCTCAATTCTATTTCAAGTTTATTAAGCCAGGCAGAATTGCCTAATGCAGACCATTAAAGTGAAATTAATATTTTAAAAAACAATTCTGGCTCCGCAAGATTGCATTTCATTATGGGTATGGCATTGATTAAAATCCGTCACCACTCATTTAGCTCGCCTTACCTGAATATTCCCCATAACAAAATAATTAATGGAACCCAGATGTGTATTACATCCAATCAATTCCCAACAAAGAATAATTAAAAATGAACTTACTTTACCAATTAGAGGTTATAGATCCGGACAGTGCGGTTTGCTCATCTGTGTTTTGGTTTTTTTTGCCTCAAATGATGCATACTTTGTGTTGTCGTCAGAGATTAATTGCTCGTGTCCTCGCAAGTCAGTTTTTTTTGTTTTTTTTAACAAACAGCTCCACCGCTAAGTGCTTAACAGAGCAACAGAGGATCTAAATTCAGATAAAAAAAACAAGGGACTTGACAATTTACAAGCTGTAAGACCCGAGTTTGAGTGGTGATGTGGTGTGCCCTTTTTTCTTAAGCTCTTTATTTGTTAATCTGTCATTTTCAAAGAGCCTCTCATCGAGTGACTCAAGTGACTTCAACCCACTGGAGATGTCGCAGTCATCACCAATGCCAGAATCCCCCAGCAGGATCAATTGTGAAACATTTTTTGGGGAGATAAAAAAAATGAAAGAAAAGGATGAGACAGGAGATACTGCATGATAGTCTTTTGTTCAAGCAGCTTGAAATAAATGACTGGTAATGTTAGGGGGGCTTAAAAGTGATTGTCAGTGTGTAGACATGCCAAGCTGAAAGCTAATGTATTATTTAATTTAAAAAAAAAAAAAAAAGGTATGTCACAATTTATTCAGACTCTTTCTAAATGGATTCAGCCTGAACAGCAGTCTCGTATTCGATTCACACATAGGGTAATAGGCTTCTTGCCAAGACGCCACTGGATGTTAATTACCCAAGATTGCATGATTCATAGAGTCAATAGCAAAAGGACAGAAAGATCAAGTGAAGAGATGAAGGGGCACGATGAGGAAACTTATCCGTATTCCTCCCTTTGCTTGAGTCTTCTCCATTTCCAACCGCAAAGTATTTCCCTGACACGGAAATACGGACTTGTATGTAATTATGAGGTTATGCTACCCACAGCAGTCCGTCATTCCAAGTCCCAACACCTGCCATTATTTATTCATTGTTATTCCTCCACCAGAAATACACTGTAATTAGATATTGATTACATAGTCGATGTGATGAATTAAACAAAATGCCCCCTCACTTCTTAATTTGCTATACATAGTTTAGACTCGCTTGCATAAATCATGACTTAAATACTAAGTTTAGGAGGGTTTTTATCTTCTTTTTTCTTCAGTTTTTCACTCATCATTGCCATCGCCATAAACATACACATACACAGCAAGCCCATGGGAGTCACACAAATTACATACAACGTCTCTCCAATGTCCTTAATGGGTCTTTGGATGCATTCTCTTTGCTCGTCCATGTCAGCCCTGCCCCATTGTATTTGCTGTTTCCTGATTTACTGATTTGAGTCATGCTGGACATGTCCGTGTCTCCAGTTGTGTGTGTACACTACCACGTAGTCCCCCCCCCACACCCTTTAGACTATCTGTTAAGTGCATCACATAAGTGCACATGAATAACTCCTGGTTTCTTTCAATTGCACGCAGTTCGGCCGAATGTGTCATCCCTAGGTGTCGCTAACCGAAAAGAAGGTAGGCATCTAAGAATATGCAACAACTATGTTTTTTCACAGATTCATTTATCTTGGGGTGTTTGCATAGAAGCAAAATATCACTCTTTGGTAGCTGTAAGTGTATGTGGGTAGTATCTTCCCCCGTTTCCAATCTTGGTTATTTTTCTGACACACCAATAAAAAAAAAAAGCATCCTCAGCCTGCTTGTCTTGCTCATGATAAAGGGTTTTGGCTCCTTCAGTGGGGGCTTGTGCATTCATGGGGCACTCATGTTGCAACACGCTGCAGTGCCGTACATTATCCTCTCAATGTGTGCACTGTACATTTATACATACACACTCGATTTTAATTAGGTGCAGAGCTTCCAGGGATTCTTGGTCCCATCTTAGCGAATCAGGAGGAAAAGCAGGAGAGGTTTCACTGTGGATTTTTTATGCAGATCGATGTTAGGCTCATCTCAGCTTAATCCATCGTTCAGATGTGATGTGCAGCCACCTCGCAAACAACTAGCGCACAACCACTCAGCTCTGTGTTTCCATGACTGCAGCCAAGCGCACACAGTGTATGTGTCAGGGGCTTATGTCACCCAGTACAATGGCAGAGGCTGGGCCTATTATTTCTTTTTCCCACTGTTTGTTTTATGACCGGAAAGGAATCGAGGGATTGATGTGTTCACTGCTAGCCAGTTTCCTTGCCCACGCTCCTGTGCACAAATTTATAGGGTGAAAATTCTTGGCTGGCCTCCACCGAGGTGGAGAGTAGTTTGTCAGGGGATAGTTTCTGTCTGGGGAAACATACACAGAGGCTTTTGAATTATACAAAGCACTTGTTAATGAAATGAAGCATAAAAGAGGGACCATAATATTTGAATTGTTCGGCATCTAAGGCATTTGTAACAGATGCTGCTACAAGCAGCCAACTTCAGTTGGCAGTGTCACTCCTTATTTCCCAATGCCATCATTCATCATTACTGGGTATGTTTCTTTTTTTTCCTACAGTTACATTTATTATTAAGCATGATGCTCAGTATTCTTAATTCTCTGACATTCCATGTTTTTTTGTTTAATTGCAATATCATGATTTTTTTTGTTTGTTTGTTTTTCTTCTTTTAATTTGTCTAGTAGCTCCTCAGGTTGCATTGTCCACTGCCCCTTCTGTCCACGTTGCAAACAGCAAGCGAGGTAGGAGCTGGAATCCATACACTGCCCCCCAGATGACACCCAAGCCTTCTCACTGTATGAACTGATCTTTCTGTTTAACTGTAAGCCCCCTAACCCTTGCAGCACTAACCCAATGCTAGAGCACTGTGTGTCCATGTCTCCAGCTCAGTCCTGGACTGATGGCTTTCACTGTACAGGGCACATTGAGGATTCATTCGTCTATGGAATTGTTTCTAAACACTATAAAAGTCCCTTGGAATCATATCTTTTTCAGTGCAAATAAAGTGGGTGCTTGAAACTACAACTATTTTTGGGAGACGTGTTTCCGAGACTCAAGACTTTTTATTCCCCGTGCGTGCATGATTTATGACCTTAGCCTATTTCTGGAAAGGAGAGATTATTTGTCTTCTGAGAGTATGTCTGCGAGAGTGAGGCCTCTAATGTAGAAGATCTTAGCTTACACTCCGACAAGACTTTCTGCTTTAGGTGAAAGGTAGAGTGGACTAGACTTGCTGCTCCTTCATTTCCAAGCCTTGTCGGGTTGTTAGCGGCCGGACAGAGAGACCTGACCTCAATACAGATCCTTAATAACCACAATCCCTTGGACGAAAGCCCCGTCCACCGCCCCCCTATTCTGGATCCGTGGGCTTTTCTGTCCAAGCGGCTGCCAGTGAGGCTTAAGGGTCACATCTGTATACGCTGTGACACGTGGTGTCAGTGGTCACTCTGTGTGGCAGGCTGATCCTCACTCGGAGAGTACCCAGCTGGGGCTGCACTCCTCCCATCCTGCACCCCTTAGGCCAGGGCTGCCAGTGAGTATCATAGACTGCAGCAGGAGGTTTTACAGTCCAGCTACAACTCTATATGTCTAATTAATCATGACACAGCACTGCATAGCAGCCGGTGACACACTCCCTACCAGTGCAACTCAGCATACGCTCACTTGCCTTACTGACTGCTTTCAAAGACAGTATAATTTAGGTTGTGATAAGCCTTTAGAAACAACTATCAAGCCAATTTGTTGGATGACTCAAGGGTTTCTCAAATTTGGAATTCATCGTGCATTTCATTACAGAGGGTTGTGATATGAAGCGCCATTACTTCAAACCATATGGACCATTACATTCAAGAGATCAATTAGACAACAACTTTAAAACTCCCCAACGCCATTCCCTGAGCTGAAAGATCCATTTCATTCATGGTTTGACCTGCCTTACGCTGTGTTGTGTTCCCAGTGTGACCGTGTCTCTGTGTCATCATTTCGGAAGCCTTCCTTGCCTCGTGTTGTGGTGTGCTTGAAGTGATGTGACCTCTTCGAGTTCTTCTAACGCCGTGCTTTTTTATGTGATGTCTTCTAACTCTGGCTGTGCCCATGTCAGACTAATCACCCTCCCTCTCATCACTCCCCCAACATCTCCTCCCTCACAACGCAGTCTCCATTTTTAACCTTGCATGCCATTGTGCCTCGCTCAAATTCTTGCTAACCCCACCGCCGTAGCACTCGCAGCAACAGCAACAATGCCAACACTCCCTGCCGCGTCTCTCTCTCTCTCTCTCTCTTTCTTTCCTTCTTTCTCTCTCTTTCTCTCTTTCTCCTCTCTCTTCCCTTCACACTCTCTTTGCAAGACTGCGAATGCTTCGGCCACTCCAACCGATGCAGCTACATCGAGCTGCTAAACACCGTCATTTGCGTGAGCTGTAAGCACAACACTAGGGGCCAGCACTGCCAGCTGTGCAAGCTGGGCTACTACCGCAATGCCTCGGCAGAACTGGACGATGAAAATGTGTGCATAGGTTAGTCCCCCACTCGGCCCCTTTCACTGCCACCCTGCTTTTACACAAACACCTTCCTCGTCTCTCCTCCTGTCCTATCTGTCATCGCCCCCATCGCTTCATCATCCACACCCTCCTGCCTCCATGACTTTCAGTGGTCTCCACATCTTCCTGTTTTGCTTCTTCTGCTTTCGCACAATGGTGGAGTGTTTTATGGAGGACGCTCGTCATTCAGCTTTAGAGAGACATACACTGTCACAGTGCTTGAGTGGTTTTGGTCATTCCTTTTAGGCATGGTTTTATTAACTGCAGGCTGATTGGGTTTGATGCGGTTTTACAGTCAGCTAGCTGCTAGCTTGTTTTTATTGACGTCATAGGCTATGTTACAGTTGGTTTCTAGCTACTAGCTCATATTTATATATGTATGTTGGTAAGTTACAGTTGGTTTCTAGCAACATATTCTCACTCCGACCTCGTCACATATTGATGTTTGGTCACAGACTTTCAACGTGGAGATACAACGTGCAAGGTACCCTCCGTGTGTTGGTTGTTAATGTTCTGGGAGGCTGTGTCAAGTTCTGCCTGTTACGTACATTTTCTTTTTTCAAAATACACCTCAATCATTACAGGAAATTTACCATTTACAGTCTCTTTCAGCAATAAATGTACATGTTAACGTTTAGTCAACACACACGTGTTTGGGTTTAGGTAAAACGAACAGAGTTTGGCTTTACAATCTGACGGGAAGCAAACACCAGCCTCCCGGGTGAAAGTTGGTTGTTGTTGGACCCATCCACCACCACT
>JAPZEB010000013.1:26417575-26429835 GCA_029783705.1 Chaetodon striatus | reverse complement strand
CCCCACACCACCCCCTCCCGCTCTTGACAGGTTGTTTTGTTCGGCCAAGGTTTTTTTTTTTTTTTTTTCTTTTTTTTTAAGGATATTCCAAATCTAATTGTGGCTAATGAGCATTTTTTTCTGTTAATGGTAAAGAGGCGTTTGAGGATTACGCGAAATTCTTAGACAATATTTACATCCCTTTGAAAATTAGAGAGAATTAAAGAACATATTACAACAATGCCCATTTCAATGTGCTTTTCTCTCATTCCTCTAAAACTTGAACATTCACTCTTTGTCTTTGTTTCTTTTCATTATCCATCTGATACCCGCTCATCAAATTTCCCGTCTCCTTCTTCCATCTTCTCCTCTCTGTACCTGTATGAATGAATCAGATTTTAGAAAAACATGTGCAGATTAGCCCACTTTCTTCATCTTAAATTCAAGCTACTGATAATGCTTTGCATATTTGCTCATTGCATATTGTACAGCCATGTAACAGTAAAATAATTTCTACAATAATTACAAATATGCTGTGATGAATACAAATTGTTCATGCATCCCTGAATCATTCTTTTCCCATTCTGTCTCCATTACAGTTGAAATGGTAGCATTTCTTCCTGTATGAGTCTTTAAATCTATTTTTACCAGTTAAAAATAATCAAGCGTCTTGTTGTTGTTATAGTTGAGCTTATAATTG
Source organism: Chaetodon striatus (assembly GCA_029783705.1). NCBI lineage: Eukaryota > Metazoa > Chordata > Actinopteri > Chaetodontiformes > Chaetodontidae > Chaetodon > Chaetodon striatus. Next base: position 26,429,156 of record JAPZEB010000013.1, on the reverse strand, counting down.
AGCTTGAGGAATGTGGTCCGCGCTGTGAAAATCCTAGACGTGTGCCGGGAAGTCAAAGCACCACCCTGTTTCCAGCCTGTGTGTGTATGTGTGTGTCTTGTTTTTCCAGAGTGTAATTGTAATCCCTTTGGCTCAGTCAGTGATCGCTGTAATGGCACAGGATTTTGTATATGTAAGGAGGGCACTACAGGGCCTAAGTGTCAGCAGTGTCTACCCGGCTATATTTGGGACGATGGCTGCAAATGTAAGTAGAACCACAAACCTCCCCAAGCAGCTCCCGACTGTTCTCTCCCTCAGCTCTGTCTCTCTCTGCTATCTCTCTCTGATATCTTCTCTCTCTGTGTGATTCCTGAGCTTTGGCTGGAAGAATGTGCTGCACATGCGCAGGGTTTGCCGTCTTGACAAATACAGACCTAACCCATAACATGAGCTAACCCAATATACTAAGCAATTTGATTCACTAACTGAACCTGCATTTCACACTCGCTGCGGCTGCAATGTAACAATGTAATACCAGCAGGTGCCCTATATGGCTCAATAGAGAAAAAGCAATGGCATGGCAGGACGCATGCTGCTCGGTAACTCAGTTATCCAGCCATGTCGCACACCAACAAAACAACAGCTGAGTCAATATTGACTGCTTGACAGGCTGCCTGTGATCTGTTTGAGTAGCCATCACCCCCTCGCCCGTCCACAACAGGACAATGTCATCCAACACTAACATTTTCCAAAGGAGAACGCAGGTCATTTTGAGTTCCAGCCCATTTATTACTGTCTACCGTTTATATTTCCCCCGGCCATTTTACAATGCATGCCCTGTGTAGTCATTTGTTTTCAAATGTCACCAATTTTTCATTGTTTTTTCCAAGTCAAACTTCGGTGACAAACCTACAGGAGGAAGCCGTAATAAAGTCCACACCTCATGAGGAAGGATTTTAACTCTTTGACGGTTAAAGAAAGAACTTTGAGACACAAAACCAACAATCACTGTTTATCCTGCATATTCCTTGACTAATGTACTTTTAGTTTGAGAGCAATGATTCAGCCTCTTTTGAGCCTCTGACTTATCTTGTGCTGGTTACAAAACTCATAACTTATCGTCAGACCAGTTGATAATTGCTGCTAATCAGCATTTGACCAACCATGACCCGTCTTTGTGTCACTGTTTGCAGCTGTGATTATGTTACTTCAGATTTATAGACCTTTTTCACAAGGTGATGACATCTATTTGCCTTCCTCCTGTAGCTCAACATTAATCTCTGTCCCGGCTAACAAAGGCGTCCTAAATAAGGCACCTCAACATTGTTAGGTGACATGATTTTGAGGGATTAGTTTCTAGTGGCGGCCTCTATTTCTTCCTGTGGATGTAAGGTGATAGCCAGTGTAATATTATCATGAAGAATGTCAGCAATTAGTGAAAAGTTTTGTCTGCCTCCTCTGACGTATTCAACAAATCCCAAGGCCTGAGAGATTGTCTGATCCAGTCAGAGGTATGTGAATGGGACCAGTCATATGAAAACTCAGGCAAATGAGCGGAAATGCAAAACATGAACTTTGAGAAAAGATTAATGATGGATTGACCTGTTTTGTGATGAATTATTCAAGCAAAGATAGCTTCATTAGAAAGAAAATTAACTTTACATTTAAGTATAGCAACAATGTGAAGAGGAGGAACCACTTGGCCAAAAGAAAGAGAGAGAGAAAAGGTAATATCTTTTTAGTACGTTGACATAAACCTGCATACAGTGTCCATTTTAGGAAATTCTCAGGTGTCAGAGTCTGGTGTTAGACCTTAAATGAAAAAGCATCAGGTCTTAGGAAAACCTCTGTCAGACTTAAGATGAAAAGGCCTCAGAAAAAAAGGTCTCAGACCAGCCTGAAAAAGTGCACTTACAGGTTCAAATGTGGAGATGTGGAGATTGAGGACTGTTGAATAAGCAATTGTAAATAATTGGAGGTCAGTCATTTCAAGGTCTTTTTTGAGCTCCTCATACTTATAACTTTGTCCATTTACTGAAATGTGTACAAATTGATAACTCGCCAATATAACCAAACTTCAGTCATTGCTACTAATGAGGCTAACATCACTGAAGCTAGCGAGTATTAGCTACACACAATAGTATCAGCCTTAAGTTACCATTTTAAAAAATCTAAAATAAAGCTATCTCCCCTACTACAATTTATCATAATCTGCATTTACAAATCTAACCATGACAAATATATCTTGACAGTAGCAGAAGTAACAAAGAGAAAAGAAAACAAACCCCCTAAAACTTACTACCTTGTTTCCTTGCTGCCAGGCGCCTGCCAGGATTGTTGAGGTTGCAACTTAATGACGTAATTGTTTTCCCTTCTGACACTTTCATGTCTTGATGACGTTTCATGTATTCTTTAATAAACAAATGAGCTGTTTTGCATGAGACTGATTTTTTTAAGGCCGTTCCATCCGTTTTTTTCTGACGCTGTTTCGTCTGAGACCTTTTTCTTTCTGAGCTCGTTTGGTCGGAGACCTCTCTTTTTCTGAGACCGTTTCATCTTAGACCTTTTTTCTGAGGCCGTTCTGTCTGAGGCTGCTTTCTTTTTTGAGACTGTTTCATCTGAGACCTATTTCTCTGAGGTCCTTTCATGTGAGACCTTTTTTTTTTTGGAGGCCGTTTCCTCAGACCTTTTTTTTCTAATGCTGTTTTGTGTGAGACCCCTTTTTTCGGAGGCCATTTCATCCGAGACCTTTTTTTTCTGAGTCTGTTGCGTCTGAGACCTTTTTTCTGAGGCTTTTTTTGTCTGAGGCCGTTTCGTCTGAGGCCTTTTTTTTCTGAGGCTGTATCGTTTGTGGTCATTTTATCTAAAGTCTGACAGAGGTTTTCCTGAGACCTGATGCTTTTTAATCTAAGGTCTGACACCAAACTCTGACACCTGAGGATGTCCTAAAATGGACGCCGTACCTGCAACAGATTTTTGTATAAAAATTGAAAAAAGGAGGTCCTCCATAATATAGCTGGAACATTTCTCGATGTTAAAAATACCATACAACATTTTATATAATCAATAGGATGTTGATCAGCTATTGGTCTATACTGGTAAACGACAGGTTGTGATGTCAGTCCCTCAAAATTACAGAGCAAAGGCTTTTTAGGAACTGCTATTTGCTGATGGTGTTCAACAGTACAAGGAGAAATTCATCATCAAAGAGGCAAAGAGATCAGAGTTTTCTGCTCTGACAGCAGCCACAATAGACCACAATGCACCATAGGATGCAGCATCCAGCTCGACAATAACATGTTGGAAAAATACCAGTGCTTAAGTAAATAGAAGTGCTTTGAGCGCTCGGTGCATTATGATTCAAATTCAGTGTAAGATGAATAATCTGTTATTTTAGCAGTTCCTCACACAGGTGGATGTTCATTAAAATGCACTGTTTCTGACTAATATATTCAGCGTGCGTAGTGTGACTACACATTGTCAGCACACACACCTGTTTCCACACACAAGTGTAGAGGTGAAGGTATGGGTTGGTATGGCTAACCTACAAACACAGTACTCAGTGGAATAGTAAAAGAAAAAGCTGTGGTGTAAAACAGCAGTGATTAAATGTTACAAGTAACAAGGAAAGTACAAAAAGAAAGAGAAAAGACGAAATGTTTTTGTGAACGGCCGAGTCAAACAGATGGGAAGTCACATACAGCGAGACAGAGCACAGCGTGGATCAGTAGTTTTATTTGTCAGATTAACAATGAAGCAGTGATTAGAAAATCAAACAAACATTATTGTGTGAAGTATTTGTATACTCTCAAAAGTTCTACGCCTCAGACTTTTCCCTCCTCCTATAACGAGACTGAAGAGGTTTACTGCAACCGTTGGAAATGTGCAAAATTTAGAAATCCAACCTGGGAGCGTTTTATTTACACGAACGACATGTATGCTTTTGTGAATCAATTAGAATTAAGTGTGCTCATGTTTCTCAATTTAGGCATTTTTTACTACATTTCCCAGAATACCTCTCAGAGATAGACGAGCGTTCTCTGTGTATGTGTGATGGTAATAGAAAAATCAGGAGGAGAAAAACACAAACAATGGTGTAGTGTAATATTCAGCCCTGGTGAAGACTGCACTGGGTTTTACACTCAGCTATACTGACAATCTGCAAATATGAAAGCTCTGGCTGCATCGCTTTCTGGTCTGCTGAAGCCACAGCAGAGAAAATGAGTATTTCTGCCTCTGCTATGGATTTCTCCATGTATTGTTGTTGATGTTTTAGTAGCGAAATAAATCCCTTACTGCTCTGGCAATAACTTAAAAAGCCAGTTTTTCACGGGAATTAGGAAAAATAACTTTAACAAGAACTGTGTCCAAATTGTAAAATACACATCAGTGTTTTAACACTGGCTGCATGAAATGTTTCTACACAAAATTTAAAAATGGGAAACCCCTGAAATAATGCCCGCCCCAGAAGCTACTGATGCTGGAGTTATTTCTCGACTGAAATAGTTTGAAAACTTTTCAGTCCTGACCTCCCCTCGCTTCCCCCGCTGCTGCAGTATTTATGTGCATGGACAAGACTCGATCTGCATGCAGACTGAAGAATGCAATTAAAACTCAAATCTCTCGTCAAACACATCACAGTCCCAGACAGGCACACCTAGTTCACCGGTCCCCTCTCTAAATATTATCACTCATATCAAAAGCAAACGCTACAAATCTTATCATTTACTGCCTGTGCTGGCTCTGTTTACATGCCGAGAAATGGTTAATGTGAGAGATTGAAGAGAGATAAAGGTGCAGAGCTCTCAGAAGAATTCATCCGACACCAGCTGAGTTTTCAGGCTTTCAGCACGACTCTTCACTCGTCTTTAGAATACCTGTCTATAATGTACTAATAACATAATGCCCTACGTCGATACTTTCTGTGCCTGAGTATCTTCAATCTCATTGACATTTGACAAACTTCCCACTGATGTTGTTTTTAAAAAATCAATATCTGTGTTTGATTTTGGACTTTAGCATTGCTTAATTGGTAGCCAATGAAATGGTTTGCCTGCAGGGGTCAGCCATTACCTGAACTTTACTTTAAAGTCAGCTGAATGTGCCATGCAGTGTTGAGCATCATCAATAATTAATATTTAAAGTAGAAGTTTAACTTGAATTTAAAAAATCACACTCAGACCAGGGGCAGCTTACATTTTCATTTCTGAAGGACCCATGCCTTTAAAACTACCTCTCTGCGTTTCCACTTCTAAAAGAAATAAGCCATTTTGCCCACTTCATATGTTGCTGCATTTGGGCTTAGCCTACTTTCTGGAAGACAGTGAACCAGTTCTAAATTGAGGCGAAATGCAAGCTGAGGAGAAGATAGCTATTAGCAGGCAGCCTTTCCACATTTGTTAGCCAACATTTATTTTTAGGTTGACTTAACTGAATTCATTTGTATCTACGCTGTTTTTTGGCTGTCAAGAAAACTATAGAAGAAGAACGGGTCATTACGTCATGGTTGGCTAACATTAAGTAAACAAAGTGCAAATGCTAACTGAGTTCATTGACCAGCAAAGTAAGAAGTATTAGTAGGTGATAAAGGCCTAACATTTGGCAACTACTGGCACCCAGTGGGTGCTGTTCACATTTGAGTAATATGGAAAAGGAATCAGACCATACGCACCAACTGTTGCAGTCACAGATTTTCCCGGCTTTGGGGCGCTTCTGCCTCCTACCTGAAGTTCAATCCAACAACTCCGTGGACCTCATTAGCCGGCTCCGTGGCTCCGTGGCTCCAGGCTTTGGGGTGCTTTGCGGCACTTCCACCTCTTATCTAAACCCCGTCCTCACCCAGATGCACTTGTGGGTACCGACATTTGGCAGGGATGGATTTAACGTGAATCAGTACTCAGTAGTACAGACGTAAAAGCTTGGCGCCCAACCCTAGTGCCACCTCTTGACAATAAAAGGAAACATTAGAGAGCTGATTAACCCCTTCTGAATATTTTTGAACATCATTAACAATTTTCGGTTGATTATTATTGCAAATTAAAAACATGTACAATACTACCTGCTGGAGACTGGTGCCAAAGTGTGTTTACATGCTACACAGTGACGTATATGACCCATTCTTCTATTGTTTCGTTGTTCTACAAGCTTAACCTAGCAGTAGGTGAGTTTAGCTGTTTCAGACTACTTAAAGTAGTTCCCACCTAAAATGTACACAACTCAACTGAGCTACGTTAAAGCTCTTGTGGATCTCTGTAAGTAAGTCAGGGTCGTATTGTCTTCCAAGTAGGAAATGCCGTCCAGAGTACAGTGGCAATCAAATATAGTGCAATTCAAATAACATGCTGTTGCCACAAAGCTTGTTTTGTGTCACATCTCCTTTATTTTTAGGTGCGTAAAAGGCTGTAAAATTGCCATCATTTTGAACCTATTTCCAGACTAGTAAAGCTTCATCACAGCTCCCAGGTCCCTCATGCTCTAGCCTGTTGCACATGGCTGACCTTGGGCTGGTTTTACTTTGAAAAGGTGTGCTAGCACAACATTTTAAGTTTTTTATGATACATGTAGAGCACAGATGTAATACAAACCACTTTGAATACCTTTAGAAATACACAGCCTGTTAGTATTTTATCATGAAAGCAAAGAAGGATAAGATGGACAAGATGAAAGGTCATTGTCTAATTAAAGCAGTCGCTCCCGTGTTCTGAGCATATCAAGGCCTCTCGGGGAAAAACATGATTCCTTAATTAATACATTGCTCTTCCTTGTCATCTTGAAGGAGACATTTTTATTACCAAGTTTAGCTGTCTGATCATGAGGAGAAAACCAAGTGAGCAGCGGCTTTCCGAGGAAGCAAACAGTGGTTGCAGTCTTATAAATTGACTCATTACTCTAGTCGCTGCTGAGTGGTTGAATTGGTCATGAAATTGATATGTCAGTTGGAGAAAAAAAGGACGGAGATAGAGTTCAGGTGTCTTATTTGGATCTAGTTGTGCATGGTAATTGGTGAGCTGTGGCCTGAAGCAAAACTTACTGAGCCAAACAGCGGCTCCCTTTTCTCCTACAAAACAGACGTGGTACAAATAGGATTCACGGAGTCAATGTTTCTTAACAAGCCTCCCATAAAAGCCCTATTTGGCTATTCCTGGGAGACAGCATGCATCCAATCCTGAGCATTAGGAGAGAGGCCTGATATTTGTTATTGTGATATTTACGTCCCATAGAGTTCATAGATTGCTCACCACATTGTTTTCCACTCCCATAAAGGACTGAAATGGGCAGAAGTGGCCCCTGTGTTTATCACTGTTTATTTGTCTCTGTTGGTTTATTAGTTTGTACGGCGCTGCTTTGTTTGCCTCCAGCTTGCTTGACAGCTTGCCTCCACTGGGAATAGAGTGGCCTTGGTGTCCCAGCTCTAAATATACACCAATTTTCACCTGACGTTCAGTTTGTCTAAAGACAGTGCTGTTCGGGGGAAAGCCTGTCAGGCTTTGAGGATTTCTGTGCAGAAACATCACTGGATGGACGGGGCTTTAATCAACTCTGTTACCGAAGAAATGGAAATGATAAAAAGGGAATTTGCTCACATTACAGATAGAGTAATTACGTTTACATTACAAAAACATGATCATGCGTTTTTTGGATCTTTTAAAGGTATAATAATGTTTGATTGCATGTCACATTGTTACAGGAGGAGGTTTTCTGCATTTTTAAAATTTTAAATGTGTGCAGGAAGGTATTAAATTCTGTTGTTATATATAAGTAAATATAGGTGTGATGCCATCTTAAAAATGTTCCCAATGGCACAATTTTTTTTTTTTGTAGAAAAATGAGATAGTCATTGGATTCTACCACAGGGGGCGCCAAAGGTGGAAATGTTCAAATTCTACACATGGTGGCTTTAACGTGTTCTTTTACCCACTCATTTATACCAACGTTACTAACCTTATATCTACATGGTGTTATATATAGTGTCAAATTTAACCTGATGTATTTAGGATGCATGCACTGCAGAGTTTGTCTTAAAGAATTTGATATATGTTATGTCCATGTAACCTGCTATATATGTTAGGGATTGTTTTGTAAATCCAGTATTTTGCATCATGAGATGTTGAAACAATAGTTTGACATATGGGAAATCTGCTACTTTGCTTTTTGCAGAGACTAAAATGAGAGTATTGATAGCACTCTTACATCTGTACAGTAAATTTGAAGCTGGAGGCAGCAGCCCATGGGTGTATAAAACAACAATTTGACATTTTAGAGGGGTTTATGAGCCCATTTGTGATTTTGACTTGACTAGGAGAAGTTATGAAGTAATCAGCAGAGAATCCAGGAAGAAACAGTGAAGTTGTGTTGTGACTGAGCTAACCGGCTGCTGTCTCTAGCTTCATATTTATCATACAGGTGCGAGAGTGGTATCGATCTCTCATCTAACTTGTGGGGAGAAATTGACTCAGCCTATTTTCCAGAATGTCAAACTATTCTTGTAAAAGTTCAGCCAAATTCAGTATGGAATAAAATATGGTAACACTTTACTTGAAGGGGAAAAAATGTGAGTTTTTGATTTGCTAGAACAAAACATGAGAGAATTCCTCCTTTCCCTGCAGGGATCACTGAAGTTTCATGGTGTCGTAATGGGGCACCTGAGTAGATCATTTCATGATCTGATTACAGGCGCTGTTATGATAAAACTTTGATGCATCACATTACACTTCAAGTAAAGTGTCACCCAGAAACCTCTTGCCTGTTTGATTCTCACCCCTCTCTCCTGTCTCTACATTGCTCCCACCGCAGCCCGGGTGTGTGACAACGAGCTCCAGCGCTGCCAAAATGGCGGGGTGTGTATCAACAACGTCCGCTGCAACTGTCCCTCAGACTTCTCAGGCCTGCAGTGCGAGAAGCCCCGCTGCGAGTCAGAGCTGGGGGGCTGCGGGGGCCCAGATTCGGGCCAGGCTCCCCTGACGCCTCCATCATCCCCCAGGCTGCTGCTGCTGCTGCTGCTGGGCTCGGCACTGCTGAGAGAGGCCTCCTGCTGGCCCGCCGTGCTCTAAAGAGACCCATGACCTGGGGGGAGTGATACACTCCCCGCCGCCTCCACCTTAAACCTTCCCATTCCCCCTTTCAGATAATCAAAAACCATTAAACAAGAACAACCATGAGCTTTCTGGACTGTACTGTACTGAGCTTCTCCGCCGCCAGACTCAATGGACACTCGCGCTGACAATAAAGGGAATGTGCCAGACAAATGAGTGCAAAAACTTTTCATTTAATTTCAAAGAATATATAGAAATGAAAAAACATATACTTCTAAAAATGCCAGATATTATTAAAAAAAGAGCGTTTGCCTAATAAGAGTAAAATGTGCAAAGAACAATGAGACCCCCTCCCCTTCTAAGCCATACCAGGTACTTGAGCTCCTTCCAGTTTTGAGAAGGGATAACTGAAGATGACAGACTCGTTCACTTCCTCCCTTATTGCCACGGCAACAACAGCTGCGACCAATCAGCTCTCGAACGAGCCGGCAGTGGCCGCCGATCCCCCCGGGACGCTTCTGCGAGTTAATGTTGGCTGGACTGACGCCGAGGAAATCTCAAAGAAACTGTCCCCGCTGAATGGCTGACTGACTGGCCTCTGAATCATAACCGTTATACTTCAACACCACGACAAACAAAAAGAGGAGAAAACACAGGAAGCATTCTTTGCTGTCAGTGCATTGTGGATAGAAGGAAATCTGTCCGGACTGCCACTTTGTGACACAAAAAACCTCGCCCACGTCGATCCCTCTCTAGCTTTCTGTCTCTCCTTCGAGCTCTTTCTCATCCTCCCTCCTGTTCATCCTCCCTCCCTTTCCTCCCTCCGATCCCAAACCCCCGACGCCATGCTGCCACAGACCTGTGCTTTCGTGAACGTTACTCTGTAAACCCTTGTTGGTTGAAAGATTCTTTTGTCCGATGTTAGTGATGCACATGTGTAAGAAGCCTCTCCCCCCCTCCTTTCCCCTCTTGCAAAAAGATACTCCAATAAAGCTGTCTGATTCTTTTTCTATCTTAGAGCCGCCACGCTCCCTACGATCATGGTCCGAGGATAGTTTTCACCTGAGCAGACGAGAGGTGCATAGAAAAACATTGGTGTATTTGCAAGTTCTTTTCTCGACAGAGCAAAACAGAAAAAAAGTCATGTAGTCCTTTTGTATCTTTGCCGAACTGTGATTGAAAAAAGGCAACCTTTAATGTATCTATTTAAAACATCCAAATGCAGAAGCAATGGTTTATGGTTTCCTTTTTCTTTTGGTTTCCATTTCTTTCATTCACTTATTTTATTTGTTAATATTACTTTTAGTTGTGCAGTTGATTTTCCTTTGTATTGGCAACGTGCTGGCATCAAAGAATATCAGTTTACATATACAGTATTAATAAAGTGTAATAAAATCCCACCAAAGGACATTATAAATGTTTTGTTCTTGCTTTAACACTTGAGAATTTAAGTGAATAAAAGTTTAAAAATTAAGCGGTGTTGATCGTTTGTTGATCGCAGGTAGATGCTTTATTTAGTTACTGAACTGAGATGTGAATATTTTCCAACACTGTAGGATCATAGATGGAGGTAGAGACGACCTGATCGTATTTTTTAGTGTTTTAATTTTAAGTATCTGCCGACCAAATCCAATACAAAAAACTGTCTTCATTTCATAACCATTTCCAAGACATTTCCTTGAAAGAACTTTGTGATTTTGGTGCCGATTAAAGTGAAACTGGAGACAGTGAGTAACCTATGGGGGTGATTTAGTTTGAGCACAATAAATTCATAATGAATAAACTCTTCCTGGAACTCCTTTACTTTAACAAGGTCTGTGAGGGCAGCTCCATGGAAGGTCAGTACAGCTGTAAGGCCTTTCATTTTTCAGTTCTCAGAAAATTTCAATGGAAAACTGATCTGACAGAAACATTGTTCAGTGTGGGTAAACAGTCGTTGATTCAACTTAGTGTTGGAGATATCGGCCGTAGAGACGTCTGCCTTCTCTTGAATGTAATGGAACTAGATGGCACTCTGCTTGTGGTGCTTAAAGTACAAAAAAAAACCAGCAATGTCTCTTTCCAGAAATCATCACCCAGTTGCTCAAGATAAGCCTCATGGTGAGCTGTTTCATCTGGAAAATATTTTCTTTCTTCCAGTCTACACCTGCCAACTGTATCACCACACAGAAGGAAACGTGCGTCTACTCATGGAGGAGAGACTCATGACAGCATGGGATGTAAACTTTAACGGCGTCCTCCTCGGCTGGGCTGTAACGTTAGCTCGCTCAGCATGGATACGGTTGGCAGGTGCAGTTCTGTAGAAGAAACTAGTTCCTGCATCCCGTCATGGTGTCTTGACAGAGATGTTGATGTTGAGTTTTGGCGCTTCGAGCACTGCATGCCAACCCAACCGTGCAGAAGGAAGCTTGCATCTACTGCTAGCTCACCTAGCACCACTGAGCTAGCTAATGTTGCAGCTCAGCAGTAAATATTTACATGTCATGCTGTCACAAGCAGCTTCCTTTCTTCTTTTGATTTCTTGAAAGATTTCTTGCTGTTGAGTTTTTCAGTTTATTTCACTTTTTATT
>JAPZEB010000013.1:26385233-26395950 GCA_029783705.1 Chaetodon striatus | reverse complement strand
TGTGTGTGTGTGTGTGTGTGTGTGTGTGTGTGTGTGTGTGTGTGTGTGTTTCTGAATGGGCAAGTGTGTGTATGCGTGTGTTTTATGGTGATGAGCTGTCTGAGTGTGTTCCGTAGACAGCACCTCGGTGTTTATGCAGTGCTGATAGTCTCCAGGAAAACAAGGGGGAAAGAGTGCTGCTTGATATTTACACACAGCAGCCATACCGTCTGGCAATGATGATGGCTCCCTCATGGCCCCAAAAGACAGCAATAAACCCAGAGAAAGTGCGAGCAAGACAGAGTGAGGAATAGACCGCGATATATGGAGTGCAGTCGGAGAAGTCAAAACATGGCAGATTAGATGAGATGTAGGGATTTGGAAACAGGAGATGGATGGAGAAGTAGACAAATGACTGAAAGTGAAACAAGAGAGAGCTTCATTTAGTTTCAACGGTCCTCACCGGTGTGTTGCCATGTTCCAGCCTAAATATATTACATCTTTATACGTCAGGACTGACAGTTTACAGCAGAGGACCATTAGTGTTAGATTGAGCTCTTACCTGCAAGTGTCTTTTGTTTTCTACAGCCTCCACCTCAAATATGACTCAAACAGGAAACCAACAGTTTTCTTGTTGGTTCTTTGAGGGAGCTGAGAGTTTAGTCATGTGCCATATTACTGACACATGATTTCACAGGTTTTCAGGAGGTCCATCTCTGCTTTGGTTTGACTTCAGGTATCATCTTTTGACAATATAATTTTTGAATGCAGCATTTTTTAGCACTCACATAAATGTACAGGTGTGATATGACATGACGACCTGAGCTGGAAAATCAATCTAAAAAATGTATCCTTATTTTCATTGGTAGAGCTTGAAGAGTATATTCTTATTTTTAAATAGTATTTTGGTCACAAACACCCAGGTGAGCTGGAAACATGCAGGTGTAGACAAACAGGGGCGCCCCCAGAAATTTGACACACCAATTCAAAGCCATAGCTGAATTTCCAACACATTCTCACTCCAGCTTTGTCACATATCGACGTTCGGTCATAGACTTTTCACATCCAGATGTGGTGTGAAAGGTACCCAAAGTGCATCAAGTCCTGCCTGTTACGTGTATTGACTTCTTTCAAAATGATGTTTTTTTTCCTTCAACAACAAACACACGTGGCTGGGTTTAGGAAAAAAGAGCAGGGCTTGGCTTTATAATCTTAGAGGATGCGAGCACCGCTCTCCTGGGTGCAAGTCGGTGTTTGTTGGACCCATCCACCACCCCTTCCGACCACCTTGCTCAGACTCTCGCCGCCTTAACTTTCGTTCTTGTCCTGCTGCGTTTCCCCCTGAATATGTCCTTCCTTTCCTTGAATATACAGCTTTAATTTGAATGAGTGCACTGACTGTAAAGAACAAATCGTTTACAGGGAAACAGCCTTCTCAATTTTAGGAAAGACCTGCGGGCACCCATAGATCCCCTTTTAATTCGGAAATCTTGAGGTGGGAGTTTAAGGGACCCCTTTGAAAATGGTCATGCTTGTTGTTTCCTTGCTAAAATTTTGTGTAACTTTGGAGCGTTATTTAGCTCCATTCCTGACACGCTATGTTGACAAGGTTGGTGCCAGTGGATGCAATGGATGTTTTCTGCTGCATTTATTATTTAATCTGCATAAGAACAGAATAATTATGGAACAATACAAGTATATCTCTCATGAGCAGTGAAAATAAGACAGCAGCAAAAACAGCCTATATACAGTATAAAGTTAGCACAACGGCTTGTTAACTGTTTGCCGAGTGCACTATGTCACATTATGGGACCAATATAACAAAGTCATCTACTTGCTTCACTTCTTCGTGTTGGAATTTTATCGAAATACCACTAAGTTCACACTCAGATGTCAAGCTAAACAATCAACCTTGGGTATATTGCTTTTGAATTGGCATGTCTGGCTAGCTGTCTAGCTGCTGGGAGATGGCGCTCAAGAGCCACTTAACCTACGCTGCAAAATCTGTCACACAGTCAGAGTTTAACTGTGTACTTTGATGTGCAGGTCCACACTGACGGCTGTGCCGGGGACTCTGTGATTTGGGAACAACCTCACTATAACTATCAGCCATCCCTGCTCTTATATTATCAGTGACAAGTGCTTCTCGTTCTATCAGTCTCAACAACACAGAACTCTTTGCTCATCTTCAAAATCCATTTCATATCAGAGAGGACTGCAGCGGTCCAGAAAGTTGGTCCTAACAATCTCTGAGTGCTGTGAAGAGGGCTGATGTCACCCTCTCACCAGCCATCTGTCACACTGGTGGTCCAGCCTCAGCTGGAAGTGAGCTGGTGGTGGATCCAGACTGGCCCGGGCAAGGCAAAAGCCCGCCTGGTGCGTATTTAGTGCAGCGTCTCTCTCCACCCCTGCGGTGCCAGCAGCACTGGCTGCTATCGCCCGTCACCACTGATCCTTTTGGTGTCCAAGCCTCAGTCTAGCTTCAGCCGCGGCAGGTAGCAGGGCAGCAGATGGCCAAAGAGACCACCACCCACACAAACACACACCAGACCTGCACATGCACGCACAGTCATTTCTACGAAGATGCAACAGTAAGCATCAACATATGGTATGCTTCTTGCACACACTAGTCACTGCATGTATTTCACACACCCACAGTACTGTTAGCATTCACTGTTTTTGCATTCATTTAAATGTGCTATAATTAGAAGTTTGGTTAACTTGGTTCATTATTGTCAGCATGAAAACAGCAACAAGACCCACCGTTTATCCCCACATTCATTCACACCTATTAGCCAATAAGCTAGTGAGAAACAGCACCCCACTGGCTGCAGGTTATTTAAGTCCTGTAGAGGAAACAGCAACAAAACACGGCAGTAACACCACGGCAGCCATTTAATGAGCACTACTATACTTCAAGGACCGGACTAATTTTAGCCAGGAAGTCACTTCTGAGCATGCTGAGCTGACGGGGATGAGACTGACCGGAATAAAGGCCAGAGAGTGAGTAACACACTTTTGGATTTTACTGACAACAGTTGGCGACCGCGAGCAGCGTGCTCCTGTTGCTACTGAGCTGTTGGTGATTTTTTAACATTGACGTCATCAACGTGCAGCCTTGAAATCATTAATTGTTTCATCTTACGAAAGAGCAGCTCTGAGGTTGCTTTCAAGTTTGAGAATGTCTGTTAAGCTGCATCATGGCTGCAAATTAAAGAGTTTATACCTCTGAGTGTGTCACTTGAAAGTTAAAATATTAAATACCTCAAAACTATACGCCAAGTGATTCAGTGCTCTGACTCATCGTTAAATGTAGCTGCCAGCACAATGTGCTCCTGCAGTTGCTTAAGGTATTTGTTCACTGGCTGATTTGTCATTCAAAAATCCGTATGTATAAAATGATGTGGGTACGCATTGCAAATTAAATACATTTTACGCCGATTGCATGGTTCGTCTTATTTGCGGTCAGGTTTGCAGTGGAGGAGGAAGTATTCAAATCCTTTGCTAAAGTTAAAGTAGCAACGTCACACAACAAAAATATTACTTTAGACGTAAAACGTACGTAGAGGATCAAAAGTAAGAGTAGAGGTAATTTTTCAGAGTTATGTTATTCAACACATTACAGGTGCTTTAGTGTGTGAGAAACATTCTGTGGAGGTGGAGCTAATTTTATTCGACATACTTTTGAGCAGTTGCAGATGCCCTATTTTTAACACTGTTTTGTTGCGACAGTCCACCTCCTCTCAGAAGTGTGTGTCACTTATGGTTCCTTCACTTGGATGTTTGAGTTTCAGTGTGCCGAGTGATGTGTGTGTGTGTGTGTGTGTGTGCAGAGGTTACATGTTCACAGTTTCTGGGTTTTTCAGTGAGGGAGGAGGACGACATGTAGATGTCACGTAAAGAATTTTTAACCAGATAAATGCAGCCTCAAAAATTAGATTCAGCCTGTCAAACAGAGGGACTCTTTAAGACAATCTGGCAACCTGTCGTTAGTTTGATTAAAGAATTAAAGTGAATGGTTTAACAGGTTAACTGTGGCATGCTGTCAAATGTCAATACCCTGTAACTTGTGGGATAACTTATGTGTAGTATTTTTTCCTTTTTGTGTCTGACCAACAATGCTCCATTGTGTTTTGTTTTGTTTTTTTCTTTTCTTTTTGTTGGTACGTTTCTTTACTGTATTCAGTTTTGCAAAACCCAATAAACAGATGTTAAAAAGGAATATTTAACCAACCACTTGTACTTTTTTTGTGGAAAAACCCCATCAAGTACCCAAAAATTGTACTTAGGCACAGTACTTAGGTAAATTTCACCACGGAGGGTTTGAATGTGTAAACCTAAAGCTACCAACAGCCTCATCATTATTATATAAAACATAACTGTAGATATTAAAAGTGTGTGTACACACTTGTTTGGCCAATAAAGCTGATTCTGATTTCAATAAGTCTGTAGACTGGCATTTGGACTTTTTTCACTTACTGCATTTATACTTCATAATTATCTTTTGGATGCACTTATTTAACTGTGCACCTCTTGAATGTTTATATTTATTCAACATACAGTGCACATAACTGTAAATATTTCTCATGTTTACTCTTGTTCTATTCTTGTTTTATTCTATCTGTGTATATTGTAGTTAATTTTCACACAGTGACAATATATATTTTATTTTTAATTTTTTTAATATCATAAGTACCAGTGTTGACACTGTAACATAATAAACATTATGTTGTTTTTTTTTTATTTTAATGCAAATTTTTATTTCTGTTTTATTGCTTTATATTTACATTCTTCTATTTCATATGCTAATTCTTAATTCTTATATTTCTTTACATTGTAGTGACTGTAATGAATCATAATTTCTCCTCAGGGATCAATAAAGTATTTCTGACTAATTATTCAAAAGTTCATGTTCTAATCATTATCATTAATATTTTCAAGATTATTTTTGGGGCTTTTTATGCCTTTATTGGACAGGACAGATTAAGTGTGACAACATGTGCATGTGGGCCCCACGTGGTTAATAAATGAGCTGAAAAATGGGCCCTTTATGGGCTCCATAATGGCCCCACGCCAGTTGCCCATATGTGTAGGTTTACCCAAGTGGGCTGCGCATGGGTTATGCTATGACTACCTGGGTACGGAGTGGGTATGGGCCCAAAAAGGGCATCTTATTTTGGGCCTACTTGGCTAAAACCACTCGTGGGCAACTGGCATGGCGTCATTTTTCAGCTCATTTGCTAACCACATGGGCCCCACATACGAATGTTGACTGGGAGAGGGCCACGGCTCTACCCACTGAGCTCCTGGGCGACCCCTCATCATTATTTCAATCCCAATAACTTTGAAAGAATCTTTAAAAGCACATCTTGTGTAATCTTCTGTGTTCTTATGTTACTCCAGTGAATGTTCATAGAAAGTCGTGACATTAGTTTAACACAGAATACCTGAGCTGAAAATCAGCTGTGACACAAACTGAAACAACAACACTTTAGAAGAAGCAATGTATATCTTTATTATGTGCTATGTACATATTTTACAGTATGATACAGCAACAATACACGGTAATGCTACACAGTCGAGATTGCACGGTTTTAGAGTTAGGCCACAGCGGTCGGGTACCGTGGTTATGAGACAGAACACTGAGTGTACAGTAAGTACAGCATACATCTTTGGCTTCATACGGATAACAGAACACGGACACGGAGCAAGAACACAGTGAATGCAAACTTCAGTCAGGAGTGAGCGCTGATAGCAATATAACACGGAGACGGGTGGATGGTTTGTCCATGGATTAGGGATGGATTTTCAGCCCGGAGAGAAAGAAGTATCATATGACATATTTTCTTCATGTACGGGCGATGGCTGGTATTATGTTTCTGTTCAGGGTGCTGCAGAACTGTCCTCTCATGTTGGTTAAGGAGATTGTATCCTGAAACCCCTGCTGGGCTAAGACTTGGCCAGCCCTAAATCCTGTCAAGATGTTTCTCCACACGTACGCGGTGTGTGCCTCTGCATATGGACATAATCTGTGCACACACTGTACCATGTGAGGTGATAACGGTGGTGAGAGCGAATGCTAATTCATTCTCTAATTGGCATCGTTTCTCTCAGTCTATGAACGTGTGGTAAAATTAAACTAGTCCTCATTTTGTTGTTTAGAGAGAATCCAACTGCCTCTTTCCCTCCTCTTGTGATAATACTGAATCTTCGACTAACATACAGCAGCGGCAGTTACAGCTACAGAGCATGGAGGTGAGGGACGGAATACAGAGAGAAACCAAGAAGACAGAGATTGGATGAAAGATAGATGGAGAAAGAGGGAGAGAGAAGGGAAGTGACAAGGTGAGATAGAGCGGGAGAGAGAGGAGCCGACAGAGAGATGGATGCAGCGGGGTCGCTGGGGTGAGGAGATGGTGTAATGATTAGATCACAGATACCCTTGAGCCTTCCTCCCGTCCCTCCTGCACACAAAAAAATCTGGGAAGCGCACTCGGAGTGGAGGAAGGCCTGCAGTTGTAAATGGCCCTGCTGTCAGAGTTCATCTGGGCGGAGGAGGAGTGCGGGAGTGGATTACCGGAGTCTGCGATTAGAGAAGCGTACTCTGCCTCGCCAGTTTTCCCAAGACGGGAGAGGCGCTTGTGCTGGATCGCATTTGTGCCGCTGCCTCACCTCAGATTTCCTAAAGATGTTATAAATGTAATGTTTGGCTGCTCAGAGACTGCAGACATTTTAGGAGGCAGGAGGAGAGGAGAAATATGCTCCTACTGGACATGAAGTTCCTGGAATAGTCAGGAAATCTGACATCATCTGGTAGAAGTCAGAGACTGCACAGGAACGCAACAATAATGATTATACTAATTACATATTTGCATCTTTAGTCATGAGTGACTTCTTTCATACTTTGGTTTTGCCCACAAGGCATCTTCTCTCCTTCTCACTCACAGCAACAAGTCTGAGGCTGACGCTAAATCTTTCATATTGTTCACCTCCTAATCAGATGATGTCATCTCCAAACTTAAGCAAGTTGAAGGTGACTGCTCAGAGAGGAAGAGATGTGTTTAGGATGCTTCCATCTAGTGGTCACTTAATGACACTGTTGATCATTTTTTAAAATGTAAGAAGTAGGGAGACGTCACAATTTTTAAAAAAGCAATAATACGACCCTTTTCCTTGACACATTTCTTCAGTCTAATATTAAACAATATGACTGAGAACAAAAACAGTACTTTGTCATTCACATTACAATGGCGTGGAGTGGCAGGGCTGGCAGGGGGTTATTAAGGGTTTCCAAACATAATGGCTCCATTAAGCGCATACAAAAGCATATCTTTACAATAAATTCTCACTTAGATTCACAAAATATATTTTTGACACAATACCCAATGGCATGTACACAATGAGGAGGTGACAGGGGAGGATGATAGCTGTGAATGGAAGCCATGCCCTGAGGGCTGTCACCAGAGGCAGGGTCCACCAGTAAGCCACATGACGGCTTTTTTTGATCTCAACAAGTGGTTACACTTCTCTAATAGCTCTGGAAATTCAGACTTTATTCAGTGTCTGATACATGTTTTCACTTCAGTTGTCAGCTAGAGATGGCTGCTTCTCAGTAAACTGCCCCAGTGTGTGTTTTAGTGACAGTTTTTTTTTGTAATGTACATTGCATTATTAGTTTCCCTTAACAGAAGAGAGATGTATGATTTTTAAATGTCATGCGTAGGCGTGTGTGAAAGACTGTATTTAAGGAGCGAGGGGGGAAATATGAGAACTGTAGCCAAAAATGGCTTTAAAGAAGGAAGAAATTAAAGGAGTAGTTCACAGAGTTTGCCTGCCTGCTGCCCATTGTGTGAACAGAAATCACCAACCATGACTTAAATTAAAAAAATCAATATGTACATATTTCAAACACAGAAGTATAGTTTGCAGTTTGTTCCTCTCTTTGTCTATGAAAGAGAGAGTCGACATCAAAGCCAGCTGCTGGAGATGTTCGGGTCTCACCTCCAGTCGATCGCCATTCTGATTCTTTGTACGCTGCCTTCTTACTCTGTCTGTGACTTCACACTTGCGTGTGTTAACGTTACGAGTGTGTTGTGCAGCATGTTTTGCCGTAAAGGTATTTATTCCCTCAAATGTGGGAAAATCCTGTTTCACTGTGGATTAAGGAGACAGTGTGCATAATGTATACAGGGGGGAGGGTGGAGCACAGAAAAGGAGAGGGGCTGAGAGGGAGGACAGTTAGCGGGGAGATATAAGCAGTGAGGGGAAAAAGGTTTCCGAGAGCTGATATCAGTTCTTTTGGATTGAAGTGCTAATACAAAAATACCTTTTTTTTTTTAAAAATTTGATGTTTTTCTTGCCAAAATAAATCCCCTAAATTGCAAGTGTTCCTGCACAAATTCTATTTTTCAGTGAGGAAAAAAAACAGACCCAGTTTCCATAAACATTTTTGCATTTGATGCAAATGTTGCAAAGGTACAAATCCGGGTGGAGAACCTCACATAGACGGGGTTGCTGAATTTTGCAAGGACGCAATCAATCGAATAGTCTCATATCCATCATATCTGGAGATGATGAAACTGAAAGAACAATTCAAGACATGCTGAACAAAGCCGAGAAAAAAAGAGACAAAAAGAAGAACAAAGTTGGGCCGCGCTCGTGTTTCATCTTCTTTTCTTATGTTAAGGGGATGGGTGGCTCCTAGGTAGAGTGGCTTGTTCCCCGACAAGCCGCTAATGCTCCCAATAAGATAAACCCTCCGCGAATGGGCTCCTGTCGACAGAGCTGCCACCGATAAGAGCAGAGGATCGCTAACGGCCAAGACAACTAAAAACATGAGAGGCTGGGCCTGAGATAAAGAATGTAGGAGTTGGGAGGAAAATAGGAACAACAGCGATCAATTGCTGGCACCGCGCAGCGATGCTATCCGACGCCATCCCTCTTTTACATCTCCTGTAAGAGCGTGCGTGTGAGGCGATCATAATCTGAAAGGGAGGAGAGGTGGGTGGTGTGTGTGCGTGTGTGGGGTGTGTGTGTGTAAATCTGGGTCATCAAGTCATCAATAACCACCTGCATTAAGGGAAGAAACACACGAGCAAGGTCAAAACTAACTGAAATCCCTTCAGAGTGAAACGGGGATGAAAGAGGAAAAAGAAGAGAATACAGCGCGGGTCTTTTCCAGCTCAAATGGCTCTATTCCCACAGGGGGTGGCGGAAAGGATGGATGCTTGGATGGATGAGCGCATGAATGGAGGAGTAGCATTTGAGTATCTACTTTTGACAGTCTGGCGACGGCCGACTTGGCAAGCAGAAACAGGTGGGAGTTGGGGGGCTGGCTGGGGCAGAGAGAGGAAGGGAGCGCAGGGTGAATTATGGATGGACGGATGCAGTTAGGGAGGGAGGAGGGGGCGTCTGGCGAGGGCTTGTGCCCCGCTGACAGGCAAGCTGCTTGTTGGTGGAGTCACTTAGCCACACAGAGTCAACCAGAAATGATGGGGCATCTTTGCATCTGCAACACACTGTAGCCCTTTCCTCTCCCAAAGGCCTCTGGGATGGTTGTAGGCAACAGGACTCCGAGGAGGAGAGTGAAGCCGCCTGCTTTTGCTCTGAAAAGTAACACTGGGGCAAGCAGCAGTGCAGAAGCTCACTCTTTGTTACTGTTATGTTCACAGTCTGTTCAGTCCGCTGCTGCCGTTCTTCCTTTGTCGAACTCTTCTTCCCATGTTGGACCTTTCACTCCTCACCCTCCTCTACGTACGTGGATGGGAACCAGCCGACCTGAGGGAGGAGAAATGAGAATAAGTAATCACACTGTAGTAATTCATGGTGTGCCCAGTTTCCCCTTCCTTTTCTTTTTCTACATGAGACAGTGATTTCCTACATTTACCAGAATGCCTTTCAGGATCCAGCAGTTAAGTGACAGTGGTAACAAAAATAAAAATGTATATTTAGCATGCTACTGTTGATGATAGTAGCTACTCTCTATGTGACATTTAGTGTTCATGTTTAACATCTGAATTATTATGATATTACATGTAGCCTACTTATAAATTAAATGTTTATCAGCAATAGCTAATTTTTTTTTTTTTACATTAAATTCGAGGTTCATTTTAGTAATGCATAACAAAAATCATACATTAAACTCAATATTTATGTTTCTTTTTTTTGGCAATTTAATTTCTAACCCATTTGCATCTCACATATCTCAAAGCATGGTGCCTTAGCTGGAATGTTGGCATTACACGACAAAAACCTTTAATAAAATAACTTAAGAGGAGCTTTATAAGCAACATTCAAAGCATGTCTATGATTGAGAGACTGAGCCTTAACTGCCTGCATTTGGTTCTCAACATGGAGGTGACTGAGCCGGTGGCGAGCAGGTTCCAGTGCTAACAATGTGAATAGTGCTAACAACAGCAACGTTGCTGACAGAGCTAATGGTGTTAATGTAAGGGGGAACCGCAGTTTGGCCGTTACGCTTCCACGACAATGCTGTTCTGCCATCTCAGGTGGAGACACAAATTTCAAATCCTAGGATAGCAAATGAATGGCCCGCCTTACTCTGTCTCTGACTGGCTTACCCAGACATTCACAAGGACAAAACACACCAGCTGTGAACGCGCACCTCCAAAAATACCCCCTTTTATTCTCAATGTACGACCCCACACCAGCAGCAGCTAAGGTGCATCTCGGCGCTCGGCCCGTAGCAGCTCTTCTCTGCTCCTGTGGCAGCTCGACT
>JAPZEB010000013.1:26354323-26369634 GCA_029783705.1 Chaetodon striatus | reverse complement strand
TTTTTCTTTAATTTCTTTGTTGCTTGTTGCATTAAATCCCCATTTATATAGTTTTCTTCTTTTGTTTTTGTTTGTAACACTGTATAATAATAAAAGTTTAATAAAAAACTTGCTTTGATAAGTGTGTAAAATTGAAATAAATTAATAATTTGTCCTCAGCTTGTAGCTTTTTTGTGTTATCTGATGTTTCATACATAATGAACATCTGGATTTGCTGTGTTTTGCTTCATCCAATAAAACTCTGTGATGCTCTTTAGCGTGACGGTTAGACTTTAACCTTTAGTCCAGTCAATCTAACTCAAGAATGGGCCCAATTTAGGAGAAATTGTGATAGTAATGTGTCATAGTTTTAGGTCCTAATACCATCCTGCATCGCCTATTAAAAGTATACCTTCATGGATTTAGTGGAACATTATTTTTAAGATCAAAAGCAGATCAACATTTTACAGTTATATGGTCTGGGTGAAATGATGTTAATATTGGAGGGTCTATGTCCACCTATACAACATATTTGGTTTATTTTTCTAATTTTTTGGGGTCAATCTTTTCAATAAAACACCTTTTAAAGAAGATATTCTGATGTACTGTACCTGTTTTTGAAGTACTACTACCCAACAACCATTTTTTGCCAAAACATTTCCCCTCACAGTTTGTGCCACACTGCTCCTACACTGGCATCTGCATCTAAACTGGGTATAAGTTAGTCCGTATATATTTCATTTCTCTGACATCATCATTAGTTGCAAATTATGTAAATGTTAATATGCTTTATAACCTAATTTTACAGACTGACTAGATTCAAAAAAAGGTCATTTTGGGGTAAGGGTACCCCCCAACTGCACATATACATTCAACAGAGGGCATAAATTAAATAAAAATATCACGCTCAGAAGCAGAGATATGCACGTCTTTGTGTGATGCTGTGACATAATGGCCACAAATTCGAGCCCTGAATTCACCCTGATCCACTACATATACAATGATACACTTGTAATATGTTATTTTAACCTCCCAAGAGATCACAAAAAACCTTGAATGATTACTATTGCAATTTTCCCTGGGCCAAACCACAGACTGACTGGACTACTTCTCTGTGCAACACACACAGACTGACGCAGGTGTTTTGTGTACCTACCAGGCTTGTGAGGAGTAATCGACAGGCTTCGGGACCTGGAGCAAAGAGCAAAAGTCAACATTTGTTGTTGTTTTCATGAAGCTTGCACCCATCCAACCTAAATACAACACAACAGTAAAGTACTTGGCACCAGTTCCTCTGTACTGTTTTCAAGCTGATGTTTTCCCATCTCTAACACAGGTGCTTTTACCCAGTACAGCCCCAATAAAACAGCTTAATGCTCTTCTTATCTTTACAAAACCGTAGACATGGCGATAATAGTTTGTTATCTACGGGACGGCTCATATACCTGAAGCAGCTGGACACAGTGTGAGTTTCATTTTATCAAATGGAATATGACAATCCAGCGGTGGATGATTTATAAAAGGGAGAACAAAAACAACCAATTGATGCACAGTTAAGTCAGTGAAGACGATACACACCATTATTTCTCCCTCCTGGCTTTCCAGTTTAGTTTGCACAATATAAAGTATGCTTGTTCCTTACGTATGAGACATCGTTTTCTTCATTGCTTCTTATTGATAAAGTGTATTAGACAGTAAACCACTTTTATCTCTTAAGACAACACAAGTTCCTCGTGCTCAGAACATAAAAACCCACGGGCTGTTTTTCTTCCCCTGCCAGGTAAAACAGCTTACCACCCCTCCCAAATCCCCAACCAGCCTCACATCACCGGACTGCTAGTAAATACATGCAGAAAAACACAAGCTGCTACAACAGGCCGTAATGTAGTGAAGGACTAGGAGGAAATGCTGCTTACACATGGGCACGGCTTCACAGCGTCGCTTGGAAAGAAGCCAACTTCTTTCGTCGTCAGGATTTTGCCCTGAAACCACAGAGAGATAATTGCGTTATGTACATCTGGCTGGCTCTGTCTCCATAATTCAGAAACAATTAGCTTGCAACACAGAGCAGTGTAAATTTACAGCCCTAGTTAACTATTGTTGAAATAATGGCTGGCAGGAAGAAGGAAAGAGGACGAGTTCCTTATTCCTACCATGGTGATGACTCTTTAAGCTCAGTGCCTTGATTTAACAACACTGCGTCCGCATAAATAGGGAGTCCGTAGTGCAGTTATCTTCCTCTGACTGACTCAGGCGCTGTGGGTTGATGATGCTGTTTTTATTCTGTGCACTGACAAAATATTTGATTTATATGGGACAATAATACAGTCATGGATTCCATAGCTGAAAAGAAATTGAGGCTCAAAAAAGTATTTGCTATTGTGCATATGCACACTGCTGCTAGAGAGTAAATACACAGGAAGCTGCAGCATGCGTGCAGTGTTTGTCCTTATATCCAGAGAAGATTGGCTGTAGCTCCATTTTCATCCATTTTATCTAATAGTAATAATGATAATAATAATAATCATTCATAATTAGGTCGTCAGACGTACACGGCTGACACAGACAACCATTCGCACTCACATTCACACCTACGAACAATTTAACAACGTTACAAAATTCGGCTCCATTACAGCTCACAAGGTTCACCGACAAAACAACTGTCTTGTATTAATACGTTTTCCAAACAAATATAAGATGCTAACACTATTAGCACAAGCCTATGACATTTTACATTGTATAAATTAGCCTAGAGACGAGCATATGAAGCCAGGATAAATCACACACAAGACTTAAATGCTATTTTTGTGGAGGCTTCATTATCGTCCCAATTTATTGTTTTTTATCTGTGAAATTAAAGTAAATAAAAGCTTTGTTTCCACTGAGTGAAATGGTTTCAGCTTACAAAAACAGACAGGAGGTCTGCGTCGTTGCGACGCATAGTTACATTTGTGGGGAGGTACATGTCAGGCTACGGCGTAGACTCTGCGTCGACATAGAGCCTAGGTAGGGCGTCAATTCGACGCAGAGGTATAAATTCCGCCTTTAAGTCACCAGTTAACCTAACCTGCATGTCTTTGTAATGTGGGGGGAAGCCGGAGTACCTGCAGAAAACCCACGTTGACACAGGGAGAACAAACTCCGCACAGAATGGCTCCCCCACCCTGGGTGTGAACCAGGAACCCTCTTGCTGTGAGGCAACAGTGCTAACCACTGTGCTGCCTATAGCACAATCAATACATAATGTAAATCAAGCAATAGGACATAAAACATGATAATAAAACACAACAATTAAAATTAAAACAAATGGTGTGGGAAGGTAAGATAAAAGGATGACAGGACTATAAAAGTGTGCTCTAAGAAGAGTCTTAAATGAAGGGAGAGACTCGGCCATCTTAATCTCCTCTGGAAGGCTGTTTCCAAGTCTCTGCACCCTGATGGCTAACGCTCAGTAACCTTTGTTTTTTAGTCTGGATCAACAGCAGGCAGCATTTGAGGACCTCAGGGCTCGTAACAGCACATGGCAAGTTAAAAGGTCAGAAATATAGCTTGAAACCAAACTGTTCCAGGCTTTAAAAGTGATAAGTAAAGTTTTAAAATCCAACTCAAAAATGAACAAGAGCCAGTGCGAGGCTGACAGGAAACGTGTCATGTGTTGACATTTTTTTGTGCCTGTTAAAATCCTGGCGGCTGCATTTTGGCTTAATTGTAGAGAGGACAGAGACTTTTTGCTGATGACGGAGAAAAGGAAATAGCCATTATCTCATAAATAAAAGCATGAATGACTGTTTCAAGGTTTTTGGTTGACAGAAATGGCAAAATAGAAATGTTACTGAATTGAAAAGAGCATGACTGTATGTCAGATTCAATGTGGCAGCTGTTAAATAACACAACAAGGTTTCTACACTGCGGAGTAAAAAGATGGAGGTATGAACCCACTATGTTTGTAATTTGAGTGTTGAAGGAGTTGGTGTGAAATAGAAGTATGTCGAATGTCCTTGAGACAGTTTATAAGAGAAAAAATTCCACTGAAGTTATTGGGGTCAGAGTGGAGGTGAAACGGAGTGTCGTCTGCGTAAAAAAGGAAACTTGTGAGATGTGTAAGAGGAGAACAGAATCAGGCCAAGCACCAAACAAAATAAACTTAACATTTCCTAAGTCGAATGTAATGCAAAGACATCCCAGTGCTAGATGTGTAAATAATCATTATGTTAAGTGCTTGTTTTTCTGTTTTTATTTTCTGTCTTGTACAAGTGCAGTTTGCAGTAATCAGGGTTTATCAGTTCTGTATTAAATACATCTGTATGAGAGATGTTGGCTCCATCATTGGCTATGAACCAGAACTGAGAGAGCAGAGCACATCAGGCCAGTCTGAGCTGCTCTGCAGTGGCTTCCTGTTACATTCAGAATTGATTTTAAGCTCCTCCTCCTCGAATACAAAGCCTTAAATGGGCTGAGACTGAGCTACATTGCTAACTCTCTTGTGAACTATTTGCCTCCAAGAACACTGCGATCATCTGCTGCTAGTTTACTGGAGGTTCCCAGCAGCAGGCGGAAGAAGATCGAGGATGCAGCATTTGTCAGTTACGCCCCAAAGCTATGGATAACACTACCTATAGATATCAGGGAAGCTAGCTCGCTAAGTATTTTTATAAGAAAGCTAAAAACATATCTGTTCACTTGAGCCTTTAACTAGCTCTGACTTCCTCATACAGGTCTGAAACTCATTCTTTTTACACTTCATGCTTCTGCAACTCTTTTAAAATCTTATGATTTATAGTTTTACAATTCTATGATTTTATGAGTCAACTTCTGTTTAATGTTCATTCTATTTTCACGTGAAGCACTCAGTGCTTATACTACCCTTTTTGTAAAGCACTCGGTGCTGCATTTGTTGTAGGAAAGGTGCTATATAAATAAAGATCTTTTTTTTAATCATTATTATTATTATTATCATTATCGTTATCAAGACACCTGGATACGATGCTGCCAGTCAGCCTCTCTGCTAATTTGTCCCAGTTAACAATCTTTTAATTTTGAATTTTGAAGACATTTTTTTGCATTTATAAAACTCTTTCAGAGCCAAGAAATGTTTTTTTTTATTTAAATTAGACCATCCCAATGTAAACTCTATGGTCCATGTGGGAGTAATGAGGACGAATATTTTGCATCTGGACTTTATATGTAGCCAAATAAACCTTAAAGACATTGATGAGGCTTTTTTCAAATATGGAGAGAAGTTTTTTTGTATTACTTATCTATATTTAGTGAATACTTTTAAGAAAAATTACCAGGTTATACAGTAAAGGTTATACATAGGCTGCCTGTTGACTGTTTTGATTAGACAATGGGATTCTCCCAGTTTTGGAGATTCCAGGGGTGAATTAGGGGGTCTGAGACCCTCCATATTTTTGCACTTTGGGAAGTGTTATATGACAGTGAACAGTGAATGAGGGATTGAGGGCTGTATTTTCAGACACAGCCTTAATCAGAGAGGCATAAATAGCACACTACCAGCTAAGCCTATTTTGGTGGGTTTGTGGTGGCCGCCTGTCACATCCCTGCTACCTCAGGACGTTTTATCAGCCCTCGTGGAAAAGCCCTGCCTTTCTGCTGCTTCCTCGCTAACAGCGTGATAATGATTATAGCTGGTAACATTGACAGAGTAAACAGATGGTCGCTGGTGAATGAAATGAAATTACAGTGATCGATTGTATTTTTTCACGCATCCCCACAACAGAAATGATTACGGTCCGCTGGCTACAAAGGTGATGGATATTGAATGTTTGCTGACTGTGGGGCTGTGGCTGCCTCCAGTTAAGCTTTTACACAAGGTTAATTGAATTCTTTATCTATTTTATCTGTTTTGTATTAAGTAGATTTGCTGGTTTCCTCATTACATGTCTGATTATAATACAACAGTACAGCAGTTCATGTCGATACAATGCCCTTTTCAGGCCTCGGGCAAAATCCCATTAAATTATTATGATGACTTTGATTCAGCCTCTGAAACACACTCAGTAAGTCACTATTACACAACAATGCATCAAATGTCCAGAAACCCCTTATCTGTGCTCCTCCAGTGAGGTTTGAATCACGTGTGTTGTCACATCAAAAGTAACTGCTTACATAAAACTAACAAACGCTTCCAGTGTGTGGGAGTTTAACTTCCTTATAAGAAGTGCTCGGCCGTGTGTATAATTGTCTGTGGGCGTACACACATTACTACGAATTTGATTTTCACTCGCGGTCCAAATTACCTGCGCTACATTTAGCCAGATACACAACTGGAATGCTGTTTTGACTGGGCGCAGTCACAGATGGGTTATGCAGCAAAACTTCTGCTCACATAAATTACTTACTCATATTTTCTTTTAAGTGTGGTAAATATTTCTAACAAATGGCTTAAATTGTAGATTAAGGCTCACAGTTTTTCTATAGGTTAATTAATTTCCACTGGGGACACAGACATGATAAAATCGAGCTAAAAAAGTTTTTGTAATGTGCTGTTCTTGTGAAAAAATAAGACCATAAAATCATATTATAATATTTTTTTTTTTATTTTTTTAGAGGCTATTTTAAACTCGCTGCAATTTTATTTATATATTAGGAGGAACTATAGTTTTTTGGGGGGTTTTTTGGTACCATTTTCAAAATTTACCTTGAATTTATTTTCCAGCCTTACTTTACTAGTTTCCTGACTTCCAATGAACAAATCAATAAATAAATGACACAAAGACTGCAGTTCAGTTGAGAATATTTTCAGGAAATGACACTGACAGGAACTCAAAGGAGTTAAATATAGTGAGCATAAAATTTCATTTAGATTTTTTCCATTCAAATGTCATGATGTTAATCTGTATGTCACACTCTGCCAGATTATTATAGTAAAAGATTTTTTGATATTTGAAAGTTTTGTTTATGTGTAGAGGGTTAAGAGCTCGCTAAATCTGGCTCACTCACACAGCTAAGACCCGCTTCCTGCACGGGTCCGGTTAGTTTCGCAACCCGACCTAACCCGTCAACACGAGATCTCCGGCCTGACCTAAAACTACAAATCCTACGATGACCATGCACTGTTCAATTGTTTCAGTCAGGCAGCATGTTTAAACTGATCATTTTGGGACATTTCACACATGTAAAAATAATTCAAATGAATGCCTTTTGCTTATTCTCAATATACTGAGCAGCACTTCTCCACAGTTAACGTTAGTAATGCACCTTATTGAAGCAGCTCTCATATTCCAGGTGGCACAGAGAAAAGAGCCGACACACAAAGTCAGCAGTCAGAGGATTAAAATGTAAATTAAAATATCAGTATGATTTATTATCATTTTATTTTAATATATTTATCATCCAACACCCACGATCCCAGAACCGAACCCAGAAAATGAAATTAGGACAAAATACCACCCACGAATCATCTGTTTTGTACCTGCGTGAACCTGACCGAAG
This sequence comes from Chaetodon striatus, assembly GCA_029783705.1. Classification (NCBI taxonomy): domain Eukaryota; kingdom Metazoa; phylum Chordata; class Actinopteri; order Chaetodontiformes; family Chaetodontidae; genus Chaetodon; species Chaetodon striatus. Next base: position 26,362,200 of record JAPZEB010000013.1, on the reverse strand, counting down.
AAGGACTCTGCTCAAACTTCTTCACCCTGTTAGGTCTGTAGCCCAAAATAAATCCATCAGCCTGTAAGGATTATTACTTAACTGCCCAAAATGTTGTTCTGAGAGTTAAATGTGTCGCCATTCTTCCAGCTTTTCAATAAAACAAAGATGGATTTTCATGTCTTTTTGCTGCATCACAGGAATAACCCAGGTATAAAATGTTTACATGAACATGTCAGCTGAAGAAAACTGCAAAATCCATTTAATAAAAAGTGGACCATGCTGACTACACCACATCTGACTTCTAATAAAAAAGGCAGAGCTGACTAACTGATACATCATTCAAACCCTGTTACAGAATATGAGGTCAGTGTGAGGGTTAGATGCTCTGACAGTGGAGGAAATGAGAGATTTAAATACAGATCGTCCATTTTTTAGTGTTGTGAAATATGCGATTAAGAGATAGTGTGATCTCTGACCTGCCACCAGGGGCTGTGTAGGTCGGCGCAGATTAATTCGATGATGTCACCCGTCTGGATGCTGAGTGCCGGACCAGACGTGGGGCTCGGCACACCAAAGTAGTTCCTGATTACCAGCATCTTGGGCAGACCTGCGAGAGGGATACAGTTAGTTCCTGCAGACTGTTTGCAACAGGGGCCAAAACAATATTTTCCTTTATGAAGACACGGTTTATATTTTCTTTATTTTATTACACATAAAATTAATTAAATGCTCTAAAGGTGAGAAGAAGAAATAATTGTTTGTCGTTTTTTTATCTTAATTGTCTACTTTATATTTCATATTTTAAAATTTTTTCCTATGGACCATGGATTTGGAATAAAGTGAATCATGTTTAATTAAAAGCCTATTAATTCACATTGTAATCAGTGTAAACATTCGATGTACGGAGATGATTTATTTAGTAAACTAGAGTAGCTATATGTGTAGTAGAGGACCAAAATAAAATCTGTCAGACTTTTTCTGTCTGCAGAGGCGTAGATTTCGGGACAAACGCAGGGTACGTGTCCCCCTCACTATTTAAAACATGTGAATTTGTCCCAAATAAAAACATTAAAGTGGCAGAAGACTTTTATTTTGACAAAATTAAAGACATTTCAACCATCAGTTGGTGCTGAAATCACCACATTACATTATTATTTCCCAGGGAAGGACCTCAACCCCCCATTTAATGTGTGTCCCCCCTACATGTTAAAATAACACCTGCACCTGTGAGTATCTGGCTGCGTATGAGCCTGTCTACGTGTGTGTGTGTGTGTGTGTGTACATATGCATGCTTGTATTGTTTGACCTCCGGCCTAAAAAGGGCATGTTTGCCATTCTATAAGTGCGTCTTTGCTCCACTAAACTATTCATGGCCCCGTTATAGGCGGTAATGAGAGGGAGTATACATGTGTACACACACACACGCACAAACACACCCCTTGTCAACCAGTGTATTGCCCTTGCAAATCATTTGGACCCATTATCATATTACAGATAAGCAACAGTACACTCTGGTGCACGGCCGGTTATCAGGCTCCGAGATAAAAGATAAGCAGGAGTGAGTTTCAGTGTGGACGCTGTTTACTGCTGCACGACGTCTTGGGGCCTCCTGGGGGGAATTTATAAGGACGTTTCAATAGAAGTTGACATTTTTTATCCATTACTGAGGTCTGATGGAGATGCAGATTTTAGTCGTGATTCGCTTTGCAAGAATGAAATTAAGGAAAATCATTCTCTTGATTTTCAGTGTACTGAGGTAGGTAACTGTCTTCGGAGACGCTGTCACCGTTTCCCTTCTTTTTTCTCACCCACATTTAAACTGCATGCATGCCTTCACCTCACCTGCTGCAATTACCAGTGGAAAAGCCTAATTGAAGCACATTTCTCCACAGGTAATATATTACCGAGCAGTAAGGGTTTGCACTGGCACTTAAAGGAGGGCATTTTAATCAGGCCGAATTTGTTTGTTGGAACGACCTCAGTCAGCGCTATTTGATTTTGCACAATGGCCGGCTTTGATCCCATTATTCCCCAAGAAATCACTGAAATTGAATTAAAACACCCACCCATGCCAAACAAATCCCAAGTTCATATCTCATGTGCCAAATGAAATGTGCATATCTTTCTCTCTGCATTGTGTGGCGATAGCGTTGTGCAGGAGTACAATGCAAGAAAAAGAAATTCAAGTGAGAGCATGAAGAAAAGGGTAAAGCTTAAGGCAAATAATAGAGACGTCAACAACATTGTATTGAAAGCTAATACATCTATATCTGGCTTGCTTCTCTTTCAGGGTCTGTTCCAGTGCTGTAGCACCGAGGCTGGCAGCCTGACATGTGCTAGCTTGCCTGAATAGGACTTCTAAAGACACAGGGCCATGGAGAATTGAGTCTCGGGGGCATGAATTGCATTCCTTTCCACACAAGGACAAGCCAAGTGTTAGCGCACCTTTGAAAACAGACAAAGAGAGCAGCGTCGAAATATTATGAAACGCCAAAGGCTGGGGCAATCAAATGCCTATTGATTTTAATGCGTCTTCAGTCAGAAATGATTTTCTGCAGCATAATGGATGGAGGGGTGGAAAAATGAGTGTTGAAGCCAGGTTTATGAGAGATTAAAGGCCCTCGGTGTGGTGTAAGCACACACACGCAAACACACACAGTTCAAAGGATGCTGCATGTTATTCATATTCTATTGGAGAGAGATTGAGAGACAGAAAGCCACAGAAGGACGGAGGCAGAAATGCACCAGCTATGTTTACTGCAGTTACTGTACTCAGCCAGTACCCTGCTATTTTATGCATCCTTTAATTAAATTAAACTGTTTACATGAGTGGTCACAGGCACCCTTTACACCCTGAAACATAATGTGTTTGGGTGATCGAAATTTCAATTGGATAGTGCTGGACCACATGAAAGTACAAGTGTAAATGCACAACAAAGACACGGTGGGTTGACCTTTGGTGGTCGGGGACACAGTGTGACCTCATTAACACAAATACAACTGCGTTTTCAATCCACATACAACAACCATGCGTGTGGAAACACAACCAGCGAGGCAGCAGCCATTAGCCAGTTAGCCGGCTAAGCTACTAGCAAGAAAGCAGCAAGAACATTTTAGGATTTTCAAGACCCTCTTGGATGGAGTCAAGACGAGACGATGTGTCAACATCAGTTTGGTCAAGTTAAAATATACAAGCAAAACTTGGTCATTCGCACCTCAACCGAGGAGAACGGCGACTACTGCTCAGCTGTTTGAGCCGGACAACACCAGGTGTAAATGTAATCGGGTTACATCATATCTAGACACAATCTGGATACGAGACGGATTTTAATGCGAGGTTTATAAGGGGTCAGAGGTTGAGTCTCAGCCGCAACCCCAATGATATAATCAGTTAATAGCTACCAAGAACGCCCGCCTCTCTGACTGAGCCAGGTCACCTCTGATACCAGGAAATACAATTATGACGCCCTGCCAGAAGCAGCGCACGCAAACCTACTGCCAATCCTGACAGTCGACCTGACAGAGGGAAATTTTGCTGGCTGATCTTGTTCATCTACTTCCTGCTGAAGGTGTAATGTAGAAGTTGTTGGGCTGAAACAGTGTCTATGAATAGAATCTTTTCAAGAAGCAGGAAACAAAGTGTTTCTTTGATTTATATCAACATTAATCAGATATATTTTTGTCTTGGACTGTTGTTCACACATTAGACGTCACCTGTGGCTTCTTTAGATTTAACAATTAACAGGAAAATAATCATCAGTGATGAAAACAGGTGTTGTTGCAGCAAGAAAAGGTGAAATATCTTGAAGCACGATCATCAAAATTATAACATAAAACTAAATAGATGGTTGGGTTACGTGAGAATTGTCTAGGAAAATTCCGCGCTACTTTTTTTTCCAGGGAAAAAGTGGCGTTTTCAGAGCTGATACCAGCTGAAACTTGCAGCATGCTGCGTAGTGGCCCTGAACTACATTCCAAAAATTTGGTAATTTGTCTTCAGGGCAGCAGTTTCCAGGCACATGAACACTGCCAGCCAGAAAAAAAAATCAACAACAACGGAGGGAGATAGGGCTGCGTGCGAGGTGGGAGGATGTGCTGTGAATTTCTCACCTGGATCTCGATCTTTGCCCTGAAAAAAAAAAAAAACCACAGATAAAGTTACACACTGTTCATGGCTGTTTCAAACACATACACGTTTGGACATGACCCTTTAATTTTTTTTCCCCCACACTGATCACAAGTTTATCCTCATCACTAGCACACACAAATCACTGCCATGGTAACAGTGAATATCTTCAACATCTGGAGTCGTTCTACTTCCTTATGAGCCACAGTCTGTGAGGTGAATATATTCGGACACACAGCCTAATGCTATGAATATACCCCTCTACTGCTGCACACACAGAATGAATATTTTAACCCAGCCTACTATCTCGCCTATACAGGCCACATGCAGCGGGCCCGGCAGGAGCGACACTACATAACATATTAAAACCCATATTGCATGCACTGACGCCACAGGCAAACTACTGTGTGTCCTACTGTGGCAGATATATTTTAAAGGTGCAGAGAGCAGTCACACTAGTGTGATTTTTTTCATGTGTTTTTTGCAGATAATGATGTTTGATTTTGTGTTTCTGTTCTACAGTATTTCCACCCAAAATAGAGCTACTACTAAGACGACAACAACACACTGTATTCATGCATATTTTTTGTGTGCACTGCATCAGAGCAGTTGGTCGAAAAGTTTCTGCTGTTTTAAAAGTTTGGGTCGTGCATTCTGGATCTGTGTTTGGCACTTTTTCTGCACAAAGAAAGCTTCTTATTAGTTAGTGTGCAGCACCTGACGGAGAAATAAACACAGAGGAGTGGAATTCTTGTCAATTTCACCCCACTTTTGTGTCTCTCGCTGATGAGACAGTGGTTGTTTCTGCTGCAATCTTACCTGCAAAGAGCAGTTTAAGCCACAGTTATTGGCATAATTGCTGCAAGCCCAGTCTAATGTCCTGCTTGGTTTTTACTTTTGAGCACTGTAGCAGTAAAGCACACAGACGCAGCAGAGACAACTCAGGGTAAATCTGCAAAAAACATTCTTGTTTCTGGCATCAGGAAAAGCTGCAGCAAGTAAAGTCAATTGGAGTCTCCTTGGCAAATAGCTGCAGGAGAGAGCAGCCTTCAAAGTGCAGCAAAGCTTTGGAGAGGAGGCGAACGGCACACGCAGACAGACAGTATACACATCAACACGGACACACACACGCACAGCAGCAGCTCACCTGAGTTCTGACGGAGCCGGGATCTGAAAGAAGTTTGAGAACAGGCATAGTGAATGATGGGTTAGCGGGTGCACGCAAACACTTGCACACACTCGTCGGTACAAGGCAACACTCCCTCATTAGTGGAGAAGGCGGACGCTCGTGTCTGACCGTGGTTCGCTTTGTTTTGCTGCGCTGCCACTACCTGACAGCCGGGATAGAGGAGGTAACGAGGCGGGGGGTGGAGAGGTAGGGAGGAGGGAGGGGGGGCAAACCTAAGGTTTTTGCTCCACCAGTTTCTTTCATTGGCTCCCTGAGGGACGGGTTACACCTCCCAGACACACACAAACACACACCTTTGCACGCACACACAAGTACTCCTGTACCTGTACAAACAGAGCAATTGCATAAACACACACATACCTTCACACTCACACACACACTTACTGGCAGAGAGCCACAAATATGTACCTACACTGCCTATACACACACACACACACCCCTCTCAGCAGGCCTGTTGTTCCTCAAGTGAACTTTGACCTGTTACGCAAACACCTGGAAAGGCTGTTGATAACAGAGACAAATTCAGGTAAACAATGGCTTATCTCTGACACACACACACACACGTATATAACCCTATACTGTGGTGCTGTGATTGTGTGTGTGCAGCCCTGCTTGTGCCTTGACAATATCTGTACATGCTGGCTTTCTGAGTGAATAAAGTTCAGTGTGGTGGTGCAACTAACAAATTAAATGCCCCGTTACTGCAACTGAGCTTTTTTGTACTTCTACTTTTAAGATTTCTTAAAATACTTTTTGTTCAGTATGTTACTAACGTATCGGTCCTTGCCCCCTGGACTTTTTCCTGCACCAGCAAGAGGGTGGATACTGTGTGGAGTAATGAGAGGGGGAATTTAAACAGACATCCCAGTCTTCACCAGCTCTCCCGCCGCGGGTGTCGCCCAAATCCACTCAGGTACACACAACACCCAGGTGGGCTTGGCGTGCCTCTGCGACCTGCTAGCGCCGTGACAGATGCCAGGTCCAACAGGGGCTGGCAGCTTGCCACGGGGAATACAGGCAGACACACGCAATCGTGACACGCAGTGTTACAGGCTGTAACAGTAAAACTTGCACGCTCGCTTGATTTTGAAAACAAGAGTTGCAGAGTTTCAGTGCCTTGAGAACACGAGCGTGCACTTTCAAGACCTAAAAGAAGTTCCACAAACAAACAGAAAAGTGTGAATTTAGTTTTTCACCTCTTCATGCTCCTTCTCTCTGTCTCTCTCTCTCACACACACACTCACACATACACACACACACAGAGGACATGCTAAGCTGGTTTCTGAAGGCCTTCTTTTCATTCCACATGTCTGAAGTTTTCCCACCATCTCTTTCAGAGCTGTCAGTGCTCCTGCACAGGGAGCTGAGTGACAGATACACAACAGGGGCATAATAAAAAAGTCAGGAGTTTCATAAAACTCCTCAGTAAAACTACTATTAAGCTTTGGGGATCGGTGCGATGATACACACTGACATTGCCTTTAAGGTGCTCTGAAGTGTCAAAACCACCCAGGGAAGCGGGGGAGCTTTTGAATGAATTTCTGCAATACTGATCGAATACTTGGATGACCTTGGTTTGTAGAAATAAGGGCACTTCCAAAGTTCTTATTTACTTAGAGCAAACCCCCTAATTCCCATAATTTAACTTGGGTGAAATCCTTTCCAGAATGTCACTGTGTAGCTTCTCTCTCAAGTCACAGTGCAACACATCTCCCTCATACCCATAATTAGTCACATGAGACACTCATACATCAGGTTTTATGTGTGTCATCTGTCATCATGTTCATACTGCTACTGTGTAAGAGTGCAGTTGTGTTCTTACGATTAAATTTAATGTGTCCCTTGGAATCGTTTTGTTCGGTGACAAATTGTTAACTGCAGAATTATTGCTGACTAGATGTGACGGGAATGAGGTTCTGCAATAAAGTGAGAGACTTTGGTTTTATTTGCGTGTGTAAAGCAGTAGCGTGTTACCTGTTTTTCCACAGCAGCCAAAGCGGCTCAGGCATTCTTTATGGGCACCTAAACCGCACTTGGAGCACAGGTAGCCCTGGTTAAAGATGCCCCTGCAAACACATAAACAGGAAAAGTCATCACATGGATTGCTTGATAGTTACACACAGTAGTTACAGCAAATGTATGGATCCAAGCTGCAGTCAAAAGATTTAATGTTTAATGTAGAAATGGCTGCCACATTTTCTGACATGGACCAAAAGTTTGGAAACCTAAGGTACATTTATCTGCTCTATGGATAGCAATGTTGGTCTAGACTGAAATATCTCTACCACTCTGCTACTGAATGGATTGCCATGGAATTTTGTACAGACAGTCATGATCCCAGGATGGTGAATCCTAATGACTTTGGAGACACCCTGATTTCCTCTTGTGTTACTATTACCCCCTTTCCACCAACTCGAACCTAGTTTAGTCAGGAACACTTTAGTCAAAGAAAACTTTATTTCCACTTGCAGTATTATATTTGGCTTTATGGCTCTGTTCTGGGGCCTCTCTGCCCTTCCTCGCCTTGGATAGCCGAAGGCGGAGAGAGCATACCTCTCCACCGTTCCTCACACCTGCGTG
>JAPZEB010000013.1:26287789-26302323 GCA_029783705.1 Chaetodon striatus | reverse complement strand
ACCCTAGGCACGTCGTCCACACCATTGTGAGCATTTATTCTTGTGCGGTGGTGGTGTGTCTGTCACTATGCAGTTACACCTCCAAAACACTAGTTAGCGGCGGAGGTTTCTGTAAAGTTTAGTTGATTCAAAACACACATTAAACACACAGTAAACATGGCTTAATAGAGATTATTTCAAACACAAGTACACAAATCAGCTTCACTATAAGTCGCAGCATTCACAGACAAACACTATTTCTGGACATTCTTCAAATTTACTTCCCAGTTTAAAACATTTGTTAGGGAAGTAATCAAAAATTAATTAAATGTAATGAGTTGCATTACTTTTCCAAAGTAACTAAAATAGTTACATTACTTATCACACTTTTAACAGGGTAGTAACCTGGAAATTTTTACATTTTAAAATAAACTTTGGAGAAAGTTTTCAGTTCCTATTGCTTTAGTTTTTGATGAAAAAGCTCTTGAGATGCATCACATTACAGTTTCTATTTGGCCTGTCTGGATGCAAGCTCTCAGATTTACTCATGAGATGGCTTGTGAATTGTGCACAACATTAAGTATCACAACTATTATTAATTATGTCACATTTTGAACATGTTGATTTTTTAACACTCCCATCTCAATGAGAGTGTTATGTTAGAGTGTAAAAGATGCCCAGCTGTAACAATCTGTTTGTTTTTCTTTCTAGATGGCATCAGATGATGAGATGGGAGAACTGAGGTGCAGCGATTTGGACGTGCCTGTGTTTACAGAGAGCGCATTTAAGGAACTGCTGCGTTGCTTTATGAGGAAGTTCACAAATGTGTAAGTAACGAGTGAAAAACCATCAAGCAAACCAGCTGTAACATGTATATGTCAATACACACACACACACACACAAATAAAGCTTGTTTTGGTTAAATTCGAGGTAAAGTTAAATTAAATATGTGCTGTGAGTTTGTCACACCACAGAAAATGTGTTATTAACCACCCAGCCAAGTTTAAACTTTTAAAAAATTTGGCAAGTAACCATACATCAAATTAGGCTTCGAAATCATGAAGAAATACGTAGTATTCTCTGCTCTGAAATCCTGGACTTGTGTCCATTGAAAGGCACTGAGTCATCCCACAAAGCACTGTAAAGCAACAGATTCTCGTTGGCAGCTAACACAGTAGCACAGCTCATACACCCAAGAGCCACAGACTGTAAAAATAATAGACATAGCTAATGCACACACACCCTGAGCCAAAAAACTAGTGAGCCTGCTGCGCAGCGACAGACTCTTGTTAGCGGTTATCAGTCCAAAGCACATAGCCACAGCAGTGAGCAGTGACTGCCAGGTATTGCTGACTACTTTGCTTGTGTTTATATTAATATGGCATTTAAAGTTACAGTTGGTAACTTCATTTTATACTTGCTAAAAAAAAACTGTCACTGTATTCACACAACACTAAGTGAAACATAATCTGTGAAAAAATAACTCTGCCTACTCTGTCGCCTTGTAGCATTTGTAATGCCGCATGTGAACAAAAGCAACCACTCAGAGCTGAGAAGTCTCTCGCGCAGCTGTTATTCACTGCTTATGAAATGTGGTCAAACTGTCAAACTAGGCGGCCCTGATCAAATATGAATCAAGATTATTTTCCTGCTTTGCCTATTTCTCACCTAAAATGTTTTCAGAAACCTATTTTAGTGTACTGTTTAGCTGTAAAGGGAGAAAATTTGTGACCCAGCCCTCATGTTGGATACAGTGGACTGAAGCCCCGCCCACCAGCCGGACCAAAGTTCTCATTTTACAGCTAAATAGTACACTAAAATAGGTTTCTGAAAACATTGGGTGATGCAGTAACAGAATCTTGATTTACATTTGATTAAGGCTGCATAGTTAAACAGTTTGACGGCAGTTCATTGAGTAAATGACATGACTGACAGGTGCTTTAGAGACTCCTGGGCTTTGATTGGTTGTTGCTGATGGCCTGCAGTCTGATTGTAGCGAATGCCATCAGAAGCAAAAGGAACAGGAGAGGGGACATGATTTTTGTCAGAGACTGTCTCACATTTATCTTACAGACTATGGTGACAGTTTCAGTAAATACAATGACAAGTTATTTTCATAAAAGCTACCAACTGTAGCTTTAACAGAGTTTTTTATGTATGATCTATTCTTTTACTGTGTTTATTGGACTGAAGGAGCTAAGAGAGCTCGTTGAACACAGTGAACTCTACACTGACACACGGGGTGAACGAAACAACATTGATGCAATGCACTCTCACATTAGTTTTTATATAGTGGGGGTGGGGTTATGTTAAGGATGGCTCCAGTGCATCATCGGGCCATGATTTCAGGTTCAGCAAATACTTTCTGACAAGTTCAATGTGTTTAGAAAGAAATGTCTGATTCTACTTTGCCATTCTACTTCAACCACTCCTAATCTTTTCTTTCAGGCATAGGATGATGCTGATAGAGTGCCAAATCCACCAGGACACAAAGGATCTCCTGTACCTCATGTGTGACCTGATTTTGGACCCCCCCCCCCCCTTAAGATCCTGGATGCTGTGATGCCTCAGGTTAGAAGTAGGAGGCAGACTGAACGAGAGGTTGCCAGCAACCCCAGCGACACTTCCACTACAACGTGTCAATAAGTCAACATCTTCCACAACCAAACCCACTTTCTTCTTAAACATCAATATCATATGCAACATTTTGTAACCTTTGGATTATTAGAGTCTGGACCAGTTGACTTATATGTGACTGTCTCTTTTTAAGGAGCGGTACTGAAATTGCGCAGAGGGAGCGTAATTATTCCAGTGTGACAGAGGAAGACGTCCAAGCCAGCCTGGGGAATTTGTTCGACACTTGTTTTGGTGTAGTGCTTGGAGTCACACAGAAGAAGTCCCACTCCTCTAAAACACTAGTGGAGTTGATGGCAGCAGAGATGGCAAAGAGGGTGAACCGTGCACTGGATGAAGACACACAGTCAGACTCTTCCCTGCAGTCAGAGGAGTCTGCTGAACTGGACAATTCCAGTACATATAATGTTACAGATATGGTTTTCTGTCTGGCCAATATCTTGAGGGAGTGCTTGCTCAGAGACAACCAGCTTGAGTCAGCTGAGGATCAGCGTTCCAGCCCTTTCTCAGAGAGTTCTGAATGCTCAGCTGGTCAATTCGTGGAGAGTCCAGTAAGATCTGCAGAGGAGCTACCCCAACGTGATAGGACCTTTTTCACCGTATTTCTTGGTAAGCTTGTGGATTACATTGCTCACTCTACCAAGACATCGGTATTAGACGTTGACTTTGATGGGATGTTGGAACATCTGAGAAAGAGGACTGTGGGAAGTGCCACTCCCCCACAGACTGTTGGAAACATCCACATCCCCATCTATAAAGAACTTTGCCGCCAGTTTGGATCACCAAAGCTGCTGCAGGCTGCCATGGTGTCCGGCGATGAAGCTTTTAAAGAAGCCGTTGCTAGGACATTAGAAGCGCAGCTGTCGAAGACTTCAGGAACATCCATCAGCTTTTTTACCAAAGTGAAGAGGATTTTCTCCCGAAGACATGGGACTGTTGCTCCAGCCTGTGAGATGAACTCATCGGTGTCTCACAGTGTAGTCACGGACCAACAAAATATATCAACGCCCACACCTCAGAGGGAACAGAGGCGCCCTGCCATCAGCAGGATGTTCTCCTCCATGGCCAGGATTCTGAGGAAGCGATTCACCTCCCATGTCAGCCCTGGATCACAGGATGAGTAGAACACAAAAGAGCACTACATCCTAAAACAATATCCTTTTTAAGAGTAAGGGCAGCAAGTTAGTTCAGGTTGAGCACAAGGCCACAAAGTGAATCCTCAACCATCTTCGCAGCACCGAGGCTGCATGGGTTTACCCCGGGTGATCCAGTTTTCTCCCATATTTCAAAGATATGCAATTGGATACTTCAAAATTGGCAGTAGCTAATGTGAACGTTGTGTGAACGTCACTTTGTGGCCTTGGGCTTTCTGTGTGGAGTTTGCATGTTCTCCCCGTGTTAGCATGGGTTTACTCCAGGTGCTCCGGTTTCCTCCCATATTTCAAAGACATGCAATTGGATACTTCAAAATTGGCCGTATCTAATGTGAACATTAATAAAATTAAAAGCATCCAATAATTATTACATCTCTTATGTCATCATTAGAATAACAGCTAGGAATGACCACTAGGAGGTAACAAATAACCGTCATGGTTGCTGTGCTCTGTTCACATTGTGACATACATAAGTTGAACCTACAGGAGTATGCCCACTAACACACACACAAAAACAAACACAAACCTTTGAATATTTATGTCAAACAGCCAAATCTGATTCGACTGAAATAATCTTGAGTCGAGTACACCCCTTCTCCTAATTAAGAGTCCAGCTCCAAAAATAGAAAATCAGTAGGAGGTGGCAGATGTTATCATGGCGAACTGCCACAAATAAATGTATGTGTGGAAAATCCTGTGATAATTGAGTAACAGGTATTAAGAAAGAAAAAACAACTGTAACATTTTCACAGGTCTCCATGCTGCTTTGTGTTTTATGAGCACAAAAAGGTGAAAGGCATACTTGTATACTCGTCCACTACAGAGCCATGTGAACAGCACTGATCTACTGTTAATGGGAACGGAGACTATCACCTATTTTAGTGTGTGTTCCCACGTTAAAAAAATTACATATGCACACTAATTTTGGCATAAAAGGGATTTTATTTTGAAAATGAAGGTTGTAGGTGATGGGAGATTTAATTTCACTGCAAAGCACATGTATCTGTACTTAGCCACAAATAAAGGACAAACCTGGCTGTTTCATTATCACATTGAGTTAATAAGATTTCATCGCTAACAGCTTTGTCTTATCTTAAAGGTCACGTCTGCGGGTGTAGTGACTCAAAGCAACATGAGTAAAAAAAAAAAAAAAAATCCAGGGAGACACATAACATAACTTCACCAACAACTTGATATTCAAAAACGCAGCGTTTTCCTTTGATGCAACACCCTGAATCTCTAGAGCCATGAAAATGAGAATTTCCCAAGGGAGATCAATAAGCTATCAGGTTCATTTTATCATCGCTCTGTATGCTTACATCAGAAATCTTACCCACTTGAACACTAACCATGTTGTTTATTTAACAATGGCATTGGACAGTCACTGACTGTCAAACAAACCAACCTGCTGTGCCCAGCTGCGGAAGTCTCTACCAATATGGGTTTCTGAGGGCCACATTTGTGTGCCCAAAACATCACGGACTTCCTGCGCATTTGTATCTTTTGTTGTATCTCAAGATAGAAAACCAACTGCAACAGCATTTAGACCCTGATGAGAAAGTAAGACTCTATACTACAAGCCAGACTCATGAATCTACAGCAGGTGGGTTCGCAGCTACTTAAGGCTGACGGTTTAATTGCAGGTTTAACCGACTGACACCTACGAAGCTGTAAAGTAAAACCTCCTACGCCACACTTGAAAGACTCCTCTGGTAATCTACTCGAGGACAGCAGAGATCTGAAAGGAAACTCCACAGGCAAGTGTGTGATTTGTAAAAGAATAAGACCAATATCATCCCAATATATTGACCATCCGCTGCACTGATGTCATCCTAATGGCAGCTATCAAAATCCTGTCTCCATAGCGATTGTGGACCAGCGTAGCCATGCAGTAAAGATACACCCCAAGTATCCATTAGCACGTAGCAGACATATGATATCAGACCACACAGATCTGCTGGAGAGAGCACGGCTGAAGGACAAAGGAAAGAGATAGAGAGGGAGAGATGATGGGGGGCTGCATCAGCCTTTAGTGGGTTTCCGTGGTTAAATTTATCACAGTCAACTGAGGAGGAAGACACTAATCAATAAAACCTCTCTGTCTGTATCCCTCTTCCTTTCCATCTTTGATTTCCCCTCCCCCCTGGCTGTCATTTTCCACCCCCTACCAAAACAGTCAGCATCTTCATCCACCTAAAAATGCCAGGGAGCCAGTGGTTGAGGATGGTAATGGAGAGGAGCCCAACAGTGCTGAGTTGACACTGTCTTTGTACGCAGAGGTCCATAGAGAGTAATGTGTGAGGCCTTAAACATGTCTTGTGCTGTTGGAAACTTCTCTTGATAACATGTAATTGTGTTGTCAGCACTCCCCACATTGACATGAATAAAAATGCAAATTGTTAACCACAGTTTAAGTCTTGCAAAAATGTTAACACACTGATTTTCTTACCAGCAGGGGCCGAGAGTTTGACTTACAGGGGCTCTGTACGTGTGAGGTTTTACTGTAACAAACCAACTTCAAAACAAGCATCAACTCAAATGCTGTGAGGAACATTTAAAGCTTCATCTGCGTCTGATTAACTGCTCCTGATATCGACAGTGAACGCGTGGTGATTTCACTGCAGATGGGCGAAAAGAACCCAGCTGCAAAAACCAGAGCATGCAGCATTAATCTCTTATTGCCAGATTATTTACATATGATACGGCTAAATGCATGCAGGTGTGGCATCTCCAGGCCCATTTAAAGGAAGTTGCGGTGCAGCAAAATTTGCATAGTCTACAGAATGGAACGTAGCAGATGATCTGAGGTTACTATACCATGTAGGAATCAGCCCACATGAAGCCCATTGTGTTCATCAATCATCCAGATGTGCTTTGTGTGTAGTCACGGCCTGTCTTTAACATTTAAAGCAGGGTCTTTAATCATTGTTTTCCTGAACTGAATATAACATTTACAACAGAAATATGTGCAATTGCACAAAACAACAAATGGAATTTCTTTAAATGAATAGCATGGCAAGCTGGGAGCTACGCTTAAGATAAGAACCTCAATACTATATGAAGTTACAACCCGTAGTTGGTTTGGTTAGCACACACCAGCATCTCTGAAGCTAACTAACATATCATCTGCAAAAAAATATATATATATATATTGTTATATTCTGACCAATCCATATTAGCTGTTTCCCCCCTTTTTCATTCTTTATGCTAACAGTCTTAATGCTAATCTAAGCTATTGGGGTGCTAGCAGTAGCTTCATACCGCAATATATCTTCACACAACGGATTGTATGATGTCTTACAAAAAGATATGCACACAGTTTGTATGAACCCTTGTGAATTAGCGCCATTAGCGATTTGGGGCCCCTGCCAGTTTAATTTAGGGAAAAGAATCATGGTTGGGCATCGATACATAGCGTAATGTGACAAGGACATTACTTACATAACTTAAAATGACTCAGCGTTGTCTTTTGGTTTCATATGAGACACTAACAGCGGTCCACTGGGTAAAAGTCCTGCATTTGTTTGATTCAACCACCACCCTGACTACATCCTTACTGTTACCTGCTCGGCCTTTTTTCCCCTTTAAGGGCGGTGGCCTTGTGGGTAGCCTGTCAGGGTGGGCTCAGGGTGAGTTAAGCGTCTAGATGAGCTCAGGGCTACTGTTAAACCTCATGGGAAGGCCATGTTTATTGTTTGTGGTGAAGACTGCAATGAAGCCATTGTTGTGAACGGCACCCAAACGCCTCACCACTAGAAGCCAGTTCCCAGCTAACAACAAGCCAAGTTAAAATTGATATTACCAAGCCAGCGTGTTCTCAACTACGGTTCAGAGTCAGTAAGCTGTCACTGAGAGAGGTAACATTACCTCATTTCCTCCTTTGCTTCTATCACATAGCAAAGGACCATCTGCAATGTATAGGTCACATGGCCACAGCTTCCTGGCTCATGATTATGAATCATAGTAAATTACTTTTTGTGGGTATGAGTACGCTAAGTGAATGAGACGAGTCTGCATACTGTAACACAACACACATAGTAGTGGTATCAATCTTCTCATGTAACTCTTGGCAAGAAAAGAAATAAGGGTGCTTAACAAAACATCAAAAATATTCTTTTTCGTAATTAAAATAGTAATATATGTAATGGTCATACTGTATATAGTCTAACAGTCATTTGATATCAGTATTAGTAATTATAGATTTGTATTAATATATACAAGGTTCAGTAGAAAATGGTCTAGTAGACTGAAAAGTTAAATAATGCTGTAATAAATTAAGGCTCCTTTTGCTGTTTTACTGGCATATGTTTAAAAAACAAATGCATACTTATCCGAATTTTTATTGTATTGAGTACATTGTGCAATTATTAGGTAATATTCTGTTTCACACTGTTGAAGATAGAAATGTGTGGCTTGATGAATAAGACTCCAATGAGTCACTTTCACATGCATTTCTGTGGTCAGTGAACACATCTTACAAACAGTGAAACCAGTAACTGCAGCAAAGATAACATGCTGCTGTGTGTTCCTAAAATTAAAGTATGCTGCATTATTTAACGGGTCAGTCCATGACGCTCGTTTTTTCCAACTGCTAAGCGACTGTCCATCATGTGACAGTGAGTATGGAAAGCTCCTGTCAGCACTTTGACTCTATTTTTGAAAAGAGCTGAAATGAGATGACTGGAATTAGCAGTAAAATAGAAGTGAGACGGTTAGTCATTCACTCTCAGGAATGATGATGGCAGCGTGTATTTTCAACCATGTCACAACCCGGGATGCATGACGTTTTTACACGAGATCAGTTGGGTGACGTCAGCGGAGCTATATGCTCAATTATGTTGGGCACAGTAAAACTAGTAATTCTTATGGTGAAATCCACAGTTTTATTTTGTCTTGAAACAGCAAGAGGACATCTTAGCTCCAATATCTTGTCTAAATACTTCATACCATCATCTGTCTCTGTCTCTCTGCCAGGTGTGTATCAGTGTGTGTGCATGCCCTGTGCAGCCAAGTTTCTGTTCTCCCTACAGAGCCCACAACCCTCCATGTGTCTACAAGACAGATGTGCAAACCAGATGTTCCTGCTCTGAGGGGAAAGGGCTACAGACGGACCTGCTGTATTTGTCAGTTCTCCTACTGTTGTGCGGCCTCAGTTGAATCCAAGAACACCAACAAGTTTTTGTCAGATGTCTCGGTGTTATCGCAAATTCAAAAACACAATCTCCTTTTGAGTCCGGTTGTGTTTTCTAAGACCTGAATCTCACGAGGGACCCGTCCTTTACTGCTGATTTCCTTCCCAGCTCTTAAAGGTGGAGGAGTCGAGACTTTTCAGGCCATATGGTCGAGACTGTCTCCTGCGAGTTCAGTTCAAAACATGTCCGGTATAACAGCAGGCAGGAAAATACCTGAAGATTACACAGCACAACTGCTGAAGCCCAGAGAGTGAAAGAGATATTCAGCATGTTTCCTCACACAGACCCTTTCAAGGCTACCACACAAATTTCAAAATAAACAGACATGGTTGATGTTTTATTCAGTAGCGGGTCCGGCAGCTATTTTTAAAACAAAAAAAAAAGAGGAAGCTGGAACTGCAGGTGAGTGGCAGCTTCTCCCACCCTCTCCTCTCCTCACTCCATTAGCCTCTGCAGAGCCAGCCAAGCGAGGATTACGGGGCCTGCTTGCTGTCTAATTTCAGAGATGTTAAATTCACTCTGGGCAATGTGGGATTCACTCAAGAGAGTCATCAAAGTGTTGTGCTTGAGCAAACTGAAATCACTGAGGGAAATGAGGAATGGATCGGACATCACAAAAAGTGGAAACAAGGCTGTGCTTGAAATCTGAAACTGAGAAATTGGACTGAGATTTTTTTTTTACCTCACTCGGTTACCAAGTATTGACAAAAAGCCATTTAGTGTCAAGCTATGGTCAAAACCCAATAAAGGATCTGGGATTCACGGTCAGGGGCCAGTGGGGGAGGAAGTATTCAGATTTTTTACTTAAACAACAGTAGATATACCAAGGTGTAAAAGTAAAAATATAAAAGTGTTAGCATCAAAATATACTTCAAGTACCAAAAGTAAAAGTACTCAATATCTAAAATTGTAAAGGTGGAGCTCATTTTAATCATTTACATACTGCTGTGTAACTTTAAGGTCTAGTGTATAGGATTCAGTGGCTTGTAGCAATGGGGTTGCAGATTACAACCAACTGAAACGTCTCCTGATGCAAAAATGCGAAAAACACAAATGGCCCTATCTAGAGCCAGAGTTTGGTTTGTCCATCCTGGGCTACTGCAGAAACAACATGGCAGACTCCGTGGAAGAGGACCTGCTCTGTATGTAGGCTAGACATAAACAGCCCACTCTAAGACAGCCTTCGACAACCTTTTGTGGCATTTTAAAATTTTCTTGTGAACAGTGTGCCATATCAACATGTCAGTCCCTCGCTCCTCAAAATGCTCCATTGAAACTTTGGCTATGTCCTCACCTTATGATGTTTAATGCATTCACTTTAAGCAGCAGAGCTCCTCCTTTACAGTGGACTCACTGTATCTTGCTATGCCTGCCAAACATGATATTCACATCCAAAGTTAAAGCCTAAACAAAAACTACCTACCAGCACCTCTAAAGCTCACTAATGAACACATTATATTTAGTGTGTTTAATCTGTACAAAACAAACCAGCCAAAATATAGTCATGTGTCAGATATTCACATTATGTCTGATAAACAGTGAGCTACAGCTAGCAGCGTGTTAGCTTAGCCTAGCAAACTGGCGACAGTGGGAAACAGCTAGCCTGGTCTGTGCTAACAAATACCAGCACCTCCAAAGTTAACTAATGTACATATCATTATTATTATTATATTAGTGTGTTTGATTTGTACAAAAACAAACCAGCCAAAATATAGTCATGTGTTAAATATTCTCATTATATGTCTACAGCTAGCAGCATGTTAGCTTAGCCCAGCAAACTGACAACAATGGGAAACAGCTAGCCTGCTTCTGCGCTAACAAATACTGCCTACCAGCACCTCTAAAATTAACTAATGTACATATTATTATTATTATTTTAGTGTTTTTGATTTGTACAGAATCAAACCAGCCAAAATATAGTCGTGTGTGTGATATTCGCATTATATGTCTGTTAAATAGTGATCTATACAGCTAGCAGTGTGTTAGCTTAGCCTAGCAAACTGGGGACAGTGGGAAATAGCTAGCTTGGCACGTCTAAAGCTCATTAATGGAAACATTATATTTAGTGTGTTTAATCTGTACAAAAACAAACCAGCCAAAATATAGTCATGCAGAAAATCCCCATGTAAAAACTTCTAATAGTTGTTTTTACACTAAGCTAAGCTAACTGGCTGCTGGTTGTAGCTTCATATTTAGTCTACAGACATTAGACTTGGATCAAAAATCATATCTGTTAATTGAATTTAATGATTGAGAAGTTCTTTAGACTGATCCGACGATGTGTTTTCCTGACTGAGTATGTTTTTATAGCCTTTGTTGATATTTCAAGTAGCAGCTTTAGCCTATAAACCCCTGCATCTGTGTTGCTTGAAAATGTATACAGGAGCTGACATTTGAATAGAAAAGCACATGAATACAAAATCACAAGAATGAGCAAACCTACAAAGCTCCTAACAGCAGCTTTTTTTTTTTGCTTCTTCAGGAGTAAGGATAAAGATTTGTATTTGCATATTCTACAGTAATTCACTGAGCCAATGTTGGTCCTTCTGTAGATTTTCTCTGAAAATATTTCCCTACGAGGCTGAAGAAAGGAACTTGCCAGCGGTCCAAATGTGTTTTAATTATAGATGACTTAATGAATAGATGACTAAATTCTCTCAGCTACTTAATTCAGCTCAGCACAGCAGCAAAGATGCACGTTCAAGTGGGGATAAAAAGGTGCTGCTGACCATATCTTAAGCTTTTCTCATTCTTCTTGCTCTATTCTTAGACATGTTTTTACAAGATCTGCAATGCATTGCACTGTAAATGGCTTTTTTTCATACATATTGCATCATTAAGAGTTCATCTGAGGGACTGTATTAACATAATATGTTAATGATAAAATTACACCATCATTTGTGTGTCAAGGACTTAATCACGGTGGATATTAGACAATTTGTTTTTCACATTTTAAGTTACACAAACACCAAAATAATCCAAAGTCAGTCTCTACTGGGAATACACACATGATTTCGCCAATGCACAGATACGTTGGAAAGTTTTATTCAAATGAACAGATGGCTTTTCTTGGGAGGACAAGGTGGCGGGTTGACTCATATTCTACGAAAGTTTACTGCTTTTAAGCTCTGTGGCAATTTCACACGCCTTCATTTCACAAGCTGTTACCTTTCGTAAACGTTTCTCTGGTAGAGTTTTTTGCCGTAAAAAGGGAAGTTCAACAGATGAATGTTAAGGGGTAATTTTTCATTCATCCATTCACCTTTAACTGAAGGTTAGGTGTTTTTTTTCTCTACACAATCTGGGATGTGGTTTCATGTTGATGGTTTCGTTGTCCTTTAATAGCCACATTAAAAAAATGCCAGCAACTGGGAACCAGAAGAAGTGTACTGTTCCTTTTTATTAGAAATCAGCTATCACAGTCTGTGTTTCACTTCTGATATGATGGATGTGATCCTATTAATTTGCATTAATGTGGGGCTGATTAAATTCATGCTGTGTTTTTTTTTATTTTTATCTTAGCTGATTATATTAATAATCACTGATGTTATTATAACTGCTGGTGTCACTGGAGTATTTTTAGCGTCCCATGCTGCTCCTAATGCCACTTCTTCACATATTTTATCACGATTAAATGGAGGACGATGACAGCTTGTCAATCGATACGTCTCTGTGTCTTCCTGTGCATCTCCCACTGACACATATGCACACATCTTAAGCTAGTATACGTGACCCTGTCGTCTCATAAAGGCCTAATACCACGTGCACCAGGCTCTGGCAGCATCCCCTCTCTTTCTCTCTGATTTCTGAGTAAACCTCCTGGGGACTTCACGAGGGCAGCAGCAGGGCTGTCAAAGAGCCGCAGACAGCTTCACAGCACTACAAGCAGAGTCCTATCAAAGTAATGAACCCGAGGCCAGACTTTTAACCCCTCATAAAGTCTGCACGCTGAGGCGTATTCACTCTAATGAGAGGAAGCGATTAAAGAGCTGGGTCATGTCGCTGACTTCAGCTTTGGCTTGGAGTTTGAGAGCGAGAGGAAAGCTGCAATACGACCTAAGACTGTGTTGAATTGCACCAGGAATGTGATCTACCAATGACACTGTAGACACGATCCAGAGGCCAGTGGAACTGCTGTTATAGTGAGAGGATGAACTAAACAAAGATTAAGCACAATGGATTAAAGCTTTTATAAATCTTTGCAAACAGAACCACAGGCACTGGATGCACCAAGACCTTCATTATCATTTAAAAATCCACTTATAAATAATTTTGACTAAGTTCCATGATTTCCACACAAAGACAAGAGTGGGCGTTGAAGCACATTTGACTAATTCAATTCGGTCTTTGGGGACAGCTGGTGAACACAGTGAGGGTGGATGCCGGCTGTCGTTACCAGGAGCCAAGCCTCCACCTCATTCTGTGTCACCGAGCAACGGTGCCTTACCTTTCCAAAGTCCCTGACGTCAAAGAGGTCAAAGGCCTCGAACATCTCGCTTTTCTTCATGCCAAACATCTCGTTGCACGCCGCCAGGAAAGTCCTGATATTCTTCAGGCACAGGAACTGTGGGGGGGGCGACAGAGAGGGTTCATGCGTAAGTGAGTCAGGCATTATTACATGCACAAGTGATATGTGTGTTATATTTCATTTTCAAAGAGCTGGGTGCATATTTTTGCACTGAATGGGTTCAGATAGTGCTGCTTTTCTGTTCTGACTGCTACAGTAGCTTTCTGGCTGTCTAATCAGGGCACGCAGCCGAGGACCTGCTAGACACACTGGAGGACAACAGCTCTGAAAGATAGATGAGTCAGTGTTTATAGGCACCATGAGAGCTTCTTGTTTCATTAATATGATGTATTTCCTGTTGAAATAGGACAGTGGAGTGATGCATAATTAGGAAGAGATAATTCAACAGTGCAGGGAAAGACAGAGATCTTATTTACTCCTTCTGGTACAGTATGATGTAACCACTAAGATTAAATCTCTCCTCATATTTGCAGGTTGACAGTGCAGTAGCATTGTAATTTACTCCCACTGTTTTCCTCTGATTTTTCATCTCTGTGTTTACAGATGGCATCAAATGTTTAGTCTGTTCACAATGCTCTAATTAACACTGAATTTGGCAGAAGCAAAACAGTCCAGTTAAGACAAAAAGGCAGCCATGACTGCAATATTCTTTTATTTTTGTTGTATTTTTGGTTCCAAAAACTACGTGTATGGATGGACTACTGAACAGGCCTACTGGGCACAAGCCCAAGGGCCCCAAAGTGTCAGGGCAACCCCTGGCCTTCACCTGCAAAATGTCACTCAAAGAGACATATACCGAACTGGGAGAAACTCAAAATGACCACAAAGAGATACAAAAGGACTACAAAGAGACGCAAAACAGTCACAGAGAGACACAAAGGGTCTCAAGAAGACTACGATAAGAGACTAAACAACTAACAAGATGAGTACAAGGAGACAAAAACAAATACAAAGAGATTCCAAATGACTACAAACACACAAAACAACTACAAAGAGACAAAAGCAACTACAAAGAGACTCAAAAAAACTGCAAAGAGACACAAAACG
>JAPZEB010000013.1:26217864-26235683 GCA_029783705.1 Chaetodon striatus | reverse complement strand
GATTTGAACCAAAGCAGCTGAAACTGATTCACAATCACTTGTGCTTCCTAAATGGACACATTGATATCCCTGAAGTTTCACTGACGACTGTGACCATTACGTGTTCCCTTCATTTTTTGAGCAGTGACGTACCTACAGCTGTCAAATATGGTGGAGAAACAAACTATTTTCTCCTCATTAGCTCTCAGTGAAGCCAAACCTTCCTCAATGTGCTGCAGAGCTCAAAAAAAAAACAAAAAAAACAACCCGTCGAATTAAAAGAAATGCTTTTAGATTTTGACACCGATAAAGAGTTGCCACAGCGGAGGTGTGACACAGTTCCTGTGAAAGAGGTCAGATGTTGAAAAACAGTTCTTGAAAAACAGAAGCACTTAAACTGGAATCATGCCCAGAAGACTAAATGATGACCCAGGAGTACATTTTTTTGATATGGAAGGCCCCCTCTGAATGACAGCTTCTTCTTCTGCTTAATTCTCCTGCGTGTGGACGAATCCTTCTTCTTTTATCCACCTTCAAACAAATGCAAATCCTGATATATATTAACAACACTGACACATTCAAAGACGCTGGGAGCAGACTCTCTCCTCCCTGCTGTTATTTTAGGCTCTCTCCTGACCCTTTCCCCAGTGGCGTCCACAACTCCCAGTGGATCGTCACGCAGCCGTGCCGGCAGCTGTTAACCAGAAACACACAAATCCCCAGAACGCTGACCCAGTTTGACAGTATGTCTTCATTCAAAGATTCAAAGGGCACAGTAAACTGGCCTTATGTGACCCTTTGCTTCGGTGAAACATTATTTTTTTGCGCTGATGTTTTCTCATTAGTCGCTTTCAGCAGTTTCAAAGCAGCCACACAGTTAAATGAGACTAAACACATCCTGGCTAAACAGTAAGTCCAGTGCGAAGCGCCTCGTCCTCCCTTGTTTTAACAGCAGGAAGGGTTAAGAGGAAGTGGAGTTTTGCAAACTGCCTGTTGACTTCCTGTGCATCAGCTTACATGGGATAATATTTTCTTTTTCCAGCACGCGCCCACAAACGTCAGAGGCCACTAACCTTTAACCTCAGTAGCCTGTGTTACCTTTTACCAAAAGAGATTTTTTTTACAGTGTAATATAAAAAGCTAAACATTTTTAATACAACTGGACACTGAACTAAAATCTAGAATTAAGACTGAGAAATCAAATATGCGAGGCTAACATTGATCCCAACAAAAGCTCAGATGTGAGCACAACTTCTCAGCTCCCCGATTCCGAAACTTCACTGACTTTTTCTAATCTTTCACATCTTTATCTCTCTAAAAATAACCCCGCCCGCTCAGATAAAGTGAGCCTTAACCAGCTCTCAGATCAGATGAGTGATCCTGAGAAATAACACTTCCTCTTTCATCAGTCCTATATTTTCTTTCATGCGTTGCACAGAAAACACTTGTTGACATCTGCACGTCAGGCCTCCTGAAAGTTCACTCCATGTGATGTGAGAAACAGCAAAATGTCAGTTTTTTTGCGCCGTCTCTTGAAGGAGGCTTTCATGTCGCGGCTACACAGGATGCTGATACAAAATGCTGGTGTGTAAACAACCAAACACATCAGGCGGCTCCACATTCCCTCTGACAGCTGCAGAGAAAGTGAGGAGTCCGTTTTAGTGTGAAGTGAATTTGTTTGGGTGTAGAAGAAAGTGTCTTTCCGTTGTCATCAGGAGAGTCAGAGCAGGGTGACGAAGTGAAGTGAGGAGATAAACTGCTGCTTATCTGATGTGTTCGCTGAAGAGGCCGCTTCACACTGTAACTGGGTTACAGGTAGACACCATGTCCACTGTCAAAGACATTTTGTCATTGGCTGTATGTGAACGGCAATGCCATGTGGACGGTTGCTGATTTATGCCCCACTAACACCAGTAACACAATGATATCCCCATCAGCCTCAGCCGCATCTTGCGTGTAGTGTTTAGCACATGTTAGCATGCTAACACGCTACATTAAGATGGTCAAAAAACATATATATGACACTTAAAATTAGGACGTTAGCATTTAGCAGTGGTGGATTCAGGCTGTCTGAGGTTTAGGAGCTAAAAAAAATAACAGGGGCACCAGGTGCATGCCGTGGGGAACTACTGCACAGACAGTTTTCTAGCATGTATAGCAGCCTATATGGCACTGCATCGCATTTCTTAATTTTAAGGCCATCGCAGAGGGCCCTAATGATGTTTTATCAGCCCCAGGAGCGTCCAGGAGAGCTCTTTGTTCCCAAAACATGGGGCCACCACACTCAAAAAATCTACTGGTTCATGATTCCATGCATCTTTATAAGTAGTTTCAACTCTGGCACTTTTAAGTAAATCTCTTAAGTCTTTTAAAATTTGACAAACTTGGTTAGTTTAGCACAACCAACATGATTTGCTTTGACCTTAAAAAAACTGAATTAAGTTGAATCAACTTAATATTTATCAGAAAAAAAAGTTGTGTTGATATTTAGTGGTCAAACTATTTTATTCAAATTTTCCTAATTTTATGCCATACATTAATATTATTATTATATTTTGTGCATGTATATCTAATAGTTTGCATGTTAAGTATATTATGGTAAAACAATAAACACAGTTAAAGAAATTATTTTATTTAAGGTATTCTAACTTATTTATTTTAATTCCATCCTTCAAAAAAATGATTTTAATTTTGACAATATTCTTTAAACAAGATATCAACCGGCTATAGCGAATGTTGTTTTTTTGTGCTGGAAAACTTCTTTATCTTAAGTGTTATCCATTAACCACGTGAATCCAACCCGATCTCACTCCGAAGTCATCAAACTCCGGCACTCGGGCAGTGACTTGCAGCGTCAGACACTGACAAAAGAAGCCACCGTTTAACATCAGCATGATACGGGGGCGGTCGCTGATGTAGTTTAATGGCGCTTGGTGGTGTCAGGGGACACGCAGCGGTATAAGAATTAAAGTTAAGGAGGAAAAACAAGTACGGACTTTCACCCGGGAGGGTGGTGTTCGTGTCTCGTAAGATTCGAAAGCCAAACCCTGTTCTTTTTTCCTAAACCTAACCACGTGCGTTTATTGTTGTTTTATTTTGGAAGAGACTGTATGTAAACGTTACATTTCCTGTGAAAACTGAAGTGTTTTGAAAGAAGACAATGCATGTAACAGGCTGAACTTGACACGGTGTCCCAGAACGTGAACAACCAACAATCTGGATGTAGAAAGTCCATGACCAAAGGTCGATATGTGACGAGGTCAGAGTGAGAATGTGTTGCATGAATCATTTTTTAGAGTGCAAGCGAAGCATTCGTCAGCCTGTAAAGAACTTAAGTAATCATACTGTATGAAAAAGGAGACAAACTGAGATAACTTCTGTTGACTTCTTTTTGAACACGTATTCATTTCTTTATCAGGGTGTTAATCAGTAGTGTTAATCTCTTGTTTATTCTGCCATGACAAGTAAAGACAGAACAAAACAACCCTGAGTAGGATGACAGGAGCCATCTCTAGCTCGCCACGCTCCGTTTACATATTGTTAATCGAGCCGAATGCTTACCATAAACACCTACTCCTTCTAGAAGATGAATTCTGATTTCCTACGACTCATAAACACTCACTCTACGAACATTTCACATAATCCAGTGATTATTTAAGCTCCACGTAAAGTGAATAAATATAATGTCTCCCAGATGCTTGTCTGCCTTAACGAAGCAGTACACACATTTTTTAACCGCTGATATGTAAAATGGGAGTTCTACTGAGTAAAATATGACACCGAATGACCCCCGTAATATCAGTAATATAAGTGGAAGTGATGTAAGTAACTTTAGGCATTATTTTTTATGATATGAAAGAAGTACGACAAGTTGGGAAGATAGTCTCCGCCTAGGTCGGTATTGTCTCAGTTTGCTTCTGCTTCTCCAGTTTGATACTGTAATAGGTTAGATAGCTGTACCAGTCACTGTGACATCAGTGACATCAATAACATACTCACACACTACTGTTTACACTCAACCAGATGAACCAACTCACTCAAGATGTTTACCAGAATTATAACTATAAGGTACAGTTCATAATCGACACTCAAATTAGTTGGCCAGGTGCCGCTCAGTGCAGCCAGGAGGACATTTACAGTCACCCTGACCACTTCTGGTGTAATGTACCCGGATATGTTGTATCTAGGTTGCACATAGATCTAGCTCAACGCACCACAGTTCACACCCGCTGTTAAAATGCAACTGTTTGATCGCTTAGTGTCAAATTTCACTTCTCCGTCCACATATCTATTTATCTGTGAGAAACTGTGACCACTACGTCAAAGAAAAAAAAAAAAAGAAACCCGTTTCACTTTTGCCACATCACTTGCTCAGAGCATTGTGGTGTATATTTGGTAACGCAGTTCAAGTGCGGAGCAAATAACCACAGCTGGACTGTTTTGCAAACACAAATTAGCTTCCCTGATGTGTGTTTGTTGTACTGTGTGCACGCTACAAACTTGGCTGGGCGGTCCTATCATTTGTACGCCTGTGGTCGCGCTTGCGTCCCTGACCACCACTGAATGTGGCCTGTGCAATCGCATCTAATGCATTTATACACCGTGTTAAGTTTGCTGCAAAGTTCGGCCGCCATGTTGTGTGAGTGCCCTGTAGCTGTCTTCTAACTTTTGACCCAATATAGCTGAGTAATCAAATAAAATTCCTCTTGGTCAACAATCTGTGACCGGCTGCAGAGCGCCTTCCGCAAATGATGAATTCTTGACGGCAAGTCTTTCCCAATTCTTTCCCAACATGATTGGCCTCTCAAGCCATTTCGTCACGAGCATTTTGTCGCTCCAGGTCGACTTTTTGAGTCGACATCTTTATTTCATATCGCCAGCTGTTTCCTGTTAGAAACTGAAAACCTCGATTTGCGCAGTAGTTGCCGGCACTTACACTGGTTGCTTCAAAACGAATCCAGAAGTGCAGGATGACTTATTGTCCACACTGCTTATTCATACATTAATGTTGATTAAAGATATTCAAACAGAAACCTTCAAGTCACAAGTCTGTTCCTGCATCTGTAGTCAGCTGCTGCCCTGAGTTGAATCCACGTACATCCTCTAAACTGATCCTCCCTGCTCTGCACATGAACACCAGGAAACATGTTATGACTGACTGACGGACTGATGAGCTAATGTCCTAAAAGACAGGTAAAAATTAGAGTGTTTCTAGGCTTTGACACAGCTTCGCTCCGGTTTCTCTTTTTATGTTCCAACCACCATGACCCTGAGCATCACCACAGCGGTATTCTGGTTACTTTCTGGTTAGGCCTCCAGCACACTGCACAGCTACACACTGATCTACCAGCCTTCCCACTCCTGAGCAACTACCCACATACACACAAGACTAGAGAAATGAATTGCTGTTCCCCTCCCTGCCAGACAACGCTGCTGCTTTGTAATGTTCATGATAGTATCTGTAAAAATGCTTGAACTTAACGGTGTTTCACTGCATTGCTGCCAAGTGCACGGCAAAATAGATGCACAAGTTTCAAAAGAAAGGTCCGAACTAACTCCTCAGGCACACTGGAATTTAATGTCGATGTTTCATCTGTGCTTCACTGATGGGAAGGAAACCTCAGAGCCCTCCTCTTTGAGATACAGAACTGGGCAGTTGCTGCACATCTTAGCAAAACAGGAAATTTCATGTTTCCTCTGCTGCTTATAGCAACAGCTTGCATCGAACTACTTCTGCATATGTTCACACACACACACACACACACACACACCAAGTCCCACAAGACTGCAGCCACATTTTTACATCAGGTTATCAGGATTGTTGTCTGGTTTTAAACCGCACTTGACTTCATTGTCGACACGTTTACAGTGAGTTTATTTCCAACACACATTCAGTTACATTTCTCAACAGCATACGGTACAAAGTACGGTTTTGTTTAGGGTTTATAAAGTATCAGTAAGATGTCGGCTTCAGGCACTTCTTTTTGATTGACTTTTGTATTATCGTGGGCTTAAAGGTGAGGAGAACAATAACCGAAATGCCCACGAAAGACAGACAGATGGGTAAAAAGAGCAGAATGTACCAGAGTATAGATTCCCCGCCTATCTCAAAACACAAAAATGACTGAGAGTGCTCCACTCTGTGTGTTGTTTGGATGAGATCCTCACATTCGATGTCTGATTGTCCGACTATATTGATTGTCTTTGTTGTTTCAAATGTCCTGAACCATTCGGTTTGGCAGCAGTTGAACGGATTTCCTGTGAGGAAAACAGTGTGCAGTTTGGGGGCTAATGCGTTGGCGTGACCTGAGGGAATAGTGGACAGCCTGTTGTCCCTCAAATCCAGCACTTTCAGTTCAAGATTTAGTACTGAAGGGGGGAGGTGGGCAAGATAGTTCCCTGAAATGTTCAAATACTTCAAATTTTGGAAATGGGAGAAGTCAAAGTCTTGTATGTGAGTGTTTCCTAAACCTAGGTGCTGTAACGTTCTGCTGAGACTTTGTATTGATTCTTGGGCAACAAGTCCAGGGTTGTCGGACAGCTCCAAGTGCGTTAAAGACAACCCAGCAAATGCAGATGATGGAATACTTTTAAGGTTGCATCCCTTGAGATAAAGCTGCGTTAAGGATACACTGTTTTTCCAATCAGCGCAACCACAGCTAGTGTCTGTACTGGGCTCAGCTTCCTCAGCAGGGTAAATGTCAATGTTGTTATAACTGAGATCCGCTGACCTGAGACTTTGCAATGAGGAAAAAAATCCCAAGGGTAACGCCTCGAGAGCATTCAGGCTAACGTTAAGGTACGTCAGATTACCGAGAGTGGCCAGCGTACTCTCATCTGCTACGATCTGGTTCAGCCTGTTGTTGCTAACGTCCAACTCGTACAAGCTGCCAGGGAACTGTTCTGACACCAGATTTAAGGTTTTCAGACAATTCGTGCACATTTGAAGTCTGGACAGGGCATGCATTTTCTGGATGAATCCTTGAGGAAAGTACTCCACCTGGTTTTCTCTTAGATCCAAAATCTCCAAGGAGGAGATGTCACCGTGAAGGCTGTCGTCCCACAGCTGAGCCGTCACGTTGCCTGTGTCCTGCTTCATATTGTAGAACTCAACAGTTGTAGTCAAGTTGGGAAATGTGTTGTTGTCTGCCAAGTGTTCGTAAAACCTAATGCTGTTGTGAGACAAGTAAAGATTACGCAAGTGGCTGTCATTAGGCAAGAAAGGAAAGAAGAGCAGTTTGTTGTGTGATAGATCAAGTGTCTCTAGCTGGAAAGTGTCGTTAATGTCCACTTTGGAGATGAACCACTCAATGTAGTTGTGGCTGGCGTTGAGGACCACAAGCTGCGTCATGTCAAAGTCTGTTAGGCAAAGCAGAGAGTTGAAGGCCAAGTTTAGTCGCTGGAGCTTGGGGTTGCTGTCGAAGGCATTGTCGATCTCATACATGATGTTTCTCTGTAGGTCGAGTTCTTTGAGTTGGTGAAGGTCCCTGAACGACGTCTCATCTAGCCGCTGCAAGAAGTTTCCAGAAAGATTAAGGTACTCCAGGGAGGTCAGATTTTGGAGAAGCTCGGCGACCATTTCGTCATCGAGCTCATTCTCAGAGAGATCCAGAGCTCTGAGCCTCGGCAGAGTCCTCAGTGCGAGGCTGGTTTCTTGGTAGCCAATATGAAGGTTGTTATTTGCTAAATTAAGGCTTTCTATCAACTTTGAGCCTTGAAAAGTGTTCGATTCTAACTTCTCCAAACGATTACAAGCTAAGCTCAGGGTGGTTAGTGCGGGGTAACGGAGGAGAGAGATGTTCTGTAGTGTTTGAATGTGATTGTTGTTGAGCTGAAGCTCCTCTAGGCTGTTTGGCAGTCCTGCCGGCACAAAGGAAAGCTTGCCATTGTTGCAGAGAGCCGTTCTTTGTATCTGCAGAGAAAAGGAGAGCACATATTTTTAAGTTAGTGTGTTTGTGTATTGAATTTATGTTTGTTGGAGAGAAATGTTTGCCCTTTTTAGACATTATACAAGGTTCAGGAACAAAAATTACAAGGCTGAATCTTTTGTGGGTGTTTTATTAGCTAGCTTTCTGTTGGGAATGACCATGTAACCTCTCATGTCACTGAATCTAGCATCAGAAGTTTTACATGGGTCTATTTTTAGTTTCTAGGCACACTTGCAGCATGGCTCTGGGGATGTCAGTGGGTCCACAACTTTGGCCCAGAGTGAAAAAAATCAAGGGTGGATGGATTGCAGTGGAATTTGCTTTGTATATTTGAGGTCCCGAGAGAATAAATTCAAATGATTTTGGTGCCCAATACTTCCTTTTATTTAAATGCCTGTAAAACTAATGGCATCCCCATCAGATTTAGCTTTGTCTTGAGCGCTAATTATCATTAGGCTAGACTAAACGAAACATCAGCATGTTAGCATTGTTCTTGTGAGCATTTTATCATGTTAGCATTCAGCTCAAAGCACCACAGTGTCTGTGCGCAGCTTCACAGAGCTGTGACCATGGCCATAGACTCTTGATGTGTTCACTTTGAATAAGGATGCTTTAGTGTTTTTTGGAGTATTTTGCAATTAGCTAATGTTCCCCCTTAGCAGCTGTGTGCTAACTAACTGGGGAAGGCAGCTAACAGCTAACTTGGTTCACAGTAAAGTGGGCCTAAAACTGTTCCATGCTCTGAACCAGCCTGATGAAAGCACTTCTTAATTTTCATATTGTCCACGGCAGCACATTAATGCTTCACTCCTTTCAATCTTTACCTTTCACAGTTTAAAAAAGAAAAGTCAGAAAAGCAGCTCAACAAAATACCTTCCCTAACTCACAAATAGGCTACATATTTTCAGAGCTACCACGTAGTCCCGTGGCTTTGCTCACTTTTCTCGAAGCCCTCTTCTTTTTTATTCTGTCTCTGTACAGTACAGGACTGACATTGAGTCTTAAAGCTCAGGGTGCCCATAGATGACAATAATGACTTTGTCTTTTACTTCTCATTCTTAGTAATATGAGGAGAATCTCAACTAGATCTCAACACTGATAGGCTTTCAGAACACAGTGTGACACAAGTTTCTTGTGCGAACTGAAAAGTTTTACCCCCTGGTAGGCGATACAGGATGCCCAAATTTAAGCTGAATCATTTTAGAAATTAATTTGTGCCAACCTCAATTCAGATTTTAAATAATACTCTGTTTTGCTTATGGTGCTGCTGTTATGTGTAGCATGTGTGTTTATGTTTTTCTATTTGGTGTATGCTTTTTCTTTCTTTTGAACTATTATTGTAAGGCACCAATACTTGAGCAGCTACTGAATCCAAGACGAATGTCCCTACGGGGACAATACAGTGTACTATATCGTATCGTATCATATCATATCGTATCGTATCGTATCGTATCGTATCGCATCATAACAAATATTGTTTCTCACATACTTCTTTGTCGATTGTGTAGGGCAGGCTACCACTTTCCAATTTAGCATACTTTATAAAGTTTTTGTGAGTTGGAAAAACTGTCTTTATTAGTATTTAGTAAATTACCAATTACTGATTAATATATCAATAATAAATATTGGGGTTGTCTGGTTGTGGAAACTTTTTAACTAGCTACTTAATTCATGAGAAATACTGTTGACCACTTATTAACAGTTATCTTAAGGAAAGCATTTAGCCTCCAGAGCAAACCCAGATTATTAAGAGCTGATTAACTTTTACAAATGCAGAGTTCGAGTTTTTTTTTAAACAGTGAGCAAGTCAGTAATTAAAGGAACTTCCACTACAAACCTCAAAGAAATCAACTGTTGTAAATGTATATACAATATGGCTTATAATTTAAACATTTAACTATTTAATAAAGCGGCCAACCAACTCTGATGGATTATAGATTACCCACTTTGTGTTTCGGAGACCACAAAAGAATATCTTTATTATCAGTCACCACATTATGTTTACAGAACGTCTGATATGCACTGAATGCAGCATCGGAGTAGATAAGTGTTGTCATGGTGCCTTAAGAAAAACAAAACAGGTGTATGTTTTATCAAAGTTACACATGTGGGTTTGTCCAGCAAAATGCAGTTAATTCATATGCTAAAAGATTAACACAAAGTGCAGTGTTTTCTTTAAAATAACAAACTGTTTTGCCTTTTGTGTCAGATATACTGTCCCTGACAGCTCAGTTTATTTCTAGATGTGCTTTTAATAGGCGAGTCTGAGGCAAAACAGACATCTTACCAGCTGGCATGGGCTGTGTTGTGGATGACTCGAGCCCGGCGTCAGGATTCCCCACATGGGTAACAAGCAGAGCAGGATGGGAGTGAGTCCGTGGACTGGCATTTTAACATCCTCACTGTTGACAAGGTCATAAAAGGGTGCAGATTGAGCCACACAGCTGGTCGTAGATGATTCAAAACACTGAATACAGGCCGTAGCCTCGCTCGTCCTCAGTTTAAAACATTATGGTTTGCATGTGACAGTGAATATGGTAGCATGACATTTTGAAATGATGTCTGAAAATGCAAACATCTGCTTTATGCAAAAATAAAAAGTGGGGAAATCAATCTGCCCGCTTTAAATTGGATTATTAAACGAACGAGGCAGCAGCGTGGCATTAAAGTGTTAAAGCAGAATAGAGGTCATGGATGTAGAAAGTCATGTCAAAAACCATAGTTGTAGACTTTTTTGGGGGGTGAAGGGGACATGTCACACTCAATATTTAGAACATGAAAGTGTCAGAGGACTTTTATTTTGACAAAATGAAATACATTCACAGTATAAACTGATGCAGTAAAAGGCTCAAATTGGTGTATAGAATTCACCAGAAAGAAATTAGGTGTCTTTTTTCAATTTTTAGTCATAACGTTCTTATAGATATGACTTGACGGACGTGAGAACGGTGTGCTTTAGGAATACAATCCTCACATTATTCATGTCCACAGCTTGTAATCTGCCTCGTTTTCTGTGGTGTCTTGACCCTACGCAGTGAAAGAACTCAGCAAAGTCAGTCGTGGAGTTAAATAATATGTTGTAAATCTATAATATCATATTTTTCCTAAGAACAGCAGCTGGACATTTTAGTGTAATTTCCCGTATTTCAAGTCAAACCACTGCGTGACGCATTCTGAATATGACCTTGTGTTCCCTTTTGGCGTACACGCATTTTAATCTTTGTATCTTAGTGGTCTTGTGTGTTGCTTTGGGGGCATCATTAAAACCCCTCTCCATTTTTTAAACTTCCACATGAATTCTTTTTATATAATAATATTTTATTACTGTTCTTGTAACTTTGTTGTTGTTGTTTTACTGTTAAAATAAATGGTGTATCCTCCCCAACATACTGACAGTAGAGTTTAAACTGTATAACGTGTCCTGGGGGAGGGTCAGCCACTGATAAAAGGACATTTTTTCAGAGTGTTACTGCAGTGATAATGTAATATAAACAATGTTTAAGCTGCATATGCATTGCACAGAATTACAGCATATGACTGTAGTCATCATGATAATGATCAAATATTTAAATTTAACATTTAAACTGAAACTGAAAATCAGCATTATTACATTGAAATGACATTTATTTTATTTAAACGTATTTAAACTCTTCTCTGCTCACAATAGCAACAAATTTGGAAACATTAATAATGACTCTGTATGCAACACTGATAAATATGTTGAAAACTGTTGTTTAGCGCTGTAACAAGACTCTGTATGACACCCTGCACAGCACTGGCAGGATTTCTAGTGTGCACAGCAGCAGGTGATCAATACGATATCTCCTTCAAACACACAAAAGACAAAATATGTCTGAATTCAAAGGCAAAGCATGCAGTTTACGTCTTGTTGCATAAGTGCACACTGCAGCACCAGATTAGTGCACAGTGCATTTACTTACTCTGGTGGTTAGGTGTGGATTTCCCAAGCCACTGACGGTTGATCCCCTGACCATATCGCTAGTTGACTCGCTGTTGCAGTGTGTGTTCTCGTGTGTGAGGTTCAGCTGCCTTCCTCTGCTCTGACTGAAGCACTGATGCCTCTTTTTACTATTCACGGAAGCAGGCAAGCAACGGAAACCAAAGTCACATGGACAAGCTGCAATCAGAAAGAGGTTCTCAAGCCCGGGGCCACAGGAAGGCGAGTGCAGGCTCAACAGCTCTAAGCCAGCTAAGCACATGTTGTTTAATTTTTTTTTTTTTTCTCCCCACCCCGTCACACAAACACGGCGACAGTAGTGATGTTGTGCAGGCAACTCAGGTTGGTAGCACAACTGCAACCACAAAAACCTAACGAGAGCACACCCTTTACACTCTCGGCTTGCTCTGATCAGCCAAGCTCCAAGAGAGGAAACCACTCAACACACACACCCTTCCTGCCTGATATTCGGCCTGTTACTGCAACAACCATTACAAAACACACATACACAGATACAGTCAGGTCTGTGAATGTAAAGTAATGTATTGAATGTAAAGTAATGTATAGAAGGATCACATTTCCACATAACATAACTCAGAGCAAGATGATTGACAGATTTAAGCACAAACCAAAACACTGCAACATACACTGAGTAATGGAGAAGTCCTCTGATGATACTTTCAATACTTCTATGTTTGAAACATGGCTACTTTAAGTAACATGTATCTTCTCTTAACACTGCACGGGTTTCATTCTCTCTGTGTTAAAGTCCAGCTATTAATTGCACCAGCTCTCTTTTGCTTCTCTGACTTTATTAACTCCACATGTTAACTTGTTTCTTCGTAGCAGTCACCCATGGGTGAGAGAATAGGGAATTAGGAATCAGGAAGTGATGCTGCCGTCCTTAAAGAGTTGATTTGTTAGTGATTCCTTCCTGTTTTCACACAGGACATCTTTAGCTCTCACTTCTGACTCTGTTTTAACTTTGGGTGGCAACAAAATTTTCCGATCCGTGACTCAATGTCAGGGTGTGACGCTCTTCGTCCAGAACGTATCAACTGGTTTTACAAAGTGAAGAGTCATATTCAGCAAATTATTGTGAAAGGTAAAGCATTACAAGCATGAGGTTCACTGAGGGCCGACTGGAAAATCTGCGTACTAACGTTAAGTTTTAAACCCCCTGCAGCTTTTGTACTCGTCGGCGGTGTCGGCACTGCAGCAGAACAGTGGCAACTTCACAAATGAGGGCACACAGAAGAAAAATATTTGGGGCATTCACGGGGTTTAAACAAGCAGCAGCCTCCAGGGCTGAAAAATGAAGTGACAAAAACCTGCAGTTCCTCTAATGGCAACACGCGGCTCCAAAAGCAAGTCAAGTGTCAAGTTCAGCCTGTTACATGCGTTGTCGTCTTTCAAAATACACTTCCATTTTAACAGGAAATTTATCATTCACATACAGTCTCTTTCAAAATAAAAGCACTACATTGGTACAACAACAAAATTACGTGTTTAGGTTTAGAAAAAAAGAACAGGTTTGGCTTTAGAATCTTACGGGACGCGAATACCACTCTCTCAGATGAAAATCACCCACTCCACTCTCCGCATCTTTGTCTCGTTACGTTTTAAGCTATTAAGCGACCAGCCGTGTATCATGCCGACATCAAAGGACGCCTTTTTTCATTGGTTTCTATCGCCGCAAGTCACTGCCCAAGTGCCAGATTTCGACGACTTCAGAGTGAGACCAGGCTCCCATGGCACAACTCCAGATTCACAGAGTGTAGGCGCGTGATTTTTTGGTCACCTAAAAAAAGTCTTGTTAGTGTTTGGTTGTACTAAAAGACCCTCTAAGGCGTTGGAGGTTCAGTTTATCCAGTAAGTAGGCTATAGAAAATTAGCATTAGCATTAGCATTAGTATTATCAGGCTAGGTGTTAGGAAATATGGGTGGGGGGGATAACATTTTCAGAATGGGCCTGTCATCATCCATCATGGCGATTGGGGGTGGTTGGGCAAAGTCACTATACATATCACTTTAATGATCAATATACATTTATTTATCATGTAAACACACATAACATGTATTGTAAGTAAGTTGTTGTACTTGATCCCTTGGGCCAGGGACATCTGTGCCCTTTGACCTCTCCTAACGGCGACCTGATCACAGTTTAAACACAGCTGTAGATTATATCTGTAAACACACTGTGCTAACTATGCTAGCAACTAGCGTTAAGGTAAGCTCCACCCCCTTATCCAAATATGTTCACATCTGGCTTCAAAACGCCAAGATGGCGACCAAAATGCCAAACTCAAGGCTGTGAAACGACGTCACAGAAGCTACGTTCATTGCTTTTATAAAGTCTTTGGGTTTAACGTGCCAACCAAGAACCTCAGTGTTCGTGGTTTGTGGCTGGTCGGGGAACGCTGTTGCATGCCTGTCATCTGTCTACTGTCACTGTAAAAACCATCAGTAAGATGAATTTTCTTAAAGGTTCCCTGTGGGGTTTTTGACCTCTCGTAGTGCTGTGGAGCATTTTTTTTTTTTTGTTCCTGCACGCTGTGAGAGAAAGTTTCCATTCTCGTATGTGCTCTCTTGCTACTTCTGTGACCTTATCGTCACCCTGTGCTCGACAGCTGAGACACAAACCCTCGTCCCCTCTCCCCAAGTGCCTGTCTTAATAAACTCGTACTTTGATTAATAACCACACCAGACCTCTGTCTGCCCATTTTAATACCACACTATTAGTGGGACATCACAAATATGACCAGTATTCCAGGTGATTAAACCTTTAACCTTAATCTTGTTCTTTTATTTCTGATTGAAGATTTGATCATGATGAGCCTTTGATTTCCTGGTCAGGGTAATCTGGTAGTGTGAGAGATGGATTAAAGGAACATACGCGTACGTTCTGCCTTTAATATTTTGTCGAAGGTGTGAGTTTTGTTTGTACGACTTGATTAAATCACACAAGAATTCCCTGGTAGCCCTGCTGGAGAATTGTAAGAGCTGCTGGAAGTGAAAATGGAGTCTCAGAGTTTTACTGGGCATCTGGTGTCCAAAAGTCAATACACACAATACAAACAGCAGCTGTGGCGTCTGGTGTTGTTGTCCAATGTAAACAGCATAATTCCAGTCTGATTTCACCAGTAAACACGGGGTTTAACTGGGTGTCCAATAACAATTACATTGTGTGGACGTTTCAGTTCCAATCAACTCTCTCAAGGTCTGATCTCGTCAAAGTGAGGTTGTTGCTTTTGAGATAACAACTGTTTCCTTATTACAGGAGAAAAGTCAACCACGCCATGGTGGAAGGATGAGGAGTTTCAAGTTATAGACCAAGATGAAAGCACTAACAAAAGATGTTAGACAGGAAGAGACTGATACAGGAGTGTCCTTCGGTTTAAGGGTGTTACCATGAATCAAACTGGATCAATAATTTGACACACACTGTCATCTTTAAGATACGCCTTTATTTTGAAATCCCCAGGGCACATCTGTGTCACTATTTTTGTCCAAGCACACCTCCTCTAAACATTCAAACAGTGCTGGCAGCTCAGGCAGATAAAGAGAAGCAGCCATGAAAAAGGCAATGAGGGATTTTACTGACTGGTTTCACACTGATCACAAACCCCTGAACTGAATCGATCCGAAATCGTAATGTGACAGACTTAATGATATCAGCAAATGTCATATTGTTGTCCAAATATTTGATATAACATCCACTGTGATGAAACTTGTGATTTAGGCCCTGATCACACAGAGAGCGTTTTGCAGGTTGCACCACACTGCCTTTTTAAAAAATTGAAAGCCACTATTAAAAAATGATTGCTGCACCTTTTTATTGTTGCCAGGCAACCACCCTATCACCTCCATGCTGTAATATATAATGGGCATTGCTAGAGGGAGCCTGAGACTTTAGATTTTTATCGCCAGCGACTGCTTCTCTGCAATTGTGCTTATGGTAAATGCTTGAACTTTTGTCGACGTATCTGAGTATATTCAATGTATTATTGTAGAACTGTTCATATGATACCTTCAACGTGCAATCACTCTGCCATTTTGTTTTTTTTTTCACAGTAATCAATGTCTAGTTCCTGACATGTTGAGGCAGAGGGTACTGTCTGTAGCTCTGGTTGAGGCTGAGAGGCTGTCAGCAGATAAACAGAGATCTGTGTGGGTACATGAGACCCTAAAAAACAGGGTGGGTCATGGGGAGTACCACCAGTTGGTCCAGGGGTGTTGCTTCCATGATGGCTGTTTTCCAGGCATATTTTAGGATGACTCGGGGCAGTTTGACAACCTGCTGTCTTTCATCGGGCCGTATAGCTCTGAGTATCCAGCAACCGCAACCACCAGTTTCTCCTCTATTGTTTACCAACTGTAAACTTGTTGTCGTGAAGCAACACAAAAACCACGAGCACAATCTTAAATCTCATTAAATACAATTACAAAAAGCCGCCTCCAGCTGCTAAAACTCTGTCTGTGTGATCAGGGCCTTACTACCTTCCTGTCAAATGACAGAGCAGCACAATGATGGGCAATGTTACATCAAATACTAAGAAAAGGCCTGAGACCAGGGTTTAGGCAGACCGCTAAAAGTTGAACCTTGACAAGAGTTTCACACTATTTCACGGGCTGATAGGTAGTGTAACATGTTACGAAACGCAGCACAAACAGAAACACCTTTAATTCTCACCCACGCTGCATGAATGATGACATTTAAAAACCTTTTAATAACAAACACACATTCACTGTGGAGATGCAGTACTTTATATTTCAGCTGTATAAGCGACGTTTTCTCCAGCGTTACCACACCGAGGTCACTTTTGGTGGCTTTGGGTGTAACTTCACACGTGTGAAAAAGCTATATCATCATGTTCACTTCTCGTCGTAGCTCAGCGCGCACTGTCGCTTGTGTTATTCTTGTATTCTGACAGAAAGAAAGCAGCTCACGCGCTGGACTTGTGGTGAGAACATGTGCGGGCACAAGTGTGGAATCTATTCATCTGCCTGTTTCGAGGCATAGTACGACGTGTTGCTGTATGGAAATTGGCAGCCTATTTTTGAGAGCTGAGGAGGTGATGTGGCAGTTGGGGTGTAAAGTCCCATGGGTGATGGGGGATGTGGCAACTCACACCTTGCAGTATAAAAAAAAAAAACACCACAGCAGTAAACACTCACACTACCAAATGTGAAGATACTAGAATACAGAGGATTGACAGTGTCTCAACTTCATTTTTGTTGCAGTGAAAACTATTTCTTTACCTGTTTTCTCAACAGTAGTGTCTACAGCTGCTCATTTTATCTTCCTCCTAATGTCTTTCTAACGTACATGATTTATTTTGTAATATTTAAGCTGTTGTTTAACCACAAATTTGCTGAAGGTTAATGATAGATTTACAGAAAGCTGCTTGATTTATAATAAAAAGTGAGCTGCAGATGACCAGGATTCTCTGTAGCGTGTGGCTATTTGCATAACAAGCACCAGAGGATTACTGCACTCTTGTGGAAACAGGATATATTGCATATTTAAAACTAGGACTGCAAGTGTAGCCCATGGGATCGTAGTCATTTCAGGGGATTGTATTAAAAAGAAGTGTTCTTGCCATATAGAATTACAGATAAAAAAATAAAATGGTGGATTATTGCCCCCTCTGGGCTGGGAGAGAGTTACTGCCTCAAGCAAGGGAGTTCAAGTATCTCAGGGTCTTGTTCACGAGTGAGGGTAGAATGGGGCGTGAGATGGATCGGCAGTTTGGTGCAGCTTCTGCAGTGATGTGGGCGCTGCGCCGGACCGTTGTGGTTCACTCTTTACTTACATGAGCTCTGGGTAGTGACCGAAAGAATGAGATTGCGGGTACAAGCGGGGAGCAGGGAGGTCGAACATCTGACGGAGCTCGGAGTAGGATAAATAAATGAGCCCCACATTTACCAGCCGCAATATTAAAGCAATGTAC
>JAPZEB010000013.1:26078469-26090992 GCA_029783705.1 Chaetodon striatus | reverse complement strand
TTTTTAAATATCCCATGGAGAGAGACTCTCACTGCAGCCTGTTTTATTTTGTTCTGAAAATTGTGGACGATAAACGAGGTGCAGAGCAATAAAGGAGGAAATACAGTGAGTGCTGGACGGAGCAGTGAGTGGCAATAACCCCACCCAAATTTAAGAGGACTGCCCTTAATTATGCATAGTTTTAAGCCTTAATAAAATTTCAGTCGTTGAGTTATAGAAAGATTCACCCCTCGTACAGTCGTCATTAAGGAGGATATTAGCTATAGAGACTAAAACTGTTTTTGCACCAGGCTGTAAACATGTTTATTTCTGCTGTAAAGTTGGGCATTTTAACCTAAGGGTCTGTGGGAACTGACTTGCTTCCGGAGCCAGCCTCAAGTGGCCGTTCAAGGAACTGCAGTTTTTGGCACCTCTGTGTTGGCTTTATTTTTCAGCTCTGGAGGTTCCCACTAGATGGAAACTCCGTCAGCGGCTCCTCTGGCAGCAGCACAGTGTCTCCTCTTGTGTGCACACAGGCAGTGGTGAGTTACTGTAGCTAGCTTGCAGCTTTCTTGAGAACCGCTC
Source organism: Chaetodon striatus (assembly GCA_029783705.1). Classification (NCBI taxonomy): domain Eukaryota; kingdom Metazoa; phylum Chordata; class Actinopteri; order Chaetodontiformes; family Chaetodontidae; genus Chaetodon; species Chaetodon striatus. The sequence continues at coordinate 26,090,428 of JAPZEB010000013.1, read as the reverse complement.
AGCAAAACAACTTTCACACTTGACACTATGTTCCTCGGCTCCGGGATGAAGAACGAACCATACCCAGCCTCCGCAAAACCCTGCAGCCCTGCCCCCACTGCTGCGCAGAGCTCTGCTCACTTGTTCATGCAAAGTTTATTAATATTGAACATGTTGCCTGTTCACATTGCACCAGATTAGCCATTTCAAGTCCAGTCAAGTCAAGTGTGAAGTAGATCAAATGAGCAGCTCTCGAGATACAAAGGACTCTCACACACATACAGATTGAGATAACTCCGTTGTTTCACCACCTTGACATTTCACTTTTCTTTAGTTTATAAGAATTTCTCTCTTCAACTCATGACATGCTGTAAAAGTCTGCTACAGGAAAATGATAGATGACTTTAGTTTGGAGTGTCCAAGACCTTGAGTGATGAAAGAAATATCATTTACTCATCTAAAAGTGCCGATACAAGACATTAATACATGTGAGATGACTCCATTAAGAAAAAAGGCCTGCATTCAAAATCCTTCTCAAATAAAGACACACAAAGATTCTCAGCAAACTGAAGTCAGTTTCCAGTTTATTCAGCACACCTTGGCAAATCTGAGGCAGTCTAATATAAAACTGTTGAATTGTATTCCATTACACAGAGAGGTGTTTCTGTCATTTACCCTGCCTCCATTGATTTAAATGGAATGGACAAAATAATCGACACAGCGCTACACCTCCCAAATCTTAACTAAATCTATCTAGATATCTGCTTTCAGACATTAGACCTCTCAAAGGTTCCCAACCTGGGGGTCCCAGCCCCCACTAGGGGTCGCCAAAGATTCATGAGGGGTCGCAAGAAACTTACAAAGCCTCAGCCTTAAATTTATTTCTGTGAAGAAAACAAAATAAATGTGTTATGTTTTAAAGTTAAGATTGATATTTACAACCTAGGACCTCAAACACGTCTCACAGGATAAGACCAGAGCACAAATTCTGTTCACACAGTCTTTACTCGCTGCTAAACAGCTGCGTCCTGCATTAGAAAAGCATGCAGATAAAACAACCAAAGAGCTAACAGACCAATGCCCAAGTGTCAGGGAGAACAAAATACAGGATCTGTCAAAAATAAATAGATAAAAGAAGCAAATTAAGTGTGTATGACTGTTAAAAATGTATTAAATATATAATACAGGCAGAGAATCATATAAAAAAATTACAAAAAATATCAGGAAAACTCATCTCTGATGCAACATTCAGGAAATAATCTGCTTAAAATTCATTCAAATTGCTTGTTCAACACAAACTTCCTGCTGGTATTGAGTTCACCATTTGGGTTATTTATGCAGTTTATAAATGCTCTGTGCTGTTACTGCTAAACATTATGAAATATCCATAAAATATGTCACTTAGTCAGGGGTCAATTATGAGGTCCCTTAAGGAAAAAGGCTGGGAGCCACTGGTCTAGTTGACACCAAACATAATGTCATCATTGAATAACATACTGAACATTTCTTTGTATTTAACAATTCAGCCAATAAATGAATAAATTATTGTTTATGCATTTTAAATAAATTCAGATTCAATGTGTGAGCTCTGTTTGTAGCAAAGGGAAGGGTCACCACTTCAGTACTTTTCTCAGTGTTGTATTTTAATGACGTTAGAAGACAAGAAAAAAATGTGATATAGAAAACAAATTGATACATTTAAAAATGTTATTATTATACGTATATGAGTCTCCAAGCTAACACTGATGGTCTAAACTGTAAACATCATTTTGAAGTCGTCCTCAGACTCTTAAATCTCTCGTCTTTACCCCGTCTCTGCCTCATCTCTCAGGTTCAGGGTCAGACTCCGGACTGTCGTAGCCCAGCTCACTGCCGATGGGAAAGTGAGCCCAGAAGGTGCGAGCCAGGTCCTGCATCCCGTCGTGAGCCGCCCGGGCTCGCAGCTCCTCCAGCCACCCGAAAAAGTCTGACGACCACAGGCCCCAGTAGGGTAGGCTTCGTTTCTCCCTCGCCTCCCCTCCTCCATCACTCTCCTCTGCTCCTGTCAGAGGAGACAGTGACAGAAAGAGGTGTGAACACTTCTTCACAGCTTGTCCGTCATGTCAGAACGGCTGTATATTATATTGTCAAGTCCATTTGTGTGCAATGGCGTGCATGAGCTGCTGACGTAGGCCTACCTGTAGAAGGCAGGAAGCCGAGGAGAAGAAAATAGAGCAGCGCAGAGACATAGAGAGCATTCATGCTTTCAGGAGCCAAAAGACAGACCCCAAAAGGCTTGAGAAAATCTGCAAGAGAAATATATGTGTGTGTGAATTCAGGTGCATGTCACAGGAATGAGTATTTCCATGAGAACAGAATGTTCTTTAAAAACCATACAGGCTACAACATGACTGCATGTATCTATAAAGAAGCAAATCCATTTGTCAAGAACATATTTGCTCCGACAAACATCATCTTCTGTCTTGTCTTACCGGATCAGAGGGAGATTACGTTCGTGGTCCTGTCCCTCGTCCTTCTGTCTCAGACTAATCTCAGGATGACGACTGCACCTGGATTAGAAGGAGGCAGAAAAGGCGGACATGTTTGTTTTTCGCATATTGCCTCTTTACACCTGCCCGTCTGAAAGACGTCAGAGAGCCTCTTCCACACCTCTCATCTCCATGTGCTTTGTATAGAGGAGTGTGACGTCATGTTCTCCAGCCACTGTCCCAGTGTGTGGTTAGGATGTTTTAAGGCAAGGTCAGGGAGTTTAAAATTAGAGGACGCATGTGGATCCAGCCGCTGGCCCTTAAGCTTCCTAATTACTTTTACTACAATATATATTTAACCGTGTTGTCACACCCGTCAGGAGCTCAGTGTGAGATTTTCAGCTCGGAGCTGCGTGGAATGATATGGATTTATTTTTTCAAGGGTAAAAGAGGAGAGAAATCAGAGGGAGGAGGGGATGAAAGAAGTATGTACCAGACAGTTTTCACACCTGCTATCCAGACAGACTGGACCAACATTCAGCCACAGGGCGGAAAGTTAGATGTGTGATTTTTTTTTTTTGACCATCCATTTCACTGTTATGTGGGTGTTTGTGTGTCTCTGAGGACATCAGCAGAGAGGAGAGGTCATGACCAAGTCCCTGCTGTGTCCACGCACTCAGACTCATCTTTTATTACTGAAGGAATTATCCGTGAGACTGACTCACAAATATGGTTACTTAGAAAGGGTTAAATAAACTCTCATTTTTGGCAGATGTTAGTTAAATGGAAGTAAATGGTGCATTTATCAGGGACTATTTTAAACCGTGGATAACGACCCCTGCTTCATCAGGAAAGCCTGACTGAAATTAAAAATCTTTTTCAAGAGTGTCTTGGCGAAGATGAACAGTATTAGCAGTAAGTTACAGGCAAATAACCCTGATGCACAACACATCTGCCAAAAAAGATGATTTTAGAAAAGAATAATACGATATCTGTACCCTAAAGGACTCAAGATGTGTCTTTAAAAAAACATTCTCACTCTGACCTCGTTACATATCGACGTTTTGGTCATGGACCTTCTACATCCACATGCAACGTTCGAGGTACCCTGGGTGTGTTGGTTGTTGACGTTCTGGGACACCGTGTCAAGTTCTGCCTGTTACATTCATTGTCTTCTTCTGTTTTCACAGGAAATTTAACATTTACATACAGTCTCTTTCAAAATAAACACACGATGTCGGTACAACAACGTGAATTGACGTTTTGTCCTTCAATAAGAAACACACATGGTTGGGTTTAGGCAACAAAGTAGTGGTTAGGTTTAAGAAAAAAGAACATGGTTTGGCTTTATAATCTTACAGGACGCAAACACCGCTCTCCTGGGTGAAAGTCGGTGTGTGTTGGACCCATCCACCACCAATCCCACCCACCCCAGCTGGACTTTTGGTGCCTTATTTTCATCCTTGTCCCGCTGCGTTTCCCCCTGACACCACAGAGCGCCGACATGCCGTGTATCACGCCCAAGTTTAAGAACGGCTTTTTCCGTCAGTGTCTGACACTGCAAGTCACCGCCCAAGCGCCAAATTTGATGACCTCAGCACCAAATTAATTCAGAGTCCTGACAGTCCTAACTTAAAGGTTAAAAGGGTATTTTATGTCTTGCTTTGGGCCACTTTTCCTGTTTTGGTTTAGCACGCTGCTGTCTGATCTGCAGCGCCAGGTTTAAATGTATCTCCATTTGTTGCACTAAATGTTTGAATCTATGACGAGAGTGTTCCTGAGTGTTCCCCTGGTGAATGAAGAGTCCAGAACAGCAAAACTACATCTAAACATCTGTTTACAAACTCTCTTTGTTTGCTGTTGTTAAAGAGTTTTTGGATTCTTCCGTCACTGTGGAGGCATGCGAGAGAACGTGATCTTAACGAATTCAGTGCGCTCGGGGTGAGTAATAGATGTACAAACAGTAATTTGGGGGGGTGAAGCATTCCTTTAACCTGATGAATCACAAATCTACCAGAGGAGAGAACACACAAGGAGCTCCTGCAGCGATGATTTGAATTCACGCGGAGAAACAGCATTTTGCAATTTAGATTCGAACAGATCTGATTGTTGAAGGTTCCAGGCAGATGGAGCAGCATACATAAATGTTATTTTACTTAATCCACTACAGAAGTGTTGGGAGCTAAATGAATCCTGAGGAGTGAAAAAAGCCGGTCACATGTTTCTGCTGAATACATTTTTCAGAGACGAGGTGGCTGTTATAGATAAGTGCGTGCCAGCCGACCCCAGTGAACGTCGATGTGTCGCAGCCTCACTGTTTGTGATAAGTCCTAGTGCTGGAGTATCCTAAGAAGATGAAAGTATATTCCCAGAGTCAAGCAGATGCCAAAAAGTGGCTGAAATAAGCCTTTTTTTTTATCTCGAGGCGAAGCAGCTCTTTTTTCTTCTTTGTCACAAGTGTGTGAACGTGGCGCTCAGTGAGAGGGTTATCTCGCATAAATGGTGGATGTGTAGGAGAGAAGGAATATTTTAAAGTGTTAAAATGGTCTGTGACAATTGGGACAGTATTAACAATAATTGAAATAACATAACTGCTTTCATACATATTCATCAAGGCCACATTAAATAAGCATACTGTTTTTCCTGCCCCCTCCTCCAACATTAGCTACGCCTCATCTGCATATGATAATGCATCCACTATCACTGATGACTGCGATTCATTTGATGACGCCATGCAATCTTTAGGAGCCCGTAGTGAAGCACGTTTCTTATCCGTTTTTGTTACAGCACCACTGTGACTTATGTTTTTCCCAGTGTGTCCTTGTGTTTCCTCTTCCTGTGTTCCTGTCTGTCTTCCTCCCTGGTTCCCAGCTCTGCTCACCGTACTCACCTTCCTCATCAGCTCATCAGCTTGCAGCATTTCTTCTCCGTTTCTTCGACCGCTCACTGACAGATCGTTGTTCACCCAAGTGTTAGATAACCTCGCAGCCGACTAAGATATTCTCAGTAACCTTTTCCTCCGTGTTGATAACCTGTCTCTTCTGTGTTCAGGATCTTCCCTCTCCTGCCATCTAGTCTCACCTGCACACCACGCCAGCTTCTCCTCAGCCTCCTCCGCTCCATCCCACGGACTGTGGATCACAACCATTCTAATGTCTCGTGACAGTAAACCACCATCATCCTCCATCATCTTCTCCATCCTGTGTCCCATGCGGCTAGTATCTTGTAGAAGGGCTGGCGCAACATAGTGATGAAGTCAATTAAAAATTCATTCATATCTTTTTGTGCAGGCCCAGTTCAGTATTGCTCAGTGTCTGTAGTCTCCATAATGAGGGAACATGTCATCCAGTGCAGCGGTGTGGCTCACTGATGTGATTTTAAGAGTTCTGGACAACAGTGGAGGTCAGTGGCGATGACTTTTAACTCCTTTAGAACAAAGGAAACACTTCGCACATCTATCAAACAAGACAGCTGCGTTGGAGAGAGAAGACCAAAAAGTCGCAAAAGGACTCCCGCACACTGTCTAACTGGCAATATATCATTTATCTGTGACGTTTCAGGACTAGAAACTTGTCCCGAAATGTCGCGAGCAGGTTTGGCGGAGCTGGCTCGTCATTGGCAGTGATCAAACTGCCTCATCACAACATCGCGCTCGTGGGCTTTGAGAGCTCCAGTTGGTCCTACAAGAGATGTAAGCGCCTTCTTTTAAGGTGCTGAACTGGTTTGAATATCCTGCTGTCAAAATTCTGTTGTTTAGCCCTTCTGTTTTGGGCCCTCTAAGAGTGAATTTAAGACTCCATGTACATGTACTACGTCTTGTACATTCCCAGCCTTGTATTGCTGCTACAGCCAAAGGAAGTTTGAGTGTCCTTCAGGCTAAACATTTGAAGATAATGCATTAACAATATGATATTCAAACTTTGGACTGCTTTCTTTATTAACTACATAACATATTAGACAATAGACCACTTTTAATACTTAAGTACAAAAAATATTGAATACTTTAATACCTCTACATGAGTGTGGTGCTTAAAGAAGACTTCAACATCTACTCGAGTCATTTAATTTTTAATCTGTACTTTTACTCACGTCTGGGTCTCTGGTACTTTATGCATCTCTGGCTGTTACACATCTTGTTAATTGGACAGCATTGCCGTGTCCAAAAACAAATGAAGAAGAACGCCTGAGTGGCGACAAATAGGTTCACGTGAAAGATTTTTAAACTGAATTTTCTAGGTAGGTTGTCTCTTCATTAGGAAATGGGTGCACACAACATACTGATCAGTCAATTAAGAATTCATTCAGAGCTTTGTGTGTAGGCCCAGCTGAATACAGCAGTAATTTTGTGTGGTTATCACAAAACCCCACGGCACACCTGGATTTGCATCACGGCACTACATTGTGCTGCAGCACACCATTGGAGAACCACTGTCACATACCGTATAACCTGGTGAAATGTCAGGAATGATGAAGGTATGCCCAAGGCCACTGGGTATAGCTGCTATGGTAAGGTTAAGACAAGAGAACGTTTGCGGTTATAGCAAATTATGGTGAAGATTAAGGAACTAAAACACTTGATTGTTGTCAGAGGAATATTGTTGTTACTACTGATAAATAACTTGCGTAACTTTTATTGCACCCACTACTTCCACCATCTTGTTCTGCCTTGCTACAGAAAGGGCACACTTCTTCCTGCTCTGGCACTGAACTTTGAAACTAGTTGTAAATTGTGAAGGGTGACATTTCTAGAAATACTGGTCTTACATGAGTGGAAACAAGACTTGACTGTTTGTGGGTTGAAATATTGGTGGCAAAGCTTTACGTTGCCATTAATCAGGCTGAAATCAGCTGCTTGATCACTGAAAACCAACTTTTAGAGATGCTGGATACAGTCAGGACTTTATACATGGATATTTACAGCTACATACACAGTACCTGAATATGTCATCTGCTGTGTTAAAGCTTTCTAAGTGAAGAGCTTTATGTGAATATTATAATAGGAAAGAGTGAAATCTGGAATTTAAGCCATGGACCAAAGCTTCACCCCTCTTTTGTAGGACGCACACGTGCTGCCTTTGACTCAGGAGGAACCCAGATGTTGCAATATTCAAATGAACACTGGAACTTTCCCTGCCAAACCCTAATACGCTGTTTACAGGATGACTTCACTCTCGCAGATCCCACTTCTGACAACAACACTCACCATACATTATCCAGACTGAAACCATCCATCACTGCTCTGAACTGCTGGAGCATCAGAGAAACTGATTCCTGCACTCAGCTTTTTGTACATCTTTTAAAGCTGGATGCATCGGCAGGGTAAAGTTAGAGCGATCTCAGGTTGTTTTGTTCTCCTGATCCCAGCCCTTCCCAACAAATATTTACTGAAATGTTTCCTGCCTTTTGCTGCTGTGGTTTTTCTTTGGTTTGACGGGTTAATCATTAATGTCACTCTCTCTACAGACGCTGGTTTTTCAATGTGACAGACAACACAAAGGAGAAAATGAAATGACATTTGGTATTATTTGCTTTCCTTTTCAAACAGTCAGATCAGAATGTCACAAAAGGACATCTCTATATTCCAAGCGCTAGCACAGAATAACAGAGACCTTGAATAACACTGACTATGTTTAGAGACCTTGACTGACCCTCTTCAAGAATCTGGTCCTTCTCATATTTCCAGTAAAAAAAAAAAAAAATGTTCTGGTCATCCTGAACCGAAACGACCCCTCCGTCTGGGTAAATTGATTCCAAAAACTAAGACCATCGCCCCAAATGACCTGTGTTGTTTCCATTTGATCCTATCTGAGCCCTTCCCTCTATACACCATGCATCCCGTGTGACCGAAAGAAAAAAAACAGCTGCGTTGGTCTATATTCACTGTATGGAATGCCATGAAAATAGCCCCGGATGCAGATTGCATCAGGTAATTACTGCTCCAGTCGTTAGTTTTATGTTTAAGTTTATCTTCCAAGGTGGGAAAATATTCCATATCAGCAGAGATGGTAGATGAAAGGCACTAGCAGCCAGCTACAATATGCATTTGGAGATACACGTCTCTGCTGTCGCTGCTGTTTCAGTGACTCGTCAAATAAAAGCAATTAATCTCAGTGAGAATCTCTTTATTTCCCTGATTATGGTGAAAGAATTTGTCCTGGTGACACTGGTGCAGAAAAATATCAGTTGTAAGAAAAAAAGCAACAGCTTAAAGAGTCAGACTCTGGTGCACAAACAGCGTCTTTCCACGTCTGTTTGTGTTTCATAACCAATGTAACCAACCAATATAACCACTCTCTCAAAGTACATTTCATGAGGTACACTTCGTCCGTTATGTTTGTAAATGACTTACTCATCCAGACAGTGACTCATGTTTGAATACAGCACAATTATAGAGCATTCAGTCAACACTGGGAGTCTTGGTTATTGTTCAACTAAACAGTAGGAGGGATAGGACATGTCATTTAGGAGACTTTGCACAGAAAATTATTGTTGTGCCAGACTCGCTGGTTCCAGCATCGACCATCCTGACACTACAGTGTGTACAGTTTATGGAAAAACTGCAGTGGAAAAAAACATCAAGCCAGAGAAAACAGCATGCTGTTGAAAGAGGTCAGAGAAAGACAAGGCTCCGAAAAAAGAAACAGGTGAGCCACAAGTATGCAAATGCATCCCTATGTCGCAACATCCCGGTGGCTGTTGCAACAAACTGATTACAAGGTGAAAACTTCAGTGTTACGTGGATCGTTGAATTCACCCTGCTCTCTGTTAGCGCCACAAAATAATGTTAAAACATGTTCCTGCTCCACACTGGCCTTTAGGAACCAATTCAGCTTTATTTGACAGCAGCAAAGAAAAGCTACGCTAGTGATGTAGTGTGAGCAGCACATTGGCAGAACAGCACCTTCAGTGATCTGTCTGTGTCTACAAATGATGCGTTCAGGCACAGTACTGAGCGTGGGACAGCCACGTTTTGGCTACACTCAGAGCCTTAATGTACTAATCTCTGTATTACACACGTAAAACCATTAAAGCCATTATGCAGCCTGAGTAGACAGCTGAAAACACCATAAGAGTTGTAGCCACGCTTTAGCAGCGTTGTAAGTTTGTGGTTAGCCAAAGCAGTGCTTTAAACTAAATGTTAAGGCCTCTAAATCTTATCATATCGTGGCAGATTTGGTTCAAACAGCAAATATCATATTGTGACGACACTGGTGATTTACACCCCTATAAGTTACAGTCCTAAAAACAGTTGTCTTATACAGAACAAGTTTTCCCCACATACAACATGCTAATGTTATTAGCATAGGCCTGGCTGTGACATTTTACAATGCAATAATTAGCCTAGTGGCTAGCAGACTGTTCTGTAATAGGACGTTAGGATAAATCATACACAGAACTTTATATGCTTTTTTGCCACTTAAGCATGTGAACATCTGCTTATTGGCACTAAAACCATATTACAGCTGAGGCTGATAGGAATATAATTTCTTTGGCAGATATATGGTCAAAATCTTACGCACTATGCACGCTGGACTTTTGACCTGATGACTGCTAGATAAAAAGTCAGGGGATCAACAGTCATTAGATTTCGCCCTATATGGACCATGACTTTTCATGCAAATTTTCATGGCAATCCATAGATTCATTGTTGAGATATTTGGACCTAAGTGGTGAATTGACCAACTGAAAGACCAGACAAAAACTCAGCACAAACTAAGTGTTAATGTGGAGTCTCAGAGAATTTCAGCCTTTTCTTAATAAAAGGGGGTGCTGTCTGGAAGGACAGTTTCTAGAGTGCTGTCCAAAAAGTGGAACATTGCAGGGAACAAGTTCAAGAAGGCTTGTTAAATCAGCTGACAGGTGTTGGCGAGAAACTGCTAGACTGTTTCATGACATTCACAAAGTCACAAAACTGTTTCAGAAACCATTATTCCAACATGAGAGAACTCACATTTTCTCTCCTCAGCTTTTGAAAGGTTTGCTGAGTCTGTGCAGCCTCCTGTTTGCCCTGGCGAGGTACAGGGGAGGAGGGTCAGAGCCAAGTCATTTCCGCTATTTGGACTAAACCCTGTGAAAGCGTCCCAGGAGGCCAGAGGACTCATTAGGTGCGGTGACACTATTGCCGCGGGAGGTGTCACCGGGAAACCAGCTGACAGGTCCTTAAATATAACACACATTTCCTATGACCTCACATCCGCACAAGCTGCTGGAGCATGATCACTGCTCTGCCTTCAAGGCCAATATGTCTTCAGTCATCGTTAAAAATGAAAGTAACACAAAACAGAGCTCACACACTGTAGGTATGAGCACCTGCAGCACAAACACACATCCATAATAAAATCACACACAGTCTCAGATCAGTGAAAGGATACCAAAAACGCCAATACCCAGGATTCCTGATATGATGTGTTTACTGACATTCACATGATGCTTTTCACTCACAGTCTCTCATGTGATGACGCAACAAACCACACAGGTCAGCAATGATTTACACCAGCTGACAACAAAGGAACAAGAGGGACTATGTTGGCTATATTTTCCTGTTACATTTTATTCCACTGTGTGAAGAAAACCAAACAATAGGCCAAATGTTTCACTTTTCAATTCACTGTCAGGGGAACAAGCTGCTCCACTTTGCATGCCATTGTTGTTCTCTGAATGATACTGTGCTCCACGGCAACATTGCCTCAGAAAATCAGTTTCACTCAACACCTGATTTGTGTTTGTGGCTGCTACAGGGGGAGCAGAGGTATAATGTGCTGCCAAGGTACCTTGTTGGTAACCAAGCAGAGACCATGGAAACAAAGGTCTGTTACAGTTCTTGAAAAGAGGGATCTTTTGTCTTCTGCTAAAATATATTCATCCAAAAGCAAACTGCAAATGTAAAATAATGCTTTCATATCCCATCACACTGGTACTGCTGATTTGGCAGGCAAATTTGGCTATTCTCAAGTCGTCAAGTTCTACTTCATGTACAATTACAACTGTTTGATAAAACTCTGTTCATCTTAGAAATTTAATAATATCTTATGTTGTTATATTTCATGTCATAGAGGCAGCAGTGCCACTGGTGGATGACTAAAGGACCCTCTGAGATAAGGCAGTTCCTGGGATCATGATAAATACTGACACCTCCACACATCTCCAAAAATACCAGTGCTAATTTTCATGTAGGTATGAAGGCCTGGTCACATAAGAACAACGAAATTAATTTGCACATCTTTATGAAATAGTTGATTCCAGAAGCTCAGTGATATAACGACTACCCACAGGGCTAGCTGGTGAACGACTGCAGCTGGCATTGTTCATCATTTCAGAGCTATTTGAGACAGGACATAAAACTATCCACACTAGCAACCTTGTTAACTCGCTGACTGGGCGTTATTTTAGCTAGGGTGCTACAGACACAGTCAGATCGTTTTTTTTTAAAGACATAGGGGCGTCGGTGGCTTAGTGGTTAGAGCAGGCGCCCCATGTACGAAGGCTATTGCCGCAGCGGCCCGGGTTCGAGT
>JAPZEB010000013.1:26067773-26078369 GCA_029783705.1 Chaetodon striatus | reverse complement strand
GCCCCCTTACTCTGACATCTCTCCATTTAATGCATGAATAGGTCCCATTTGTGCATGTGTGTGTATTCGGACCTGTGTGTATATGTACAACAGAGTGTAAACCTTGAACTTCCCCTTGTGGTATTAATAGAGTATATAAAATAAAAATAAAAATATACAAAAAAGAAGACGCCCAAAATGTTAGAATAAACTTTCATGATCTGAAAACACACTGAAATAGCATCAGCTACAGCTACTCCTATACTATGCAAATCTGGGGTTAGCCATGGTTACGTTAACTAACCAACACTGTCGCCATGGTGGTGACTTGTCAACTGACAATGGCCACCTGTCACTCAAGCGTTACGTCCTCAACGCAACTTTAAGAAAAAACTTAAAAGGGTAAGTTATATAAATTTCATCCCCCATACAGTTGTCATGAATGGAGAAATTAGCTACAGAGCCCAATACTTTTTTTTTAATCAGGCTGTAAACATGTTTACTTCTGCTGTAAAGTTGGGCATATTAACATGGGGATCTCTGGGATTGACTTGCTTTTGTAGCCAGCCTCAAGTGGCCATTAGCGGAACTGCAGTTTTTGGCACTTCCACATTGGCTTCATTTTTCAGCCCTCGAGGTTGCTGCTTGTGCCTTACTAATAACTAGGAGAGAGAAAATGCTGTCAAGTCCACCACCAAGATAACTCAGGTTTAACAACACACAGCTATGACAGAAATAAGAATATAAGGAAACGTGAATGATTTAAGAGGCACTAGATTATTTACACAACAGTATCATGTGTGTAATTATTAACATGATATCAATATTTAATCATCAATACCAGTATATTGCAACACCCCTACCCTGAATACTAGTGAATGTAAGGACACAGACATGAAATATCTGCACCTCAAGGAGCTCAAACATCACTGGTTTGTGAATGAAGTCATGTGTATACATATGTATAAGTTAATCATATATACAGTATGTATATTTTTCCAGAGAGGCTAAAAAAAGCAACATGTGTTTACAGTGTCTGGTGTACAGTTAAGTTCAACAACTCATGTTGGTAAGAGAAGTTAAAAACTTACAGTACACACACACACACAGAGCAGGTGGAAAAACTGAGAATTCACCACATGCCTTTATATCCTAACTATTTGAATGCTAGGGGGAAAAGAGATGTTATGGAACCTGTCATTCATCGTAAAGTCAAATCCATCATGCGTGGATGCTCTTAAGTGATACACTGTGAACCAGTGTGAACTGCTTTAAATACAGCAGGAGTCCACATCACTTCTGCTCAGGATCCTGACTCTCTGTGGGAGTCAGGTATAATTTATCTAAGGATTACCGTATCTCCTGGCTGGAGTGTAAACTATTGCTCAAAATGATGTCCTAAACTCCCCTTTATTGTTTACTGTCCGTCTCCTTTTCTTCCTTTATCTTTCCCTCCTCCTCTCTTCCCCTTTTTTATGCTTTTTGGATGAAGTGCACTTACTTTCCTCTCATCTGCTTTCAAAGAGATCGCATGAATGTTCACAGGTTGGAATGTGTTTTTGTGACCCATATTCTTCGACTTCTTCGAGTGTAAGATGAGCAAAGAGGGCAGAGCTGCTAACTTGCCCACGCCTCACACTCCTTTCCAAAACTCTCCTCAACCCTTCTTCTCTTTAGCTTTTGCTTCTCTTTTTCTCTCTCTCAACCTTTACCTCTATCCTTTTGACCTGCACTTCACCAAAGCCATATTTCTGTGAGTTTTCCTGAGCAGGAGGAAATCTAATCAAGCAGGGAGTGTCCTGGCAGATTGCTGAAGGTGAGAGGTTAGTTGTGGCTGGCACTGGAGGTGTGGATGTGATTACACTGGGCACTAGTTTCATTTATCCAAGAACACACAGACAAAGACCAAAAAGTTGTAATTCCCAGCAAACATCCTGCTTCAAGTCTCCAACAGCACTGGGCAGGCAGCAACCTCAAGGACTGGAAAATGAAGCCAAGGCAAAGTGCCAAAAACTGCAGTTCCTTGACTGGCCACTTGAGTCTGGCTCCAAAAGCCAGGCAATCCCCAAAGACCCCCATGTTTCATGACCAACTTAACAACAAAAATAAACATGTTACAGCCTGGTACAAAAAATGTTTTTGGTCTGATATTAATTGATAATGATATTAAGGCTCAAAGTTATGTATAATTAAGGGAGTGGTCATTGACAGTGATGGTTAGGTAACATAATCATGGCATGACCCAAATTCAGAGGAAAGTCAGAGTAAAGGCGTAGCTATAGCTACTGCTATTTCAGTGTCTTTTCAGTGTTTAGTTGTACTAAAAGACCCTCTAGTGGTCAAATGTTCAGTCTTTTAGGTAAGTCAATTTTAACTGAATTATTTTAAGGGCGGCATGGTGCTGTGGTGGTTAGCACTGTCGCCTCACAGCAAGAGGGTTCCTGGAGCCCCTCTGTGCTGAGTTTGCATGTTCTCCCCATGTCAGTGCAGGTTTGCTCCGGGTACTCTGGCTTCCTCCCACAGTCCAAAGACATGCAGATTGGGGATAGGTTAAGTGTTGACTCTGAACTGCCCATAGGTGTGAATATGAGAGTGAATGGTTGTCTGTCTCTACATGTCAGCCCTGTGATAGTCTCCCTGTACCCTGCCTATCACCCAATGTCAGCCGGGATCAGCTGGGCGACCTTTAAGAGGATAAGCGGTTAGAAAATGGATGGATGGATGGATGTTTTGAGCCTGTTTTTTGCTAGCAAAAATCTGTATTAGCATTATCACACTTAGCCATAGCTGTAAATGCACTGTCTAACCAAGCTAGCAGCTAGTGTTAGGGTTATCTCCACTCTCTCCTCCAAATATGATCACTTCTGGTTGAATGAATACAAGATGGCGACGGCCAAAATGTCAAACTCAAGGCTTTAAAATGGGAGCCCATAAACCAACGGGTGATATCACAGTGGCTACGTCCATTATTCTGTGGCACTGGTACAAAAGGATGTTGACTTTGCCCATCATTCCCACCAGTTATAACGGGGTTCTACAAACTAAACGTCATTGCTGAGTTTTGTGGACAAAGCAGGCCCAGAATGGAAAGCAGCAGAATCAGACAGGTTGTTAATAAAAATGATTTCATCACACTTATTTTAAAGAGAAAAGAAAGGCCAGCAAATAAATAAGGTCAGTATGTTTGCTTAAAACATCCCTTAGATTGTGCAAACTAACTCCCTGGTTTATATTTCAAATGCACATAATTCATCTTTCAAATGAGCCATTACAGCAAACATTTAGAATTTAGTTATCCTTGGTTTCCTTTACATGAGTGATTTAGACCCTGACTTGTGGGTCACGACCTTTCCAAGGGGCTGCAACATAAATTTGTGGGGTAGGAGAAAAAAGGTTTATCTAACAGTCAGCTTCTCCCAAGCTTTGTTCTTGTGTAATACTGGATAATTTCTACCTAGTCATGCCTCTAAAATGTATTCCAATGAAACTGACCACAACCTTAAACATTTGTATCTACTGATACTTGAAAAGGGACTCTCCACCCATACATTTTTCTTTTTAAGTCAGTTTACGTCACAAGAAGTTGTATAATGTCTCCTTTGGCTCTTGAGGAGCAGTCTCAAGTCTGGGAAAATTACCCTGATGATGTCATAGTGATGTCTTTGGGGTCATCCTGGCTTTAGTTTAACTCTGCATTAAAATGAAACTCATGAGCTTGTATTTATGACATGGGAAGTCCTAAACACAAACTCATTAACTCAGAGCTCTCAGAAAATTTCCACTCATGAGATTGTAAATACCACAACAGGGGGGTGTTAATATGGACTCTTCCCTTGAACATGCTAAACACGACCTCATTTGAACACAGCCTAACACAGATTTTGAATAGAAGGCTTGTATTACAAACTCGGGGGCATGGAGTTTGAAAGAGTGGGAATTTACCAGTCCCCCAGGAATACAGCTCAGCCTTGCTTTCAATTTTTCCCATTGGCCATTCGCGGTATTGCAGGGAAAAAGTCCCCTGTGAGCCACAAAACATATTCCCCATAACCCAGTGGTTCCCAACTGTTTTAGCCACAGGGATCAGATTTCTCCCTTAGTCATTAGTCAAAGGTCCACACAATGGCTCAGCATCATACTAGTGTTTGGCCATGTCGTCAAGATAGTCTGCTGTTTCTGTAAAGTAGCTGACCATTATCCATTGACTCTACAGCAGCTCTGTGCAAGAAATTGTTTTTTTTACAAACTTTACACGTTTGCAAGTCACATTCAGAATGGACCCATGACCCACTGCAGGACCGCGACCCACCAGATGGGAACCAGTGCCATAAACCACCATTATAGAGAGACGTCTGTAAGACTGTGATAGTTCTTCAAGGTGAAAAGCATTTTAAAAACCTGACATCATCATGATGTTAAGTCCATAAGCCGGGTAGGAACAAATGGCCGGGACCAGCTGAAGCAGATGATGAAAGACAACAGACATCAATCATGACCACATTGTATGTGTGTCTAATGCATGTGTGTATTTATAATAGGTCTCTCTCTGCATCCATCTTGTACATGTTTTTCTGTGTGGCTGTTTTTAGTCTCTGTCCTCCTCCTCCTCCTCCCCATTCAGGCCTGACAGAGATTCCTCCCCGTCTGTCAGCAAAGCCCCATTAATTGCTACAACGTACGACTCCTACACACACACAACCACATAGAAACTCCTCTGTCAGCACCTTTGATTAAGCCTTACATGTTTGGCGGGGAGAAATTTTGAATTCCTTGAAGTTCATCCAACACAAACATGAGCTTCAATAGATCTTTTCTAATAAACAAGAATGGGAAACATCGTCACATCCTGGTTGAAGTGATGTCAGTTTACAATGCTTATATGACACACTTAATTGTGATCTTTTGGTTCTACTTTCAATCTGATCCCTCCGTCTGGTCCAAACCAAAATAAGACCTCTGAGCCAGACAGACAGTCAGTGAGGTCAGTTCACACAGTGTGAAAAGGTTGCAGCCAGAAACTGTATATCTCCCTCAAGCAGTAGTCACTACATGAGGTGGGTTAGATGTTTGTGTTGAGTGTTGGAAAATATGGGGAGAGTAATGAGAGAGGAAGACAGGAAAAGATATGCATACACGTGTGAACTCTTTTTATTGGCTCTACTCTTGGCCTTCAATCTGTTCTCCAGACACAAGGACAGACAAAGGAAAAGACAAAAACAGAGAGATGGGGAGAGGAAAAGTTAGACTGGAGGGATCACTTACATTTCTGGAACAATACGCACATGCTGGTTGATTACTGAGGTCAATGTCAGCAGGAGAGCATGAACACATCACCTACGCCCGAGGGACATGGGAAAAATTGTTGACAAAATGTAGAAAATGAAGATAAAATATTTTCTGGCCACATTTCTAGCTCTGAATTAGTTTTACAATCAACACATGTTGGTAGCATTAAAGGGTCAGTTGCTCAAATTACAAAAAATCCTATTTTCTCACCACCCACAGTGATATTGAGCCAGATGTGTTGAGATATGCACTACTAACATTTCAGCTTTAAGTGCTGTCAAAAGTTTTCTTTGGAACTACTTTCCACAAAAGAGATAGTCCCTACGAAACCTGCTGGTGGGAAAGATCAGGTGGGAAAGATCACTCTTAACCTTGAAAGCAGTAATTTGGCAAAAATGGAATGAAAATAACAAAAAATGACAATAAAAATATATATTAGGGCTGGGAAATATGGCCAAAAAATTTTCCTATCAGTGAATAGATAATTGTCAAATCATAAATGTTTTTTTTTTTAAGTTTAAAGGACAGGTTTTGCTTCTGAATAAAAACTGAAGAAACCATATGGTTAATTATGGTTTGAATTATTATTTATCATTAGAATATGACAAACATATGCCAAACAGTGGAAAATTTCACATATAGATTAACCTACTTTTTTACCATTAACATTAGATGAGTCAGCTACCCATACAGCTGCTGTAGCTAACGTTATGTTGTGAATTCAGTCATGATATAGCTCAGCGCTGTTATACATGCCAAAAACAATCTTATTAATAGTAACTTTATGAGCATGTTTGATGTCGTAACATTATAACGTTACCATGGGGCGTCAGTGGCTTAGTGGTTAGAGCAGGCGCCCCATGTACGAAGGCTATTGCCGCAGCGGCCCGGGTTCGAGTCCGGCTTGTGGCCCTTTGCTGCATGTCGTTCCCCCTCTCTCTCTCCCCCCTTCAAACTTGTCTGTCCTGTCCATTAAAGGCAAAATGCCCAAAAAATAATCTTTAAAAAAAAAAAATAATAATAATAATATAAAAAAAGACATAGTTGCATGTTGACTCCAGTCTCAAACCTGCATACAAACTAGGAGTGTAAATCATAAATTTCATCACAATACCATTTTGTACTGATTCTTTGGAGAACGACACAATATTTGCTGATATCAAAGTCTGCCACGATTTCAATGACATGCTGATTTCTATTTGATCCAAGGCTCTGCGATCAATATGAGATGATATTAGTAAATATTTTCATTGTCTTTTTCTTGGCTGCTTGGCACTAGGTCGCTAGCACTGATTGAATGTTTAGAAAGGAGGTGCGCTTGGACTGAAATGGTGACACAAATATCGGAGTTATAACGTAAAGGGTTAGAGTTAGGACCCATCTGCAGGCCATGGGATAGCCTATCAAAAATTCTGATATGTAGACAACTGCTGAGTTATTTCAAATCTAAGTATTGGGCAATGACTTGTGGCGTCAGACACTGCCGAAAAAAGCCGTCCTTAACGTCGGCATGATACGCAGCCGGTCGCTACAGCCGGTCACCACACTTGGCGGCATCAGGGGGAAACACAGTGGGAAAAGAACAATAGTTAAGGTGGCGAAAGTCCGAGTAGGGAGGATGGGAGGGGTGGTGGACGGGTCCAACAAACAACGACTTTTACCCGGGACAGCAATGTTAGCATCTCCTAAGATTCTAAATCCAAACCCTGTTCTTTTTTCCTAAACCTAACCACATGGGTTTGTTGTTGGAGGAAAAAAAAAAGTCAATTGGAGTTGTACTGACGTACTGTGTTTATTTTGAAAGAGACTGCATGTAAATGGGAAATTTCCTGTGAAAATAGAAGTGTATTTTGAAAGAAGAAGACAGGTATAACTTGACACGGCATCTCAGAATGTCAACTACCAACACACCAAGGGTACCTTATCTGGACGTGGCCATGACCAGACGTCAATAAATGACGAGGTTGAAATGAGAATGTGTTGGAGAGCTTTGCTAAGATACCTTTCTACCCTAAGTTCACATATGACAGCTCCCTAAGCTTCCTCCATAAAATGAGAGGAGCAACAACACTTTTTGGGGGCATTTGCAGCGTACTTGACTGAACGTGGACTTCGACAGTACTTAGTAACTGATGATGCTTCCACAAAAGCTTCCACAGCTTAAGAAAGGCCAAACAATCTGAGACCTCTGCTGCAGCAATGATGACGTGAGCTAGTTCTTAAAATTATGTTGGTCACCCGCCAACTTTGTGGCACAGAGCTGTGTGAGCAGCAGCGATATTAGCTCCACACACAGTCCACTAGATATACATTATGCGTTAATAATCAACATAATTCCCACTGTGGCTGATTAGTCAAACACTGGCGGTGCAGCCTCACTGTATCTGTAACACGGCCTGAGGCAGGTCTGCTGACAGATGACTCCACACAGTGTCCAATAATAAACATAGGACATAGGAGGAAACATGAGACCCAGCTTGACTTCCACTCCTTATAGGTAATCCATCATCGCAGTGCTGACCGGCTAACTTTCAGGGACCCATGTGGACGACATACAATACAGTAAAGAGAGAGTAAAGAGAGTGTCTGGCATGGTCACGGGTGTGTTTGCCCCCCTCTATTGACACTGAGCATTGTTTCCCACTGTCTCCGCTGGCTCGTCGGAGACCAGAAAGGATAAACAGAGCACTGAGCTTGGCACAAAGTTTGTCCTCCTCCCTAATGAAGTGCAACCTCCCAAGCCCAAACATCATTCATCATTCTCCAGCCTCTGTGTTGGTGTGTGAGCGTCTATACCCAATGTCTGTCCATATCTGCATCTCTGCGCTTGTGTTTTCATTTTCTGTCCTACAGACTGCAGAGGCACCCAAATAGAGCTTGAATGACTGTAACAGAGACGACAAAACAAATAGGCCACTTTGACCCATTTGTGTTTTGGCTTTTGCTTTGTTTGGCACAAAAAGCATACATCCAATTTCCTGCCTATTAGATGACTATCAGAAATCTTAGTTATATCTGATTTTCATGTGGAGTTACAATCAGCAGGGTAAGTTTCCATTGTTGATTTTTGTAGCCTTATGACACAACTTCCCAGTTATTCATATAGGAATTAGCTTTTTTCCAGAGCTTGCAGCCGGGTCATAATATTTACATGATAAATCGTTAGCTTGTGTTTAGTCTGTGCTCAGATTTATATCTTAATGTAATGTTTTCCCCCATCACTGTTTGACAAGCATGAGTTATGAATGTCTCAAGTAAAAGTCATATATGGACATGCGTGTCCTTGAGATCAGGGTCAAGGCTGAAATTTGTTTCATGCTTTAAAGCTGTAAAACGATCCAGAAAATTTAAATAAATCAGAGTGAAATAATTTGTAGAAGACCGTTTGATCAAAGACAGTGCTGGATGTAATACGTCTTGCATGACGGTAAAGAGCAAAAGGAAATTATGCTTGGAGATAATTCTGAGAAACTCAAATCTGGCTTCGGATGTGTGATATCTTCCACATGGTGCTGCGCTGTTTTACAGCTGTAGCATAACAAAAGAAGCTGAGCATATCCAGACATGGTGAGGTTGAGTATAATATATGAGGGCCAGTATGGCTGCTCTGTTTCTTATATTTGCTGGGGCTATACATTGCGATGGCTAAAACTCCGTGTGTCCGTTTCATTATCGTGACGAATCCATTCATAATGTTCCTCGGATTCTTAACATAACAAATTACATCAGTGGTCAGGTCACAAAAAGATTTAATGCAACAGATTTAAACATTTGAGTCGGATTTTTTTGAAAGTTCATGAAATGAACACCGTGTTTTGAGATACTATGTTTTATGTTTGAAAAGTTAAAGTAGCCAAACATGAAGTATTACGTATGTAGCTGAGGCGGGGGATGATGAATGCATTTCCCTTCAATTCTGACAACTCTGGTTTTCACGTACGTACTACAAGTAACACAATAATCAACATTTTTAGTTTTCAGGATCAGCCTCATTTTACACTCAATCAACCCTTTGAATCCTGGAGCGACGTCACTTTTCTTGTGCTGCTTTCAGATGTCTTTCGCAAGTCTTCAATCCTTTGAACCCTGAGCAAACTGGTGCAGTTTGTTTCAGAAACAGGGGGGGAAAGGCAACGAGCAATTTAGTGAGAAACGTTCCACAAATAACAAAAAATTAATAGATTTAAATGTATAATTATCATTATTATATATCTTATTATTTCCAGGCCATTTCCTTTTTTTTCATTAACTTTTTATTTTTTCCTTTCTTTCTTTCTTACTTATTTTCTTGTTTTTAATTTTCTGTTTTTACTATTTTTTTGGGTCAGTACTTCTTTGACCTTCTTCCCATGTTTTTTAAAGAAACCAGGATGATTTGCTCAGGTTTTAAAGGGTCTTAAAAATCATTCAACATTATGTGGCGTTTAGTTACAGACAACACTGAATGGTTGTGGTTAGCCATGAGTAAAATCCTTAACACTGTGGTCAGTAATTGCCTCTGATTGGCTGGCAACATTGTGCATTAACGCACCTAAAACACAGGTGTTGTCAGCAGCTGGATCACTGTTTTAAATCAGCCTACATTCGCTTGTTTTCTTTGGTATGTGGCTGTGGTATATGCGTTTTCAAGAGGTATTATTGTTGGTGCCTGGGCTACAAAGCAGTCAGATTGCTTTCTGTTGTCATCAGAGCCTAGAAACGGAGCTCTTTTTTATTTTTTTTTATTTTTTATTTTTTCTTATACAGGTTACCACGGTTCCTTTGGTTGTTCCACCGTCCGCCATTTCTGCTACTGAGGCTGACTTAGCTTATAAAGAACTGATACTCTGTGGTAACCGACATTAGTTAACAATAGCTACCACAGGAAACAAAAGTGCTATCCTCTTCTTGTTTTGGTTGTGCCATCAATGGTTGACACACTTCCTTCGTGCCGTTAATCAAGCCTTCATTTCCTAGGAGATCATACACGCTGGTAAAAAAGAACTGCATAGCAAAAATGAGGCATACAGGGTACCAATCTGAACATACATTACACTGCCATTACATTATGCATTCACTTGTAGGGATAAACCCAAAGAGAGTTATTACCTGACACCTGATTAGTTCCACTAATGTCTGCTGGATTAATACAGTTCAGTCTGGAACACTTTGGTCAAAGTAAACTTTATTTCAATTCACAGTATTATATTTGGGGCTTCTTTGCCTTTCCTAGGCCTACGCAGAAAGCCTGAGGCAGGGAGAGAGCACTTCTCTGCCCTTCCATGCGCCTACATGAAAAGCCTAAGGCAGAGAGAGCAGCAGCAAAGACCCCCGGGAACAGAACAGAGCAGC
>JAPZEB010000013.1:26037634-26049526 GCA_029783705.1 Chaetodon striatus | reverse complement strand
GGCATTTAGCATTACCAAAGGTTTATAACAAAATCACTTGACGACACTGACTCCCGTGTGCGCATGGCGAGAGAGGAGAGGGAGAGTTGGTGAATGAGTTCCCTTTGAGCGGTAACTCGCTAAAAGAGTCTGAGAAGTCCGGGGCTGTTCATAAAACATTCAGGATGCCACAGTTTATTCCACTCTACTGAAGCTGCTCCTCTTTTTGAAACCACTGCCAAGTCAGTAATAAGTTTGCTTTCAGCCATGCTTGTTGTTGAGGTGGGTAACAGTATGACATCAAATGTCAACAATTCTAAATATCACGAGTATCACAATATGACTTTTTCATATGATGTTAAAAATTATACCAGTATTATTGTAGATATATATGATATGGCACGCCCCTACCAGCCAGGGGGTCCGACTGAAAACTCTTTCATATTGCAGGGTTTCAACTAGAACCCCCCAAGGGGGGCTCTTAAAATTGTAACTGACTACATTACCCATAGGGCTCTCTTTCACTTATCATGGTTTTAGGTGAACAGTTTAGCCTGGGGCCAGGAGAAGTACGTCCAGCAGTCTTGGGCTTCATGAGGCTCCCTCTTAATGAGGGCCGGGTCTGATGTGGTCCAACACAACCCACAACCCTCATGGTTCACAATCATGTTTTTAGGGGGTGGAGATTTTGTAAAATCACTACTACTACAGCCTTTACTATTTCAATGGTGAGGTAGGATTGGAATGGAAGACATGATACCAAGTACTAGGTATCTGTGGAAAAAATAAATAAATAAAAATTGGATTTTGGCAGATCATGTGGTGTTGTATGTCATAAAATGAAGAATACAGGTAAATGAATTGATTAAGGGGATTCCAGATACATCTACGTGTAAAATTACCATTTGAAACATGGGCAAACATTTGAATATTTGAGAGTGAGAATCTTTTACCACCCATGTTTTCAACAATCATTGAAGGTTCTTCAGAAACAACCGGTGCTGGGTGAAACCTCAGCCCTTCAGGAAGAACCCTTTTGGAACTCTTACTTCTAAGTGCGTACACTTAAACACACCAGTGTGTGTTGGTAAAATTGACAACAGAATTATCTCAGTCAATCAGCCTTTTTTGTACAGATCTACAAAGAGGAAATTGCAGCATATTGAAAAAAATCAATTCACACAGTAGTAGCAGTAGTAAATGTCTTATGTACTGAGTTAGTTACTGACTGTAAAAGAGATAGATTAGAAATATGTGTAGATGTTCATGACACACTCACACACAAAAGAAACCAGGCCAGGATAACGTCTTTCAGTAGGTAGAGTAAGATAAGGCTGGGGGCAAATACACAGGCAAATAAGCAGGTTTGAGGAGGAGAATCTTTGAGCAAGAGACCATGAAATGGAAGAGCACAGGATGAAAGGAGGGTGGTGGACTTCATTCCTTTGCCTGGCATAGGAGTGACGCTGGTCGATAAGCATGACAGCAGTGAGACGGGACTGAACCCCACACGCACACCCACTTACACACACACTGCCTTTTCTTCAGTAACTGAGTCTCTTTCTAAGTAAAACTATCCCAAAACAACTTAAGCTGAAACACAATTCTTTATCGTTGTTCTATACTCAGAGTGTTGCCTGTCCATTCCTGATCGACCCATCATGCCGAGCTACTGAGTGGCTCCGCACACATCTCCAGCAGCACAGACTAGAGGTTATCAACCAACAGGTAAACATATACAAACATGGACACACATATCTTGCACACAGTGGAGGTCATCAACCATCCAGTTTTACTTGCTAACTCATTTTCGTACACACACACGCACAGTGGTGAAAAATCAATCAGACCTAAACATAACCTAACACTGAGCTAACTTTTATGTCTGTAGGAGCCTCTAAAGTCATCACCGTTGAACATTTCATTGAAGTGTTTCATTAGATGTCCTTGATTGATCTAATTTCTTTTGCCCAGTGAGTCCGAGCCTTAAGTTCATTAGTACACCCTTATTTATCATTAAGTTGCCACCACTGTTTGACAGAGCGTATGATTAAGCCACCTTTACCTTTCCCCTCGATCTGTCTAGGTGTTGATTTAAAAAAATGATATGATTACATTAATCAATACTTGACGGTATTACTCATTACTTACTAATCACAAGTTAGCATTTGCAAAATTAGTGTCATTATTTATTACACCATTAAAGCAGGGAGTTAGATTTAGTGGCACAGTGCTCTTGAGAAGACTGAATATCGTCTTTGTCTCCTGTGTCTACGCACAATACACTGTTGCAGCTTGACACACACACACACACACACACACACACATATATATATATATATATATATATATATATATATTTAATCCCAGATTGTTATGTCTATTATCAGCAATATAGCAATGTAAATTAATTAGTGAGAGGTCTTAATTCTTTTTTTCTTTGTATATTTATTATTATTATTATTATTAATAAAAATCAAGGTTATAGGCTCTCAGTAAAGTAGCCTGGACAAAAGATTTAAAAAACAACAACAACTTTCCTTTATCTAACCAGTGTTAAACAGTAACTAATGAATTCTTTTCTAATTGTTACTGAATATGTTACAGAGTACTGTCACACACCAGTGCTGGTATTCAAAATATTTTTCCAATTCTGTGTCTTTGTGCCGTCTCTCCTCAGGATAGTAACTTCATGACATCTCTGGAGCTGGCAGTTAGATTTGGAAAAACCCTTATTATCCAAGAGATGGATGGAGTTGAACCTGTGCTCTACCCACTGCTGAGGAGAGACCTTGTAGCACAGGGTATGCACACACACACACACAAACAACATTTTCTTTTTCTGAATCCAAGTTTTTATTGTTTTTGAAGGCTTGGTAAATGGCATACATGTATTATTTTCTGGGCACACATGAATACAAGGCACATATTTTTATAATGTGGAGGTGGACTCAAGTACATTAAAAAAAAAAGATAATTATAGTGCTAACAGACAAGTCTGAAAGGGAAGAGAAGGAAACTCACTAACAAGCAATAACATGTCATACATATGTCTTCATACATCACTCTGCAGGGTCACATAGTCACAAAGCAAGGTCATAATTATGCTGGCTTATATTCCGTTTTAGTATGAGTCCATTACCAGTCTCACAGGCATATGCTTCTTCCTTCTGATCGCCATTTATTCGACTGAACATACATTCATAAGATGCTATTTCCACCATTGCATTAAAACATTCTTTCAATTGCAGGGTCTTTGTTGTCCTCCAGTGTCCTAAGATAACTCGACAGACAGTTATTAGGTCCACCAGGATAACAGAAAATGCACACTTGGATATGTTTGGTATTTGCGACTGATCCCCCAGTAAACAAAACTTTGGACTTAAAGGGATTTCTGAACCAAACCAGTGACCTCAAATTTCTAATACTCTGATCCAGAGTGGTCTGACCAAACTACATCCCCATGTACAGTGCAGGAACGTTACCATTTCACTTTTACATTTCCAACAGCTATTGTTATTTAACAACTTCATTCTGTAGAGTCTTAACGTTGTATAATAATGTCTATGCAGTAAATTTTCATTCAAAGTAGGCGTGAGACTGATTTTGTATCACCAACAGCTGGTTGCTAACTAAAAGCCGACCACTTGCCGTTATCTGACAGCTTCTTTGCTACAGTGCAGTGAAGTCTCATTTTTAGGGACATTGTAGTAAGTTACCTATAAACTTTTTCAGTCACCTAGTTTTTTATAGGCAGCACATGAAGCAGTTTGAAGAGGCTGCCATAAAAACAGACAATTATGATCAAACCTTTCTTTTTTTCCACATAAAGAATTTGTTGTGACTCGATTTTTGGCCAAGGCTGATGCTAATGGGGCTGTAGAAACAGAGAGGCAAATGGCAAACTGTGCATTGTACAAAGTTACCCATGAGGTAGCTTTAATGAGCATACTGCGGGGGAGCTTTATAGATGACTGAGGAGAGAAAAGTGTGGAAACAAAGAAGAGGGTAAATAAACACAGACAACTTAAGAAGAAAAAGAGTTTGTAGCACAGTTGGTGCTGTCATTTATTATCACTCTTTACTCAGTCCCTCCAGATAATTGTGATCTTGGCATCACATTTTTCAAAAGTCCCCCAATTTTTACGCGTCATCAAATCACGCTAATGGCATTGCAGTTTGGAGAAATGTTCTCTATTGCCGTAAGAATTTGCACTTTGTTTCAATGCATACAATATGCATTGAATTTATTAAAATGTTATGTTTATAGAAGATGTAGCTTACATGTTGTTTTACAGTCACATTGTCTGACTTGTCCATGTTTCAAAACTAACTCAATAAAACTAAAGAAGAGAACTGAAACATTTGCAGCTGTTTTTGTAATATTCACTATGATTATTATAGCAAGTGATTACATGACTTATTTTTTGAAGGCAGTAGTTTAAAAAAAAAAAAAAAAAAAATCACAATTTTTTTCTCCTAACTTGCAATTTTTGTCATTTGCCACAATTTCCCGTTAAAAAAAATTTAAAAAAATCACATAAAATTGCAGCAATTTTTATTGCAATTTTTGACCAAATTGGCCGCAAATTCAAGGTTCTTTTGCCGTGAGTAACGCTAACTGGTAACATTAGTAACGCTTTTCCCCCTGAGCTGCAAGTCCATCTGACTGCTAACCATATGATTGTAACATACATTATAACCGTATGTATATATCCATATTTTGGTCCAGGCGGGGACTCGAACCAAAAATATGCCATATACATAACTATCATATACATAATACTGTCTCTTACATTAAATATGTCTAGCGCTGCATGCGTGAGAGAGACTTAAAAATTTAGCCCAGAAGCTAATGTTAGTCATTCTGCCAGTCCAAGAAGGGCTCCGCTATGATCCTGTCTTTTTCAAAATCCAGCCTTGAACCGCAGCGTCTTTTTGGAAACTTAGTAAAATAAATCCATAATAATGAACTTGACACTGACTGTCTTCAGTGATTATTTATCACTCTTCCAACTGAAAATAAGAGTTGACAAAAGTGAAACTTTGGGTTAAACGCTGTGCTTGTCACTGTAACCAGCAGTCCCATCACAGACTGACTGTCACGTATGAGTGCTGAACAAAAAAGCCTACACCGTAGGTATGGCGTCGAATCATTGCAGCTATAAATCCCGCTTTAGTTGACATTTCTGCACACCAAAGTAGCACTGTGCAATCCATTCAGTAAAACATCACAGTGCAAGTGATGTCATAAAGAGCCATGGAGTCACCAAATGTGTGCCAGCAAAGAAAATATCCGATGGCACCAAACAACACTACCTTTGTTCTCATAGAAGAAACTACACAACATGAAAATATCTCCCATAAGCTCACCCTACATCAGTCTCTTTCTCTTCCTGTGCCTCCTCTCAGTTTGTCCTCATGTCACCTCCTTATGGCTTATTAATGACAGAGGACTGTCAGCACCTGGTCATTTCAGGCCATTACAATCTTGATGAAGGTCATTCCCTCTTGGTCTGCCACTCAACAGAATGAGGTCACCCCTTCACACTTTGTCCTGTCTTCTTTTCTTTGCTGTATTTCTTAGGAGTGACAGAAGGTACAGAAATGGCTTCATGGAAAGAGCACTTCCTTTAACTATTGAAATGTATCCAAAGTAAAGAGAAGCAAAGCAGTCTCTCAGCAGCTCCCCTCTCTCTTCCCTCTGGACGTCTGAAATGTGGCCTCCTTCCCTGCTTTGATATGGGCTCGGAGTACGGGGGAGGCCCCTCAGGTAACCAGAGCTGGCTCTTTGGACTGCAGGGCCAGGCTCTCAGAGAGAGACAGATGTGTCATTGAAGACAGCCAACCATGACCTACGGGCAGGCCAGACAGCCTGGGAGGGTCTGACAAACAACTACCAGATCTCTGCATGAGAACACACACAGCCACCTGTTTTTATGCTTTTACAATAATCCTGTTGAGAGAAGTTTCATTTTCAGCCTGGGAACTTTGAGATGGAACTTTGTTTCTCTTTTCATTTGCTGATTTCAATCTTCACCCTCCTGAAATGAGGCGTGTAATGTTTTCATGTGAAGAAATTGATTAAATGTGTTAAAAGGCCCTGGAAGCACATTTTCTCTCTCAATTGGTTTCCAACTAGTGATCAGGTCCTACATGAACACAATATTTCCCAAAGTTTTGCCATCGTTTGCCAGAAACATGTGGTTTTGTCTTGTCCTTGTCTTGTCACTGGTTTGAAGTAGTACTCAGCAGGTTAAAAGTGACGCTAAACCAATCGCAACGTAGCAATACTTGGATCAAAATCTGCTGACGATCTGTAAGTTCTTTGCTTGTTGATAGCTTTGGTTCCTGTCTTTACTTTGGGGCTGTAAAACCAACGCCAGTTCCACTTTATGTGAAAGTGGCCATTAATAGTAGCTTTATAGTCGTTGGGCAAGCTGAGAGCATGCATGGCTAAACCAAAAGTGTAGACTACTGATCCTGATGAAAACAAATTGGGATGAAGAAAATTATAGTTTCTGGGTAAACTTAACTTCAGTGCTCTACTTAGAGGGGGTGATTACAGCAACGCACTGTTTAAATTAAACTACTGAATCTACTGAACCAAGACAGAAATCAAAGTAGTAATTTGTTATTGAGGAAAATGTAATCATAATGTTGCCATATTTTTTTTCTACAATCCAACAGCAATGACTCCAGTTGAGAGTAATGAGCCCCCGCTGCACTCCAGAGGATCAGCATACACTACTTTTTCCTTCCTTACCACGAGACCAAAGCCCAGTACTGCTCTTTCTTACCCCTTCGTCCTCACCCCTCCTTTTTGCACGTTCAAGCCTTGGGGTAGGGTGTCTCGATTCTTGTTGGGATAGAGGGGTAGGACTGCATGGCCCTTCAGATGGAGGCTTTGCAGAGGCACACTCCAAACCGAGTGTTGTGAGAAATCATTGGTAAGATGGCAAGCAACAGAAAAATCTGTCCTGCTAACTGTGCTTGTGTGCTGTTGTCCTTGCTTATGTGCTTTGGTCTATGTTGTGTTTTATGTTGTTCTTTTGTAGTACGTTGTCATGTCATTGTATTATTAATAGAGCTTATGTCTTGTTTTTGCTCATGTGCCTTGCTATGTGCTTTTGTCTATGGTTACATGCTTGCCCTGTGCCTATGTGCCCTTCTATGGACTAGCCATCAATCTGTTTTTACCTGTGCTTATGTGCTTTTGTATGTTATTTTCATGTTTCATTTTCGTATGTACACATTTACCATCAACCTGCCAGGGACTGCAGATGAAAATTAGCCTGTATGGTTAAATCTGGCAGATTTACGTGACTTAAGTGATCACGTTAATCAATGTTCTTGATTAATAAAAGATTTTTAAAATAGCGACAACCACCTCATCATATTAGTTCGCCGTTTCAATGTTTAAAAAGTAAATGGACCTTTCTAGTCTTCCGACCACTCAAAGCACTTTCACATTACATGTCACATTCACCTATTTACACACACATTCACACACACTTGTGGCCATGGCCACCGTACATGGTGCCACCTGCTACTCAGTAACCATTCACATGCTCTCACACAACAACGGAACGGCCATCGGGAGCAATTTGGGGTTCAGTATCTTGCCCAAGGATACTTCGATACTTTAACCTGCGATCCTCAAATTGGTAGACGACCCAACGACCAAGCAACACTAGTAGTATGCTAATGTTTTAGGTCACTAGCTAACGTTACAGTGTTGCTGCTCATTTGTGCACTGCAGTCCTGCATTTTGACATATGTCCATGTCACATCCCCCATTTGGTGGCGTATGACGGCCAAAATTTATCTGAAGTCCAGCAACAAAGATGGTGCACTTGTTAGTGTTCCTCTACATCACTGCAAACTGGCAGGGCAGGAGCACCAGCTGCTAATGATAGCCTACAGAGCATCGCTAGTTGGCTGGTGATGAAGCGGTGTTGTTCTTTATTTGATGACTTCTTTGATCAATTGATAATGTGAAACTTAAGCAGTGAACAAAGTGTGGGTGCCTGCGCTTTTCCATCTCCACCAGATAAATGGTAAATGTCATTGTGATAATAGTAATACCATTATTACAACAGTAAAAGCCATCTAAGACTACTGGTGTTGTATCAGGGCCTTGAAGGATTACTTTATTTAACAGGAGAAGATTTCAACCACTACCCTCTGTAACTGTTTCGAGGGGCAAAAGGAGACTCGAAAACAAGGGGAAGGGGTAAAAATAAAAATGGGATTGGGCCAGGACGTCGGTGTCAGACACAAACGATGAGATCTGCAGGACAGTTTGGCATACTGACATGAATATGGAAGGGTGATTCAATAACTGGGCTTTACACATCATAGTTAAATGGGGTCATTTGGCAGCCTGTGTCTACTCTACCACTGTGCATCTCTGACAGAAATCAATGGGACTCATTCTATTCCATTGACTTTCAATCACGTTTCTCCCAGTTCCCTTGTTCCCCACCAGCCAGCAACCACTGACTCATTACAGGGCTGGGTAAAGGTAACCAGGCCTCTGCAGCCAATGCATTATGGGGCCGAATGCCCGAGGGCGAAACGATCTCATCCTGTTCATGGTGCTGTAATGACAGGGCGCTGGTGTTTATGCAGTAAATTTGCCCGCCTCACTCTCAGCAGTAACTTTTTCTTGTCAGACAATATTGACTCAGTGGAATCACTCAGAGCTCTCTGGTGAGGTCACACTCTGTGGCAACTGATGAAGTTTCTAAACCAATTATGGACCCATAATCGTAATAATTGGGCAAAATGCAATACGATGGCTCCCGTAAGAGGCTGAAATTGTATTTATGGCGTGTAAGTGCCAAATGATCTAATTGTAAAGATGCTTCTGATTTGATTTAGATCAATATTGAAATGATTTTAAGAAGTTACACATCCTATGCAGTGACGATAATGTATAACAGTATCAGGAAGACGTATTACATTAGCTCTCTGACAGTTTTTCAACATTAACTGCAGAAGGCAAGAAGTAAAAATCCTGCTGTTTTATCAGATTAAACCACAGAAAGGGGCTGCAGCCCTGTGATGTTGTAGATTCACCCCACAGTTGGTGTCTTAAATAAATTCTGATGTCTGTACAGTCATTACAAGGAAATCCTTTGGAGCACAGTACGAGACAAATTGAAACTTAATAGAAAAACACTGAAGAATCTTTTAAACAGCAGTAAGCAAACATCCAAAAAAAAGCTGAGCTCACCAACAATGGCTAAACCTCCAATTAATAAAATGTAAAGTTTTCTAAAGGTTAACTTTTGTTTATGATCCAGACGATACGCTCTGCACAATCAAAAGGTATCTGAGCCTTGTGTTCGGTGGTTCACACACCTCTTCCCCTCCCATCGGTCCTGTGAGGCCAACTAGCTGATACCACTTTCCTGTAAGCAAGACTAGGAACACGGCGCAAACCTGCTGTTTCGGAGCCAGCGTTAACAACACACATATCCCATCTGTTCCATTAGTTCAGCAAAAAAAGGGTTTGAGGTCCATCTGAGCAGCCGCAAAAAGAAAAACAGATTCATCTCCGTTGGAAAATATTATTAGGCCTCCATAGCGGTGTGTACACAAGGTCTGCCCGCTGCCAAGCACACAAACACAGATGACTTTTTACTGTCTCTTTGGCTTCAAGTGAGAGGTCAGCTGGGACCACTTCCTCCTCCTCCTCTCTTGTTCTCACTCTGTGTGTTGCACTGCAAAAAGTATCCACCTCAGTTTTATCTCCATCTGAGTAGTTTGATCAAGTTTGTATTAATTTGTTCAAATTAATTCCTTCAATGCAACACATGCAGGCTAATCCCAAGATGCTTTGCAGAATATAGGTTGGTCTGTTCATTCATGGTGGCTCGGTTGTCTGTCGTGGTAGCTGATGATGACAGTAGTGATGTGTGTGTGTCCCTTTGCATCACTGTGTTCCCTTCTCTAAATTCAGAGGGTTTTGCGGGTCCATGAACACAACACAGGTGGAACGCTTTATGAGTTCTCTTTTTCCTCCGCAGCATTTTGTGGAGCTTTGAGTTGCGGGTAGGATGATTGATTCGTCAGTACGATCAGAGCTGATCAGGTGAGATGGATGAATGAAAGGAGCAGCTGCTGCAGAGGCAGCAAGTTTCACTTTCATTGCACCTGGTGTTCTGCTGCTCCGTCTGTGCCCAGAGTAGACTCTGTGCTCCAAGAGTGTTGTGTAGAGAATAATGAATGGTATATATAGTCCAGCTCCAAAAATAGAAAATCAATACATGGCAGCTGATACTGTTATCATGGCGGGCCACCACAAATAAATGAATGTGTGGGAAACCCTGGTGTTGGCACACAGCAACAATGGCGTAGAAGAAGAAGAAGGTGTACTTCTTGCCTGGGTCTTGATCTTAGAATCTTGGATTGGACATAGAGTTGTCTGATTCTTCTGGCATAGTGACATGAAACAGCGGTTTCTTGGGAATAGAAAGTCTTTACTGTCATTGAAATGCAAACAAAAAAAAGGAAAGAAAAAAAAAAATACAAGCGAGTGAAATTAGTTTCCTCCGTGGGGTGGCTGGGCTCAGCCTTAGAGATAGGGTAAGGAGCTCGGACATCCAGAGGGAGCTCGGAGTAGAGCTGCTGCTCCTTCGCGTTGAAAGGGGTCAGTTGAGGTGGTTCGGGCATCCGATCAGGATCCTCCTGGGCGTGTCCCATTGGAGGTTTTCTGATCATGTCCCACTGGTAGGAGGCCCCGGGGCAGACCCAGAACACTCTGGAGGGATTACATATCTCATCTGGTCTGGGAACACCTTAGGGTCCCCCAGGAGGAGCTGGAAATCACTGCTGGGGAGAGGGATATCTGGGGTGCTTTGCTTGGCCTGCGGCCCCTGCCACCTAGCTCTGGAAAAGCAGATGAAAATGGATGGATGGAAGGAAAAAGCTGTTGTCAAGCGAAGCATTGGCACCAATCAGGAGTAATATCAATAATGGCGAGTGCTATTAACAAGACAGACATTGCTATCGAGGCTGTTTCAAATCATAATGTCTTTTCAATATCACCTGATATCATAGTCTGTTTTACTTCCCTCCACTGAACTCTTAAAATTATAGTAAAACAGGTATGTTGGCATGGCTTCGCATCAGTGTGGACTTAAAATGACTTTATATTCAGGCGGATACGTAGGTCTCTTGTGAGAATCTTGTGGAAATTGAATCCCCCGCACAGAAATTGGTTAGAGAGGATGAAATGTCAGACTGAAGATGGAAAAGGAGTGAACAAGTTGAATATTCTGTGTTATGAGCAAGTGCATTTTAGGAATTTTAGTTTGAATTTCGAATGTGAATTTAAATAAAAACTGTTGAAAATAGAAATGAGATCATTTTCACTTAACTGTATCCACTATCAAGGCGAGAGGTGATTTGAAGAGCGGTCTAAACCATTACTTCCGTTATCCTGGTGAGAAGGGTTGTTTCAAGGTCCTGGAACTTGGACACAAATTAAATAATTTCATTACTACTGGTTACAAAATTTTAACTCATTGGCAAAATTTCCTTTAGTTTCTTTGTGTTGTTAATTTTTCACTGTGGATGATTTTCAGTGCATTTATCAGGAGATTTTCATACACTATCTCATCTTGGGTGTTTTTAAAAGTACATTTTTGAAAAATAAATGAGTCTATATATTTTGCAACACAATGATGAAGGCAATAACCCTGTTAGCATGTAGCATTTAAGCAGTGGCAGTTTTTGCTGACAGAGATCAGGCTCATGCTGTAACGAACGGATCGGACCACATCTGGTTTCTTTTCTTCGAAATGCATGCAGTTAAATGAAACTGGACCTTCTCAGAAAATGTAAAAGTTTATAGCCTGATTTAAGTGCTCTGATGCAATATTGCAACATGTCATTGGTTCT
>JAPZEB010000013.1:25878070-25892323 GCA_029783705.1 Chaetodon striatus | reverse complement strand
ATTTAAAAACTAAAAACAGAGGCACATCGTCTTAAAAATGCACAAAAATCTAAAATTATGTTCAGCTCTTCTGGACTGATCATGTGTTATCACTATTATTATTATTATTATTATTATTATTATGTGTTGTGTAATTAGACTCTCATAATTTATTAACGAGGAAACGGTGACATGAAACTAGGTCATTCTCCAAAGTAGAGATCTGAAAACACACCTGAGGAGATTCAGAGTTTAACGTTCAAAGAGTGTAACGTTTGAGGTGAACCGTCTTGCCTTTCATTACATTCATCTCAGAGAAATGAGACATCATTTCTGGACTTTGCACAGTGATCATCATCATCACCATCACCATCATCATCATCACCATCATCATCATCATTTCACTCAGTTTGTTTTGATTTCATCAGATTCTCATGTTGTAAAGTTATTTTGTTGTGAACTCTAAAAGGACACAGGGTAGATCAGGAGGAGACTGTGGTGGCTGCAACCAAAAATATCATCACACATGTAACATATAAATTAATTGATGATGTAATGTGTGAGTGAAAAAAAATGATAAATAAGAAATTGTAGTTTAATGTTGATCATTCCCACTCAGACAGAAGAAAACGGAGGATTCATGTTGTAGAAGACTGAAGTTAGTTTTAATATTAAGTATGACCGTGATGTCATTTCCTCTCATTTTGTACTGATGACATCATCATCTCTCGTCTGGTAGCTCTGTTCCTGTTGTGTCTCATAGATCTCTGTAAAATGCCAAAGTTGCACTGCGGCACATTTATTACCTGATAATTACTGAAAGCAACAAACATCACCTGTAAAGACTGACTGATATCGACGAGCAGCAACGAACAAGACCAGATCTCACTATTTGTGTACTTCCTGGTAGAAAAGCTTTGTCACATACATGAAATGAAATGGTGCTGAGTAAACGCTGCCTTAGTGGGTTAGTTTTCAGCCTCCTAAACAGTGGGCAGAACATAGCAGTTGCTGGTTCACGGCGGTCTTGATCAGTTTAAGTGTTGGGTGAACTGGAGAAAATATCTCAAATACAGCGTATACTCAGATTGATACAGATTTTTAAAGTGGCTAAAATACGTTTTGCTGTGGTCCTAAGGACACCAGCAAAGCAACACAGAACATGAAATACACCCAGCGGAAACATCAGCAACATTAACTTTATTTCTTTTAACGTTACAGTGATCAGCTGTTCTCCACACAGTCAGTTATCTGTGGCGGCCCGCCACGACTAAAATATCTGCCGTTACATTTTAATTTTCTGGTTTTTGGAGCCACACTGTTCACCAGGAGCGTTGCTGGTGTAAATATATACTGCTCAGTTATTAATTACATCAGTCTGTCTGAGCGCAAAGCGACTCTGGGTACAGATGAAGCATCAGATCGTCAGGCGCAGTGAAACTTACTGTTCCAAAAATTAGCTTTCACTCACAAACAACAGTCAAAGTCAGAATGAATGATTGAAAGAATGAATGAATAGTGGTAACAACAGAAATTAACAGGTTTGCTGATTTCACGTCTCCACAGTGGATGTTAACAGTTAGTTGTCTAATTGGAAGTGAGTGTTGTTGATTCGGTGTTTACGGACACAAAAACAGCTTGGCAGTCAGATTTCATGTTGTTGCGAGAAGTCAGATTTTTTTATTTTCTTGGTTTG
Source organism: Chaetodon striatus (assembly GCA_029783705.1). Taxonomy (NCBI): domain Eukaryota; kingdom Metazoa; phylum Chordata; class Actinopteri; order Chaetodontiformes; family Chaetodontidae; genus Chaetodon; species Chaetodon striatus. The sequence continues at coordinate 25,890,648 of JAPZEB010000013.1, read as the reverse complement.
TGTTTCAGAGTGTTCGTCAGGTGTTTGGAGGTTTTCTGTTCGGAGGGTGAAAGTGTGTTTTTGGGAATGTGAAGTAGTTGATTGTGTGCACACACACTTACACAGTAGTGTGATAACCGCGGTGATGTCGACCTCCATAGTGGCCTTCCCCTGACACGGATATTATGGATTGTATATATACATATATTTTTTTGGCAGAGCTCTGATGTTCGCTGAGGATTATTCGATGTCAGTGTTTTTGGCTGAAGAAGTCGTGGATGAACTCAGTCGTATAGACGAGGTGGTTTGAGGCTGAGTCCTCAGTTTTATTTGCACTGTAGTGATGAAGGTGTGACGCCTGTGAACACGGACAACGTGATGATTTCAGATCAGGTTTGAGTCGACCTCTGACCTTTATGTTCATCTTGCTGCCTGTTTGATATGTTCAGCTGTGTTCACACTGCGAGCAGCTCAACATCATATTTAATTCACAGCTGCAGCTCATGATTATTTAGAATATATCTGATTCATTTTGGTTAGTCGTTGTAATGTAGAAAATGTCCAGAAGACCAGTAGCCGTCATCTGTTGGTTTCATTTACAGTCAGATAAAACAGAAGGAACATCAGTAAAATGTCACCTTTTAGAAGTTGAAACCAGCTGATGTTCAGCAGATTTTCTTAATAAATTACAGTAATCAGTTTTCAAAATCAGATTTTCTGTCAGTCGACTCATTGATTAACTTGGTTTAGTTTATTTTCAGCACTAATTTTAAGCACTAATGAATTCAGATTAAATTGTTAGTAATCAATAAAAACAAATGTTTTTTTCGTCATCTGACAGGATTCGTGGTCGTCCACATGTCGGCGCAGTTTGTCAGGTCGCTCAACTCAGCTGTATGTCAGGTTGTTTGAAGCGACAGCAAAGAGAGGATCCTCCTTCGGTGTTCTGTGTTCACAGGTCGGTTCTAACCACAGAAGAGCTCGGCTGTAAACGTTAGAGGACAGAGAAGTGGTTCTTGAGATAACGCTGAGTGGACGACACTCCATTTAATCCTCTGTCGTACGCATGTGCTGATGATTTACAGCATGCTGGTCTCCCATCAGGCAGCGCTGCCTGGGACCAGTCAGACTGATGGGTGCTGGGTAAACACTCGGCCCATACATGGGCCATAGCCAGCTCCTCTGGAGGGTTGTGTTTAGGTTCCAGACGGTCCGGCGGGACATGGCACGCTCGCTACCGCATAAATCAGCAGTCGGCGTAAACACGTCGGCCCAACGTTGTGACAACTTCTCCGTGACACTCGGCAGGAGAGAGCGGTGTTTGTGGAGCGCTGTGTACGTCAGCAGCTCTGCCACTGTGTGTAGGCACCGAGGGGTCAAAGGTCAGAGGGGGAAGATGTATGACGTAGACCAGAGCGTGTGAGGCTGATGGAGATCAATACTCAGGGTACTCAGAGAAGCTCTAGGAAGTTCCAAAACTCAATTTAAAGAACAGAATAAAACCAGTCACCAGAATAAATGTTTCTGTAAACCGCAGACAGACTTACAAGCCTATGTTTCATATGTTCAAACTTTATGTTTCAGTTTTTAATTGGATGTTGTGACCCTGTGGTCAACGTGGTTATGGTTTAGGCACAAAAAGCACCTGGTTATGGGTTCGGAAAATGGTTTGGCTTAAAATGCCTGGTTTGATCACTTAAAACACAGCTGGACATGACCCGAAGTGTTATAAAACACCCACTTTTGTTACTGCAAACACAGGCGGAAATGTCCCAATCTGTCATTTAAGAAACACCAGCTTTTGTCATTTCAAACATGGCGTGACATGTCCAAAACTCTTGGTAAAAAACACCCCCCCGTCTTGCCTCGGGTGTCCTGCCATCCAACCTCCTTCTCCTCCTGATGGAAAACTTAGCTCATAATCTTAAGTATGTTTTACATATGAAACATATCTGTGGTTTACACAAACCTACAAAACCTGTTGAATCTTTAGATGCATTCAGAAAATTCTGGAAAAATAATTAGATTTTAAAAAAAGGAGAACATAAAGTCAGACTAGATGTCAGACCTCAGACTATCAGAATACAGACACAGACAGAAGCTGAGAGGAAGAAGCTTGTGCAGTCATGCAGAGTTTTGTGACAGTGTGTGAGGGGCTGAGCTTGCTGTGTTCAAAGAAAGTCTCCTTCTCTGAGAGGAGGAGAGGGCAGAAGGAGACGGCAACAGACGCACTTTTACAGTGAGCTTTAATAAGTTGGTTGTCAGTGTCCAGTCACCACTACTCTTGTTAGAGGAACAGACAGCTGGTCAGAGCCAACTGCTGTCGATCCTACGACTGTCCTCTGATCAGTGATGTCACTGTATCAATGCAATGTTCATTGTTTGATACAGTAGGTGTGTGTGTGTGTGTGCGTGTGTTGAGTGTTTGGACTCAGGGTGTGAATGTGTTTGTCTGAGCAGCTTCAGCAGCAGCAGGGAGCAGAAGTTGTGATCTATGAAACCAAACCGTCCTGAAAGATTCCTGTAGAGTTTGAGGAAGTCGTGTCGACTTTGTGTAGAAGATTTGATATTTATCGCCTCGTGTACCTTTTGTTTTTTCTCCCGTCTTTGTGAGGCGGATAAAGTATGACTGATTTGTTTAAAGCAGATTGTGAAATCTGTGATTTAGAAGAGAAAAAGAGTCCTCAGGCTGCCGCAGGAAAAACACTGCTGGAACTAAACAGTAAAGTGTGGATTTGGCTTCTCTTCCTGATATCAGGCTGATATTGTCTGGCAAAGGCAGCTGGAGAATCAGGATCAGCAGCGTTTTTTAAAGTCTGTCTGCAGCCCTGGTGCAGCAGCAGCAGCTCAGACCTCTCTGACGTCTGAACAATAAAACAAGAATTAAAAACTTTCAAATCAAACTGCATTTTAAACAACATAGCAGCCACCATCTTTTCACACAAGAAACTTGTTCTGAAGACATTCAAGCAGAAAGTGAAGCTCATTTTCACCTTTAAATTCCAGGTCTTGATGTTTCCTTCCTCCAGTTTTTCTCCCTCTCCCCCTCGTCTCTCAAATTCATAAAACCCGGGATTAACAAAAAGTTTTTGCTTCAAAGACGTGATTTGACGTTTATTTCAAACTAAATGTGCTTCGCCATCTGTCTGAACAGTCGGTTTCATCCTGGAGTTGTATAAAAGTCTCGTTTTGGGAGCTCGGTGTTAGTTTACATGACGTTGACGAACCAAACTGAGTCTTCAGGTGTTAAAATAAAAACCTAGTGGAGACAGAGATCAGGACAAATGTCTCCTCAGTCTGTAAGGTGAGAGGACATGATGCAGTATCATTTATTACCTGGCCACTTTATGTTTATGCAATCATATTTAAAATGAAAATATAAATATATATATTAGCGATTGAATCCTGAGACAGACAGACGACTGGAGTTTCTGTTCTCAAATAATTGTCATGTTATTTATTTATTTATTTAATCAGATTTTCCAAAGTTTTTTTTTTCCATCTGAATGTGGAGACGTCATTCTTTAAGAAGTGACGGAGGACTGGATTTGATTTGATTTAACTTGAATGTATGAAAAAACATCAGAAACCTCATTTACTGAATAAATAAATCATAACGTTGGTTATCATCACTGATTCTTTTTATTTTGTTCTGTTTTACATCCCATGTTTCTCATCGCTCATCACTTCACACAGCCATTTTATACTATGTGTGTGTTTGTGTTCTTTAAAGCCTTCCAGCAGCCATTTTCTGTTCTTCCTCATCTCAGACCTTCACTCCTGAGGCCTGACCCGCCTCACCGCTCTCTGAGCTGCCACTCCGTCCTCGGCCTCTGGAATGTAACCAGACCGATTTTACCAGTGACAGTTTGAACGTGAGTGTGAGCGTTGATTTTAATGCAAATGTAGAAAAGACAGAAGATTTCTGGGTTTAACCCTTTGGTGCATTACTGACTCCTCAAAGGATTTCATTGAAGCCTGACAGACTCACAGACCTCCTGACAGACTCACAGTCCTCCTGACAGAGCCTCAGATATATTTAATGATCAAATCACCACCACAGCGAGGCTGTGAAGTCATGCTGGATGTCTCTTCGTGTTAACCACAGACCTTATTTCACACACCCAACCAAAAGCACACTGACTTCAAGACCAGGAAACAGGAAGTGCTAACATGCGAACTCATGTCTGGCTGTTAGGACTGCAGCACTCTGTGTAGCGGCACTTTCTACCATTTAAAATCACCTATAAAAGCTTCTAATCACAACTGGACACGTTCCAGCAGGAATATGATCTAAACATTGGGGAGAGAATCAACTGGCGTTAGCTTGTAGCTACATGTAGCTGTGTACTTGGAACCGAGGAATGACTGTGATGAAGACTAACAGCACTTTCTCCTGTTAAAAATCACCAATAAGCGTTAAACACAACTGATATCGGAGAGAAATTAACAACATTGGCAACCAAGATCACATTTACCTGAGGTTAGCATGAAGCTACATGTAGCAGTATGCTTAATGTAAAACATCTGCAGTGATATGGAGCAGAAATAAAGAAATTTGTCACAAGCTTGTGACGTCAGCTCAAAGTCAAAGTGGGAAACGTTTATTTAAAACCCTCTAACGCTGTAACATTATATATATGTGACAGAGAATAAGTTAAAGTATAACAGGTTAGGAGTGAAATTCAAACTGATTATGGAGCACTTCACAAAACTACATCTTAAAATGTCAGACTGTATCTCTTACTACTGCTCTGAGGTCACAGTGTCCCTAAATGTCTCAGTGCAGACATTAAATTAAAATAACGACCATGGACATGAGCTGATTATTCAGTCTGTTCAGTTTCTAGTAAAGAATGAAACCACATAGTCACGTAACATGTTTTGAGGCACATCCACCAACGAGAAGTCTAACCACATGTGGAGCTGAACCTGCTGGAAGCTGCAGACACATTTAAATGTTTCCTGCTCCATCCTTCATCACGTCTCTGCTCACAATCAAAGATGTCTGCTCCTCAGTCTGCGTCTGTCAGGACGGTGAGGTGTGTCTGTCTCAAAGTGAAGGCGTCTCAGGCCTCTAAAGGAAGAGGTGCACTGATCTCGGGAAGTGGGAGCCGTCTGCTTCACAGAGTTTCTGAGGGTTGATGTTGTGATGAGGAGGTGTTGATTACAGAGGAGGAGAAGAAAGACAAAACACTGACAGTTTGGTGTGTGCAGGTTGTGACTGAGTTCATTTAGACAAAACTCATGAAATTTGTGAGATTGAAGAATACGAGGCCAGCTGCCTCCTCCATCATTGTCTCTGTGTCGTGATCATATGTGTCCCATTCAATGTGTTTGAGTTTGTTTTAGAACTGAATGTTTGCACTGAAATGTCTCCCCTGAAACTGAAGAGTCAAACTGAACTTAGAGATTATAAGTACATTTATAGGAATTCAGGGTCGAAGGTTCGGAGGTGTGAGATGTCACAGATAAACTACCTATGTTAGAGAGAGGCAGGTCGCTGTCAGAGGGCGATGGTTTTTAAAAATGTATTTTAGACATGTTTGCGTAAACAGGAAGTACGGAGGTGTCGTTGTATATAAGAGAAAAAAAAAAGTTTTTAAAGTGAATGAGAAATGTATTTTTGTCTCCACATGAAGAGTTCTGCAGATTTAAATCGTCGGCTTTAGATTTGATCTGGTTTGGACAACGTGCTCGAGTCTGAGCGACTTTATGTCCCAGAGTTTCCTGACATGATGTCTGAAAGTTTTTCAGACAGACAGGAAAATAGTTGATTATTTCATGTTTTCATGATTTACCCTAAAAATCATCACGTTAAGATTCAGGGGTCGGCTGCATGAAGCACTTTAAGATTTCTAATTTAAATCCAAATGAAGATTTCCTTTAAAAAAAAACAGTTACAGAAACATCCTTAAGTCTTCTCCTTAAAGTTTTTCCTTCTTATCTTAGCCTTAATCTTAAGGAATTGCGCAAAGTTTGTTAAACCATTGCACAGAGGAGCAACTTAATCTTAACATCAACATGGCTGAGTTTATGGTTTGAGGAAGATGAAGGCCAGGGGTCAGTTTATGATTTGGAGTTTGATCACTCAACTGTCTAAAGCTGAACTCTCACAGCTCCGTTACAGTTAATGATGCACTGCGGTTTTATGCAGTTATTAAAGAGGTATTTCATGTACACACGACCACGGTGTACTGAGTTTCAAACAGCAAGAGAGGGATGAAATGACGAGAACAGGTCAGCTGTCACAAATGCAGGTAAACAAACAGTCTCCATGGAAACAGTCAAATTTTACTGCTGTAAAATCTCTTTCAGTGCAGTAAACACCTTCACGTCTTTCTTTGACTATGGAAACCTTTTAAGAGATTCTCTGCAACACCCTTAAGTCATTTCTTCAGCTAAGTAAAAACTAAACGTTGAGTGGCAAACTTAAGGAACAAACTTAAGGTCCTTTGAGCAGCTGGCCTCTGCACGGTCTTAAAATCCCCTTTGCTCGCTGTGAGTCTTTTTAGAAATGACGTTTATACTGACTCATTCAGCAGCTGTTAACATCTGAACACAAATGTGACATTTGATTGCTCTTTGTTTCCATTCCAGACTCCTTTTTCACTCACATTCATACATCAGGAACAGAAAGATTCTGGTTTAATCCCACGAAAGATTTTGCACAAACAAATTTTCTAAAGATCCAAATGACGACAGGCTCTGTGAATCTTCAGTCGGGTGTTTGGGGCATTTACAAGTGTCACTCTGAGCAGTTTGATATATCGGACTCTGCATGAGACGTTTACATTAATCAAATGTTTCTGACATGGACTTGAAGCAGCAGCTAAACGTCCTCACTGCTGTATGAACACTACATACGCCTTCCTTCTCGTAGAGAACAGTCTTATGATGTAAATAAGTGACGGAGCTCGCTGACGTCTCTGTGCTGCAGTAACCATCATCTCAACAACAGCTAACATTTATCAGGCTGCATGTCAGTTTACAGATGAACTGTGTAGTTAATGTCTGAGTGTGTGACGTGTTGTAAAGTTTGCACTCTGACAGCTGAGCTCATCACGTCCTGTTCAAACTCAAGAAGAAGAAGAAGAGACGTGTTCTGACTTAGCTGACGTCTCCTCAGCTTTAATGTTGTCTCATCACAGGTGCTTCATGTGCGGACGACCTGACAGGCAGGTGAGGAAAAAAAATCTGGTGATCCGTTTTCTGAAAAAGTTTGAACCTTTTTTCTTCTGTGAAATCAGGTTAAAAAAAGTTTTGACAGGTGAATCTTTGGTTTGTTGTTGTGATACTGATTTTGTCCCACAACTCAGCCTTTAATCCATAAACAACAGATAAAATATGAACTTTGTCGATCAGAAACACTTTTCAGATCAGAAAATCTCTCACCAGATTTTCCTCAGTGTCCTCTCGGGGCTTCCGTACTCACACTGATGTACTGTAACATTTGTCTTTATTTCCACTGCAGTGTTTCCCTTTTTATTTTCTGTAACATCAGTGCCTGAGAATCATTTTAAATCTGTATCCTTGTCTGTTCCTGTTGTTTCAGTCACTGAGATGAAAACAAAAAGGTTTCTTCCAATCTTTGATTTTTGTAAACACAAAAACTGTTCACGTCCTGTTCTGGTCCCAAACGGTTATATTTATATCCCATTTCCTCCTGAGCAGCAGTGACGTTGTTTTTCTGTGTGTTCTGAGGGTGAAATTCAAGATTGAAGAAGTTTACTGTCATATTTACTGTAAAAACACAGTGGCTTATGAAACTCTTTAGGTCCAGTCTCCGTTCACACAAAACAAAAATAGAATTAGAATTAATGGTCGATTTTAAGACAAATTCATGAATAAATAAGCAGAAACAAAGAACTATGGGAAAAATCTGAGATTGAAAGTGAAGTGCACATAGATGCAAATATAATTTTAGAAGTCAAGATGTAATGACAAAAAATAATTAAAGCATTTAATACCACAAATGTTATTTTCCCCTCAGCTTTGCATCAACATTACATTTTTTTTTTTAACTTTTAACTTCTATTCAAGACTAAACCACTTAAAAAACAATAAGGGTTAAAATACTCCTTTTAGCTCTGATTTTGGTCTCCTCCGACCACTGAGAGAAATATCTGGTGTTTTAGCAGAGAGACGTTTCCCTGCGTTCACCGGCCGGTCTCTGACTGTGTCTGAGGTTATGATACGAAAACCTGAAGTGGCGTTAATGAGAGCCGAGTTCACAGCCCAGAAACCCAAAACTGATCCAGAGCAAGAGAGGAGAGCTCAGAGATAGGAAAGGGTTAATCTGAGGGTTTGTGTCTCCGCTGTGGAAACACTGACAGATAAATTGACTCTGAAGACACTGATTTTTACATTGGCTGACACACACACACACACACACACACACTGCTGCTCAGTGATAACCTGACACCTATCACATGATGTTATTACAGACTCCCTGTGCTGGTTGGAAATGTTCATTTAATAAACTCTCCCTTAACAACATCTTAAGGGCTTTACAGTAATGCAATAATAATAATAATGATTAATAATGTCAAAGCTAATAAAGGTTTAAAGAATGTAGTGACTCACTCTGATGATGTTAGAGGATTTATCTGACGGTTTTATATAAAGTTTCTACATGACCCTGTGTTTGTCACGCTGCGTCAGGTTTTCTGTGGTTCATGTTAAAGATTTGTGATCACCGCTGTTCTTCCATCAGTCTCGACGTCTGAATGTCGGTTTCATCACAGGAAGCTGAGAGACGACAGAGAACACGAGAGGCTGAACGAGGCTGTTGTGCACTCAGATAGTTAAAGTAGTGTCGGATCATGGCTGTAAATCTTTACACAGGTTTGTGGTAGTAACAAACACTCTGCTGTCTGCTGCAGTATAAAGCTCACAGTGCTGTCTGTCTGTCTGTCTGTCTGCTAACTCGTCTGATGTGAACCTGCTGAACACATCGACTGCCTAGACGCTGCTCGCTGTACCTGCAATAAATCTGTCAACACATCTTCTGTCTGTGTGTCTGTCTTTTCTAACTGCTGTCTGTCCGTCTGGTGACAACCCGTCTGACACAGAGCTCATTTCTGAGTGTTCATTTTGACAGCTGTTTATTTTGAGTCTGGAGACGAAAATGCTCATTAGTTTTAGTCAACTTTTAGTCCTGATGTTTCCTATCTGTGTGTTTTTTCTCCTTAAACTAATCCAGTGAGGCTAATTCATGAATCAGGAATTAGAATCAAGGTAACAGGTTGCATAAAATAATGTGTGTGTCATTCCTCCAGCAGTGTTTGGCAGGTTTAAGGGCTGATTTACGAGCACGCACTTATTGATTGTCATTTGAAAAGCTCAACATCTCTCTATTTATGCCCTCAAAAACTTTGACACCACAAATAACTAATGTAAGACAACTAGGATTCGTCCCCAGCAACATGTTCTGGTCTGGAAGTTTAAACTTGTGTCCTCTCAAAGAGTTGGTGATTCAAACTAAACTTTCATCTGTCAGAGAAAACTGATCAGAGTTCAGACTGTTAACTTACAGCACAGCTACACTCACAGATAACTGAGCCTCCTACCTGCCTGTCAAACACCATCAACCCTTAAACCTTCCTGAGACAGTCCAGACCGAGTAGACTGAGAGATTCATTCGTCCTCGCAGCAACTAGACATTTAAATGACTCGTTTTGACTGTGTGTTGTCTTGACGTATATATGAATGTTGTTTGTTGTTTTGTTACTACTAGCTGTGGAACTAATTGCCCCTTGGGGATAACAAAGATTCTTGAACTTGAACTTCATGTCTCAACATAGATTTTGTTTTTCTTCTTGTTTTTCTGAACAAGATATATTGTTAGCTCGTCATCATCTCGTTTTTATCATGGAAAAAAGGTTGACAAACATTTTTTAATCACAGTTTTTGTTGGCGAAAGTAACGAAATCCCCACGGAGTCTGCCATGTTGTTTTACAGTAGCCCAGAACCAGGCCCCCAGGAAGTGCACTGAGCTTTGAAGCCAATCTTTGTAGTGGCCAAACAGTAGAATTACAACCTCTGAGCCTGCCATGTGATGCCATTGTGCCCAAAAAGAGTTTGTCTCATAGACTTACACATACTTATACACTGAATGAGACATCTGTAAATCACAACGCCTGCAGAATGATTGCCTTCACTATCAGGATTTGGTCCATTCGGTGCAGAAGAGCAGCAAGATTAAATCATTTTATCCCCATTCAAGTTAGCACAGTGCTAAACTGGAAGTAGTCTCTAGTGTGTGTTGCAACACACACACACAACATGGTAATAAAGCCATAAACATTACATACTAAACCTGAAGCCTTAAGTTCTACATAAAAGTTGTCACTGGTGGAGTCGCTAAACATCACAAATTAATTTCTGCCAAATCTGAATCGTGCACATGGTAACAGGTTGCAAACGCCTCCACAACCACCAACATACTGAAGACATGACCTTAATGTACCTACTGTAGCTACCGCCCTGCAGATTTGTTCTTGTATCATTAACGTGTGCCTCACAGTTTGTGAAGAAATTCATTCAAGATAGAGTTTTGCTGTGTCTGCTCGCACTCATTTCTTTCTGTATCCTTTTCAGCAAGCACATTAATTAAATCCAGACATGTTAATGCAGCCTATTAGACCCTCTTAACCACTCCAGGTTGGATTTTAAAGCCTGTTTCGTGCAGTAGTTGTAAAGAACTGGCTCAGCAGTTGTGGATTATGTAAGCCTGTTGCATGCCCACCTTGCTACACAGAGTTGTAAAAACAGAACAGGAGTTGTTGGAGCAGCCTTGAAAAAGTAGTTACATGTTCAAGATTCTGTCTGCAGCACATGTTCAGCAGATCCTCGCGATTTTCTCCTTAAACCGCCAGTGTGCTTTAGTCTGCGGAACGTTTCTGCCTTCCTGAGCCGGACTAAATGCTAATGGCCCCAGCAGGCTAACCGAGGCCATTATATGACAGCTCTCTCCAGTCCAAATCTTTTTGTATGAAAGACAAACTTCAATAATGAACACAGTAAAAATGGCTTTTCAGCTTGACGGGGCCTCTTTGAGCAGGTGTTTCAGCTTAAACTCTGCAGACATGTACAATGCCAATGATGTTTAACACAGACGCAGAGGATCTCTCTCCAAGAATGGTATTTCCTCTTTTCTTTTAAAGCTGGAAGCAATTTCAGCCAAGTGGGTTTGCCAGCTCTCTTTCTCCACACACTCCGGTCATATCCTATATCCAACAACCTTTGTCCTGTGCAAACATAAACACACGCTATGCACATTTACAGTGCAGACACTTTTCTACACACACTCACACACACCAAGTGGATACAAGAATAAACTTAGCTATATAATAGCACACATACCACATTAATATGCAGACATGCAAAAACATGGAACATACATGTTGCCTGCTTTCCATTTTCTCCTCTACTAGCATTTCTAGCATTTCGTCTCACTACCAGAATCTCACCTTAAACACTCACACACACACAGCCTTACTCTCAGCCCGTTTATGGTCTCAGTATTGCGGGTCCCTGTCTGATCTGCCTGATGTGTTTCTTTTCCACAAACTCCTCTGGGGCTTTTGGAGTGAGATAGAGAGGATAGAGGAGGATCACGGATCAAAGTGAATGAACTCAGAGGTTTAGAGATCAGTTCAGGGATCTGGGATGATCCTCTGTCAGTTATAAGATGATCCATTTGTACTGTTTTCATTTAGATTACGTAAAGTCAAACGATACCACCCCTGCTGGTGCCCTGAACAGCTTCAATAAAGCTCGTTTAACAACGTTGTTACTGATCTGATCAATCAGTGTGTGACACCGGGTTCACACTGGACATGGAAGCGATCTTCCATGGAGTGTCACCTGCTTCCTTTCAGTAACAATGCTAACCAGTTGGACTGAGAAAACACACTGATAATCTGTCATGAACGATGTAAGGAGCGGACCCTTTTAGTGTTTTTTGGGTGGGCGGGGCTTAGCTGGAGGCAAAACAATTCGGCACAGACGTTAGCCAGCGCTAGCTAGCAAGTTCTGTCGGCTTGTTTTAGACAATGCAAGTGATGTGTTCAGAAATACTCATTCCCAGTGTTGCAGCACACTCTGGCAAAAACTGGACCTTTCTTAAATCCGAAGCACTGTCAGATTGTGCAGTTCAGTTATCCAGGTCACCGCACTCTTGGAGTGGCAGAGCACACTTAACTTAACCGTTCATTCATTCATATAAAAACATAACGCTGCGTTTCTTCGACCAACAGGGCTCTCATTTTAGTGTAGAGCATCAGACTGAATTTGTGAATGCACCATGTCAGGTCACTCACTCTCCGGGACCACGAGTGTTACTTGAATAAGTAAACACTGACCAACGGGAGCAGACTGGCCGACCTGTATGCTCTCACTCAGTGGATGGATGATGTCACAGGAAGCCAATCTTACAAAGGAGGACGACACCTGAACAGTGTCCTCCATTTTGTTTTGCTATCAAAGCTAACGTTAGCTAATGTGCTAAAACATTAGCATTACAGAGAAATCCAATCTTCCTCTTAATAGCTCCCCAGTTTCTGATGAGGTGGACATGATAACCCTTAATACA
>JAPZEB010000013.1:25859382-25870332 GCA_029783705.1 Chaetodon striatus | reverse complement strand
AAGTTGACCAATTTTAGCAATGGGAACAAGCTAAGATGCTGTTAATTAGGAAGCACTCGTTTGAGAACATTGTTTTTTGTTTTTATTATGTGAAACTGCTTTATTCAGTGTTTTTCCTTGTTTTAATCACTGGGTCCATTTGTTTTTTGAGATGAAGAGACCTCTGTGGATAATTTGGCTTCTGATAAAAAACCTCCTAAACATCTGGATATTAAGTGAGAAAGAAATCACGAGCACACATTAGCAAGCGTTAGGCTAATGACCCACGACATGCCAAACAGCATCAGAGAAACACTAATTTATAACGTAGAACTTCTTCAGTCAGTGTTTTTACCCTGGTAAATCACTGCGTCCATTTGTTTTGGGGAGGAGGAGACCTCTGCGGATAACCCGGCTCACTAAAAAAACTCTGATTGTCTGAATCTGAAATTGGGTGAGCTGGTTGCCAGAGAAAAAAATGTGAGCACACATGGCAAGCACTGGGCAAACAGCCTGTTTGCAACGTGCCGAATGGCGTAGAAGGAAACTTAATTTGTACCGTGTCTTTATCAAGTTTAATCACCTGGTCGATAAAGAGACCATTGTAGATAATGCGGCGTGCGGCATGTTTCAACACAGGGAAACATTTTAAACACAATGGATTGTGTTTGAAAATGTACTACACCACTGCTCATTTAGTTGTTACTGCAAAACCTCACCTCAGCGAGTTCACGACTTGCCGCAAGTTAGTTTGTTTAACAGAAGTTTGTAAGAATCAGTTGCAGTGGCAACGGTACACATAAAGATGGCCGTTGCTCTGATCATCCTGCTGCGCTAATTTAAATTGGAATGTCTTCATTTTATTTCTGTGGTTAAAGCCCAGTTCAGACCACAGATTCACGACAAGACTAACTGAGACATGCAACTACTTGCAATGCGCTGTTCTGCAACGTTCTAAAAACCTGCCAGTTCACACCAATGCAACTAGATGAGACGATGTGACATAATCCAGAGTTATAGACAGTTTAAGGTCTGAGTGCCTTCCCTCCATTGATTCTCTTGTTCTGATACAAAGCTACAGATATTAAGAAACTCTTTTTTAAGTGTTGTAGTGCTCTTTAAAAAATGTAAATCTACTGCAGACAGTTTGTGTTAGCCTTTTTTTCTAATGTTGTTATTTCTGTTGTTACTATAACTTCTTATATTCCTCTCTGTGTGAGTGTAAACTATATGTTTTACGTCAATAAAAGTATCACTTTCTGTTCTCACAGCAACCTCATTTAATTAAAGGTTTTGATTTTACTTAACAAGAAACACTGTTCAAATGAGTGTTGGACACATGTTCTCTCCTCTGAAGCTTGTGATCTGTGTCGTTATTTATTTTGGAACACCCCCGCTGCCTAATTCTCAGCATATGTGTGAATTATTGCTATCATCTCCCTTATTAAACCTCCACTCCGCAGAGGTCGTGTTTGTAGTGCTCTGCTATCTTGTGCCAATAATGTGCAGAGACAAAGATGAGCATATTTAGTTCAGTTTTTGAAAAGATATTCGAAATCAGCCCCAAATATAATGACAGGAAGACTACTGACGGTTTAAGATGATGCACATATGTCGTGATTGTTCACAAACTAGACCACGGCTAATGAGCTTTACTGTTTTTTCATCTCAGTGATGCTCGTCGTTCACTCCTCCATCCTGTTTCAAATTGAAACGCATCGTGTACGCTTTGAAAACCAAAACCTTTGTGGCTTTTTGAAGGCACCTTCATCAGATCAGAGGTGGGTGACACTGACTGACTGCATCTACATTTCAAAGTAGACGACAAATAAACACAACACACATAAAAGAGGAAGAGACACGCACAGCGAAACCATTTGACTATAGATTTGTGGTGTATACACATTTGTACAGTATGTTCATACCATACTGGGACATATTTAGTCATGCGCACAGCGTATACAGTGTAGCCTGAGATACCCTGAAAGAGACTGTGAGCACCAACTATCCAGGGAGCTCATTATGTAAATAGCTTACAGTAAATTGGGGACCTTAAAAGAGTCTTTTGCATTTTACAATGCTTTGCCCTTTTGGCCTAATTCAGCTTGCAGAACATCCACACTCTATAATGCTAAAACCAGTTACGCTCCGGCACCATAATCCCCCTCGCTTCGATAACAAATGGTGATGAAACAAACAGCCTTTCCAATCCCTCAATCGTCCCCTCCTCACTCCCAAAGCACCATCTTGTCCCTAAATATCCCCTGACCCATTTCTGGTGTTCGTCGAAGACAGTTTATAACGTCTTGTTTAAAAGGCAGTCAGGGGGAGTCGCTGTGATGGCGTCAACAGTCTGAGGGGCTCATCTAACAAAGCTGTGTATAGAAATGTGAACGACTGTCAGTCAGATGAGGAACACAGATGCCATCTGTGCGGGGTTGTTGAAGAGGCTGTATGCGAAATCAGTCCGTATGTGTTGTCTCCACATGGCTCTCAACATGGAGGTGGCTGAGCTAGCAACTAACAGTGCTAGCTTCATAGACAGTGCTTAACAATGGCAGCTGGGCTTACAGGTGGTTGGGCGCCATGTTTCCATGACAACATTAATGATACCACTATCAGCACTAACTGCTGTGTGACTGCAGTGCAAAGCGGTGGCGATGAGCTAGCCAGTGGGATACAAACATGCACTCACATGCATGGGTGACTGGACCTGCTTTCCGCAACAGAACATGGAGAAGCTCGAATTACAACACACACTGAGGCAGTGTAAAGGCAGACTTATACTTGTGCGTCAGCTCTGCGCAGAGTCTACACATGAGGCCTACGCCATTGTGAGCATTAATACTTGTGCGGTGGTGTGTCTGTGTCATTCTGCAGTTACACCTCCAACACACTAGTTGGCGTTGGAGTTTCTGTAACTCGCTGCATTCACAAATAAATCACTTGTCTTTATCTGGACACATTTTCCCCACACATACAACATGCTAATGTTTTTAGCACAAGCCTATGGCATTTTACATTGTATAAATTAGCCTAGCGGCTAGTGGATGTTTCCTCTACTCATATGAAGCCAGGGACAACAGCAACATTTAACAAAGGTAATGTTACATAATTTTGCTCCATTACAACTCACAAGGTTCACCTACAAAACAACTGTCTTATACTAAACCTGTTTTCCAAACAAATACAATATGCTAACATTATTAGCACAAGCCTATGGCATTTTACATTGTATAAATTAGCCTAGCCACTAGCAGAGATTTCTTCTACTCATGAAGCCAGGATAAATCACACACAAGACTTAAAATGCTTTAGGCTTTATTGTGTTTACTATTTATTGTTTCTTATCTGTGAAATTAAAGTAAATAAAAGCTTCATTTCCACTGAGGGAAAAGGTTTCAGCTTACAAAACCCGCGTCGACACAGAACCTATGTTGTAGGCAGAAGTATAAATCCCCCTTAACTTCACTCTCTGCCGTCTGAACCTTTAATAATGTAAGTCTCTTCTCTTACCCTGAAATCATCTGCAACATTGGTAGGCTAAATGTAGTTTGTTATGCATATCTAATAAGATTTATAACTGATTAAAGGCTGTAAGTCAGTATACTTTCTAGAAGCTAAGGAATGATTCACCACCAGTCACCCATAGGAGTCATGCAATATGGAGTCACTGCTGTGCCAGTCTTTATTTAGGAGCGACTTTATTTAGATAGAACTTTTCATACACAACTTGTGCTGATGTAAAACCCGCCTGGTTAAATTATTTATATAATAATTCATACTTTCATGAAGACATCTATGTGACAGATTGGAGTATGGTTTGCTTGAAAGCACAGGAACAGAGAATAAATACAAGGTTTAAATTACTTCAATATAAATAGTTAATGCAAATGTACGTAACTCCTGTCAGACTTCATCATATGTCTGCTAACGTTCCCAATGATTGTACTCAGTGCTTGAATGAGAAAGGTACTCTATTTCACTGTCACTGGGAATGTCCAGAAATTCAGAACTTCTGGAGAGATGTTATAAAATGTTTGTCAGAGATGTTTAACACCAAGGTCCCTTTAAATGCCAAACTGTCTGTGCTTGGAAGATATTCAAGGGGACTTCATTCAAACACAAAAACAGACTAAACATCTGAAATCTGGTCTTCTCCGGGCCAGGAGAGCTATTGCATTTTGTTGGAAGAGTATGGACGCTTCATCATTGACAATGTGGATAAAGGAGATATCAGAGTGTGCCGGTCTGAAAAGACTAGGTTACATTTCTAAGACTTTTTCAGCTCTGGAAACCATAAACAAACATTATATAAGGAGGAAATTGTAAAAAAAAATGTAGGGAAATAATTTGATTTATTGGTATTGTACCGCGGTTCGGTGCGATGTCTGCAGTGATGCATCAACCGTTGTGGTGAAGAGGGAGCTGAGCCATAAGGCAAAGCTTTCAATTTACTGGTCCATCTACGTCCCAACCCTCACCTATGGTCATGAGCTCTGGGTAGTGACCGAAACAATGAGGTCGTGGATACAAGCAGCTGAAATGAGTTTCCTCCGTGGGGTGTCTGAGCTCAGCCTTAGAGATAGGGTGAGGAGCTCGGACATCCTGCCGAAGCTCGGAGTAGAGCAGCTGCTCCATCACGTTGAAAGGGGTCAGTTGAGGTGGTTCAGGCATCTGATCAGGATCCTCCTGGGCGCCTCCTGCTGGAGGTGTTTCAGGCACGCCCCTCAGGCAGGAGGCCCCGTGGCAGACCCAGAACACGCTGGAGGGATTATATATATATCATCTGGCCTGCGAACGCCTCGGGGTCAGCCAGGAGGAGCTGGAAAGCGTTGCTGGGGATGTCTGGGGTGCATTGCTTGGCCTGCTACTCCTGTGACCTGGCCCCGGATAAGTGGATGAAAGGATGGTACTGTATCTGATATCTGTGTATGCAGAGTGCGTGAGTGTCTTCAGATGTGTTATTTTAGACTCAACTGTATTGTTGTGTTTCTTTGATGTGTTGTCAAGAACATAAGAAAATGATAATAAACATATCGAAGAAACAATTCATACTTTCATGTGATTGTATGAAGTGATTAATTACACGAAATTGAACTTTTTTATGATGATTATGATTAAATAAAGTAAAATTGGGATTTTGGTAAATGAGGCTGTCATAGTGTAATGAAAGTCTTGATTTCATTCATCAATATGTAACATGAGTTTGTAGGAACTTAAAATGAAATTGGACTCTAAAGATGATAAGAAACATATTTCACACATATTTACCCAGCAGCGTGTAGCAACTCCTTTTTTCCCTGTGGTTAAAAAAAGGGTAATTAAAAGTGCCAATATTCACAATTTGGCTCATTTGAGATGAATTCATTAGTAAACGCTGAAATAGGTTTCAAAGATGCTGCCAATAACGTCTTGGCAGATGATTATGATGACAATTAAAAGCCGATGGTTTCATCACCCCCTTCTAAAGGTCCTCCAAAACCTCCAGCCTGTCTCAGGTTGACCTTTACCTATTTTAGGTATTGGCATGAGCACATACAGCTGACCTTCCTGTGGAGAGTCACTGTGGGAAAGAGGTAAAGAACGTCTTGCTCTCCTCTCAGGTAGCCTTTATTAAATCTTCCATAGCAACCTAAATGATGACCAGTACATCTTAAATACAGCCATCTGAACTCATTGAAACCCAAAGAGACTCAGCGTGCTGATTTGCACAGTCCGACCAGATGCTGCTGCTGGAAAGATTTTTTTTATTTTTTGCCTGGTGGATCCAGACAGGGTGGCCTTTTACTGGGCTGCAGTAAAGAACGCCAGCCTCCTCCAGCTATTCATTATCTTAAGTGTGTCTGCAGCAGACAGTGAGCAGGGAGCGTTCAGATGCATGATGGGAAAGACTGCTGAAACAAGCTTTTCAAAAAAGGGGAGATCTCACAGGACACTGTTAATTAATGAGAGGATGTGATGCGTCTGATTAAGATGGCTGCTGTGCCCAACCTGTTAGCTTGTTGCTGTAAAAATATTAGCTTTGGATTTCTTTAAGTGTAATGTTATTACAAAGTCTGATTACAGCTTCACAAATGTTCTCCCAGGGGCAGGTTACACAACTCATTATCACTTTTCTGTTCATTCATAAGATTTTGTGGTTGGAGCCTCTTGTTCTTAAAGGGACAGTTCACCCAAAAAATTTAAAATATGTACTTTTTCCTCTTACCTTTAGTGCTATTTGGTGTGAGTTGCCAAGTGTTGGAGATACTGGCTGCCTTCTCTTAAATATAATGGAACTAGATGGCACTCAGGTGGTGGAGCTAAAAAAAAAAAAAAGCATGTAAAGAGCTCAGCAAGGTCTCCAGAAATCATGAAACAGTTACTCTGAACATACACACTGACATACATTGGACGGAGGTGATCATCAAAATGCTCACATGAGCAGCACACACTTCATATCAGGTTAGGGAAAAAGTATTTCCTGTTGTAGGGATGAAGAACGTTATGTGTATTAAGGGTTATCATGTCCACCTCATCAGAAACTGGGGAGCTATTAAGAGGAAGATTGGATTTCTCTGACACGCTAACTTTGCAGTGCATTAGCTAACGTTAGCTTAGATAGTAAAACAAACCGGAGGAAACAGTTCAAGTGTCGTCCTCCTTTGTACAATTGGCATAGTAATCAACCACAATGTTTCCTGTGACATCATCCATCCACTGAGCGAAAGCATACGGGTCAGTGTTTACTTTCTTTACCTGACATGGTGCGTCTGTAAATTCAGTCTGACACTCTATACAAAAATGAATAACATGTTGGTCAAAGAAATGGAGCGTTATATTTATAAATTAATTAACAAAGGGTTCAGTTAATCACACATTCACTCAACTTGGCGCTCTGCTCTGGATACCGAAACGGTACATTCAGACAGCGCTCCAAATTTACAAACAGTCCAGTTTGTGCCAGAGGGTGAATGTTCCTGAACGCACCACTCGTATCATCTTCCTCCATTGTCTTAAACAAGCCAACAGAACTTGCTAACTAGCGCTAACTAATGTCTGCGAATTGTTTTGCCTTCAGCTAAGCCCCGCCCACCAAAAATCATCATACTGTTTACTAACAGTAGAAGGGTCTATAATGTTAGTTAGCTCAGTGGTGCTGGGTAAGTGAGCAGTTGACGCACACTTCCCTCTGTGCAGTGATTCCATAGACAGTAGTTAATGAAACTGCTCACAATGAGCCATCATTTCTGGAAAAAAGAGACATTACTGTTGAGATCTTCAAATGTATTTTTTGGCGCATAGAGCACCACTCGACTGCCATCTAGTTCCATCATATTCGAGACAAGGCAGAAATCTCTAACTAACACTCAGCAATGCACATAAAACATCCTAGATACAGATAAGGGGAAATTTCAGGATGAATTGTTCCTTTAAAGTTCAGAATATTTCAGTCTCCTCTGCTGGGAAGACAAAACAGACCTGATGTCTGGATTTCTGAGGTTGATCAGCCTCACCTGTTGACGTGCACCTTGATATATCAAACCATTAGTGTCTTTCCTGTAATGAGCCAGGAAGAGGCTGATTAATCTAATCTTGTAACTGACTTCCTTCATCTTCGACTGATTAAACACTGTAAATGTTAAATGGTTGCTGCTGCTTGAGTGAGACAGGAAGGAGCTCTGCTGTGTGTGTGTGTGTGTGTGTGTGTGTGTGTGTGTGTGTGGTGAGGTGTACCTACACATCCAGCAAACATCACCACAGTGATGGAAGAAGTATTCAGGTCTTTTACTTAAGTCAAAGTACTAATGCCACTCTGTGAAAATACTCAACTACATGTAAACCTGCTGCATTCAGAAACTTTCAGGCTGGAGTTGGCAGTTTTATTGTGGCATCACTGGGCAAATGAAACTTAGCTTCCTGCCTACAGAGCCCAGTCTCACTCGTCGAAATCTGGCACTTGGGCAGTGACTTCTGGCGTCAGACACAGACGAAAAAGCCGTCCTTTAACATTGACATAATACTTGGGTACTGCCGTTAGGTCTGTCCCAGAGCTGCTGCCCGCTGTCCTCTCGGGGAAGCAGTCCGCAGTAGTGGGGACCAAGATGGCGGGACCATGAGGTGGCTAACATCTAACATTAACTAGCTAATTCTTGTATGAAGCACATGCATGTTATACCTGTGGTGTCTGGTGGGAGGGGCTTAGGACACAGAGGGGAACTGTACAGCTGCAGGAGGACGGTGTATTTTCAAATTCTGCCAGGGTTTTCTTTTTTGCCTTTTTAAGATTTCTGCATCCCACAGCTTTAGTAAAAAGTATGTGTTTTGCTTTAAAAGTACTCATTGTGCTGAAAAATATACTGTAAAATTACTTTGTAAGATGTTTAATAAGAAAAACTGATGGCTATTTAGATATTCAGATGCAGCATTAAAATTGTATAAGCTAAGTTTTAGAACAATAGTTCTCAGGCAAATTTATTTTCAACTTTTGTGACAAAAATATTAGCTGCAGTCAAGTGAGGTGAACATGTTGTATTGCCTGAAAAATTCACTGTTTATTGGTATAAGTCTGCGTATGAGTGGAGGTGGTTCCCTCAAAGCCTTTGCAGCAGCACTGCAGCCAACCAACCAGACACATGTTTGATTTATACCCAGCATCAAAATGAATTGTTATTCAGGCACATAAAAGGAAAGCTAATCAATTCTGTTTGTACAACTCTAGGAAAAAAATGTCACACCAGCCAAATTCGTCTCTTTTCTTTCTCAGAGTGGTTTATAATCTGAAACAAATCTGGATAAACACACGGTCTGGACTGCTGGATGCTGAGTTGATACTCCTCCTTCAACTCACTGAAGTGCTGACACACAGACAGACAGATCCTCATTTTTATGTGGAGGCTTTTAAATATTCACAAGTCGTTCAAATGGGAGAGCGTGACCCACAACAGCTTATTTAAATTGGTTTAAAAACAGTGATGTTTGCTGGCAGTGGGCAGATGTAGAATCAATTAAGCTTAGTTGCCTGTTAATTATCATACGTAGTTGATGGTGAAAAAATGATTTGAACAGACATTTTGGTGTAGGAGTGCAATAAAAGCAACTATTGTTGAGTTTATATCAATCAGCGCACAATTACCTTCCAATCAAACCAAACAAAGACACCATTTGGGAGCACAATAGAAGGACGCAGATAAAAGGTTGCTTTTTGAGGCGAATGAAATTAGTATTTTCTCTGGAACGCCTGATTTTCAATTTCCATAATGGTCCAAAAGGTTAGGGAAATGAAATTACAATCGAAAATTAGAAAAAGCACTGTCTGCTTCATGTCGTATCTCTTTTTCGCTCTCCACTTTGAAAGAGTCACTCGTGCTTTAAGCAGCGCAAAGCCAAGAAAATCCGCTCAGACAAAAAGAGCTCCTTATCTTTCTCCCTCAATAATAATGGAAATCCAATACATTTTATTACTCATAGAAATTCTAATTAATGCTGGGTTTATAAAATGAGGCCAATCAGTCAATATTATCTACAGTCGGAGCTGGATGCAGCCTTAGCTCCGGAGCAAAACCAGGACTCTGACATGACAGAATGTAATATCTCATTTCTGAGTCAGAAACGCAGGGCCGGCGCTGCAGACATGCCAGACTTCTGTATTGAGAACAGCCTGACGCTGCATCTCAGGCTGTCTCTTTCTGCTTCACTTCACTCACTTTGCAGATGAGGTTGGCAGCGGCGGCCTGCTCCGTATTTCAGACTAATTTATGACCTCTGCAGAGGAGGGTGCATTAGGAAGATCAGCCACGTCAACCTCTGCCGTGCTGCAACAACTGGCCATGAGAAGGCAGAAGAATGCATTGCTATTTATACTGTGCGTGTGTGTGTGTGTGTGTGTGTGTGTGTGTGTGTGCATGTGCATCAAATTAAACCTTAAGTACATTAAATTTGCTCCATGTCTCCATATAACTGTGTGTATTCTTTAAAAAAACCCCAACAACTTTTCATTGCAGTGCTGGCTGCCATCAAAGTCACTTAAAAATCACATGAAAGAGAAAACATTTAATGACATTTAAGCCAGTTAGAGCAGCTTTTCGAAGCATTTCGGGGCCTTATATGGCTTTAAATAGTTGGTTGTCCTATTATTCAAGAGATGCATGACATAGGATAAGGTATTCGCAAGACTGTAATTCTCTTTTTCTGTCTTCTGTGTTGAAGCTGCTTGGGTTGTACATCCATACAAATTCACCTTTACCTCCTCCCTTGGACTTCCTGTGCAGTGACAACGTTATTTCATGTCAGCTTTTGCAACTGAATGTGAACTTTTGTTATTTCAGGGAGCGACTATTGCTGCCATTTTTCTAAAGGTGACGGTCATTATTAGCATGACTGCAGGAGGCTGCTTGTCAGAAAAAAACAACACAAGTTTTAAGCTTTTAAATAAAAGGCCACGGCTGAGGTGGAACAGTCTTCTTCTCCTTAGTGAAAAGACCCAAAAGTGGCAGCCATGATAAGAGCCAGTCGAATTCTCTAAATGCGAAGGAAAGGTGCTTCAGTGCTTCCTTTCTTATCTCCTTTAGCGTAGGGTACACAGGACCATCCTTTATGAGAGGCAAGGAGGAAATACCTTCCCATAATCCCTTGTGGCAGTAACTTTAAAATGACCCATGTCAACAACGTCTGCTGTTGTATAATTATGTAGCCTAGTGTGAGTGAAGTCAAATTTCCTTGGCACCACAGTTGTCTTATCCTAAGTCCTTGAGAATTCTCCTTCACACTTTTACTTGACCTCATGAAGTTTTCCATAGATAGACTTTCTAAAAAATAATGAATGTAGCAACTGTGACGTCAGCCATTTTAGCCTCGTTTCCTCCCAACACTTTCAGTATGGTACCTTTGGAACCAAAAGTAACCCTTCAGTCATGGTACCTAGACCCTAGAGTTTCCACCACAAACAGTCCTCTTAAATGTGGGCGGGGTTGTTGTCACTCACTGCTC
>JAPZEB010000013.1:25767334-25784810 GCA_029783705.1 Chaetodon striatus | reverse complement strand
TGGTCCAAATATCTGTAACTAATAACAGCTCACGGGTAACCAATGTGATCTGCCATCTTGTTTATGGCTGTTTACTTTCGTTGTGCATTGCGCAACCCTCTCCGCTGATGACGCATCCTTAATTAAAATGGCTCTGCTCCAAAAGCTGGTGGAAACGCAGGCTGGTTCACAAGAAAGCTCGAAGAAGAACAAGAGCTAATTTGGTGGAAAAGGTATAACAGCTCGCCATTCCTCTAACAAGACGTAGGTTAAAGCTCAGTCTCCTGCATCAGTGAAACAGAGAGTGTTGTACTCTTCTTACATCAGCTGCACAAATGTAAATGTACCCAAATATCACCAGCACAAGCTTCCTGGTCTCAACCTTAGCTGATGCCTACACTTTCCTTTTCCTTATACAGTTAACTTCCACAAGACAAACCCCCTAGATTTAAAAAACATCAGCTGGTCTGGTGTTGACATGTAGTAAAAGTATTTGTGGCGAGCCTGTCCTATTTTGTCTTCTTTAGAGCAGCACAACAAGTTAATTAAATTAAAACAAAATCCTTCCACACCACAGCTACACACAGAATGTAAGTAACAAGTGTTCAAACAGCAAAGCGAGACTGTACATGCCAACGGCATAACTTGGCCAGTTCAGAGCTGTTTGTTTCTCTCTCTTATGTTTATCAGATTAAAACTCTACTTGTGTTTCGCCAACAAACCCCTCTCATAGTGCCTGTGCACTGTAGGTGTCACTGTGTGTGACTGAACTGAAGGTCTGTGTTTGACTATATCCCGCTGAGTGCTGTAAGTAATCTGTTAGTTTCTCTGGAACTGACAAAATAATGGTGATCTGTCTTAAGAGTGTGATGTTTCTGTGTTCCCAGAATTATTTGGCTCCTTCATTGACCCCTCATTATTTCGCTGGTGAGTCCAGCTAGCTCAAGGGACTCAATCCAAACCTTTTAGGTCACAGTGCCTCATACTAAAGTTCTTTCTGTTTGCTTTTATAGTGTTTTGACTAGCTGACTAACAAAGGAACTACATTAGAAATTGTTTGGATTATTAAAATCCATAAGAGCTACATGTGTGTTATTTTCTCTGCTGCATAGGGCAGACAGATTTGGACAGAACATGATGTCGCAGAGGGGAGTGATCAGGCTCCATAGGAGTGGGTGGAGTGTGATGGTGTGAGTGAAAGCGCACATAATGGTCAAAAAATCCATGGGAGGTGACTGGTGTGGGATTAAAAATGCAGAACTGTGCAGACCTCTAGCACTGACTCCCCAGGAGTGAATGTACGCCTTAACCTTGGCCACGTTCAGTGTGCTACAGTGAGGAGTCAACTCAGACCCACGCACAAAGCTGCGCAGCCACGCCTTGTGGATAAATGACACAGGAGTAGGTACTGTAAGATGTGGAGCTCATGGCTCCAGTAGTAGCAGTGTAAGTGTTGGTTGTGGTTGGTTGTGACCCCATAAATCCCTTGCTTACAAAGCAAAATGCAAAACTGCTACAGTACAATGCAGCCTTATTAAAGTGTTGTTTAAGCTGAAACTAAGCAGGTGATCGGACCAAGTGCCCGCGGTGTTCCTGCCTCTGCCCGTCTGACCCAGACATGTGTTTCCTGTTTATTTTCCAGGCAGGTCTGGTTCTGTTTAAAGCTGTTGTCTGTATGGGGCTGTCTGTTTTTCTGTTTTTCTTTCTCAACCTATGATGTCGTTTGTGCTTTATGCTTTCTCCTACTGCCTATTTCGCTAGCATCACATGCAGTAGGCTGTCATACTATCACGATCTAGGTCCATAGGCTCATCCTCTTTCAGTTTAAAAAGAGTAGTTTACCCAAAAGTGATAATTCACTCATCGACATCAACCTTCTCTCCCTTGTGTCTTGCCTTTATGGTTTATATAAAGCAACAATTTGCCAGAGGGAAACTTCTTAAAATCCCCCTTGAATTAGGGAGGGATCATTTAGCGTGGGAACATAATGACCTGCATTCATGCCTCTACATAATTCTGTTTTGGGTTGCAGTTTTGAGCACAACAAAACAGACAGAACAATAAATAACTCAGAATCCAGTATCGCACACTGCCATGGGTAAAACGTGGACATTAGTGGTCACTGCAGACGGGACAAAGGACGATCTGTAACACTTGAAACTCAACATAGAGGGGGTGTTGAGAGTCTGAGGCAATAGAGGTGACCCTCTTGTCATACAGATGGTGGTCTTACAGCACAACTTGACCACTTTTTCCAACTTGTTCTTGTCTTTAAGGCTCAGATTACCAAACCAAGAAAGAGCATACTCGATAAAAGCAGAATACGTAGAGGAAATAAATGTATTATGAGATGTAAGAGACGAAAACTTTAGACCCATGGTGTGTCTTTTTCCTCTCTGAAGAAGAACTACCCAAATGCAACATTGGTTTCAGTCTGGTCTCATAATTCGGTTGTATGATGGTCAGGTGTTAAAGACCCGGGTACAGACTTGGTTCTGGACTGGTCCCAGTTTAATGCCCTCGCAGACCTCTAGAGGTGGCGTGGAAACTCTGCTTTTGGTTATTTATACTGCAGCATGTGTCCAGCCTGACCCTTCAATGTTGCTCAACTCGCAGTGCGTGTTTGTGTTGGCCACGTTACTTAGTTCTGCATGTTCCATCTGCAATACAATCAGTCACAGTTATTCAAAGTCAGTAGTTGCACCATATACGCAGGTCATGGAAACATCATTGAAACAGATCTCCCAAATAACTCTAACTATTTTGTTTCCCCATGGGTGCCTTTTTAAGTCTTGAAAGTACATGGCATGACTACAGTCAAGGATAACGGATTGTTAAGCAGAGAAATCACCTGATCATGTGTATGAATTCACCCACAGACAGCTCTGTTGTATACTGTACACAGTTAATTTGCACATCAAAATGTATTGCCACTGTATGAGTGTATTAGTCAAGGCTGTCCCTTGTGTTTGTGGTGCAGTATGCTGACGGGTGTGTGTGTCAGTAAGTGAAGACTGAACACAGGGCAGAGAAGGGAGATAGGACAGTTACTTCGGGAATGTAGGGAGTGAACAAGGACTGGAACATGACATAATGTAATTTATAAGCCCACTGCATATTTGATTTAGCAAGGCCAGCTCTGGAATAAATAAACATGCGTGCCTGATACTTTCTGTGTGTTTGTGCTTGTGTGTGTGTTTATAACAATGGCAATCACATCTCTGTTGCCTCAAGCATTTGCTAAACAAATTGTAAACTTCACTGAGATTTGGCTCAACATCGGAGGGACCCAAGCTACATAACTAGCACGTCCACTTGAAATGGTTTTGAGAATTGCAAACATAAGGACATTAACAAAACAGGCAAAATCTTAAAGGTTTAACAGCCATCAAGGTGCTCGATTCAAAGTGCTGCAACAAGAAGAAAAAGACGGATTTTTTTTTTTTTTTTTTTTTTAGGTTTTTTAAGGAAAGGTAGCCTACACCATACGGAAATCCAAATGATGATGTACACAAATCAGATTCAATGGGGGAATCGAAGCCATTACATTAAAGCCACCAAACTCCATTGACAAAAACAGTTATTAAACTTAGCAGAACACTGAGTTGCTGGTTTACCGCTGCGTTTATTGGTTAGTGTGTAATGGTAAATGGTAAATTGACCTGCACTTGTATAGCGCTTTTCTAGTCATCTAACCACTCAAAGCGCTTTTTATACTACGAGTCACATTCACCCATTTATCATCATCATCATCAGCGGTCACTCGCAGTCGAGTATGACTGTCCTCCTTCTTGGTCCTTGTGGGTCTTCAGGTGGGCATGGTGGCCGATTCTGGACCCGCTTATTCTTGGTGCTGTGTGGGCA
Organism: Chaetodon striatus; assembly: GCA_029783705.1. Lineage (NCBI taxonomy): Eukaryota > Metazoa > Chordata > Actinopteri > Chaetodontiformes > Chaetodontidae > Chaetodon > Chaetodon striatus. The sequence continues at coordinate 25,780,967 of JAPZEB010000013.1, read as the reverse complement.
GGGGAATGCAGTGGTGGTGGGTTTGGGTTGGTCCTCTTTGACGGTTGCTGTCTCCTTTCTGAGTCTGCGCTTGTCTTGTGCAGCATGGTGGAGGTCATCTTTGTACTGTGCAGCACCCTCACGCACAAGGTTTCTCCAGGTCATCCTGTCTTTTGCCATGTCTCCCAGGATTTAAGGTCTGTGTGGCACTGCTTTATGTTGGTGTTAATGTTATCCTTGTACCTCTTCTTTTGGCCTCCTGGGACACCTTTCCCTTCAACTAGCTGGGAATACAGGACTTGTTTTGGGAGGCGAGAGTCAGGCATGCGGATAACATGACCAGTCCATCTGAGCTGGTTTTTGGCAATGATGGCAGTGATAGTGGGAATGTCAGCCTTGTCCGTTCTCACCCATTCACACACACATTCACACACTGGTGGCTGAAGCTACCATACAAAGCACCACCTGCTACTCAGTTTTTAACGCAGCCATCAGGAGCAATTAGGGATTCAGTATCCTACTCAAGGATACTTGGACATGCGGACTGGAGGAGCCGAGGATCGGACCGCTGGACTTCTGAGAAATGGAAGACCTGCTCCACCTCTGAGCCACAGCCACAAAGCGGAGCAAATACTCAAATATAGCATACACTAACACTGATACAGATTTTTTTAGGTGGGTAAAATATATTTCACTGTGGGCCACGTCTACAGCAGTACATTGGTCAGCTTTTGTATCAGTATATTTGGTTTATTGTAGATGCTAGCAAAGCAACACAGTGCATAAAGTAAGCACAGCAGAAATGGCAGACCACTGTGTCAAACTACTTATCTTTAAACCTCACAGTTACGGCTGAAAATGAAATGAGAAATAAACAACTTTGCCGATTTCACATATCTCCACAGTCGCTATCAATTGCCAGTTGTCTACCGGGAAGTGACTGTCACGGTTATTTGGTCTATCATGTGCCATTTGAGAAATCCCTTCATTAAGCTAGTACCTCTCTTTGACCGTCACCTGGATAATTTCCAGGTAATTAATAATCTTTAATCGTTCAGGCAAGTGAATCTTTTCATTTAAGCTGATCTGATGCTTTAATCAGACAGTCTTCCGTTCTCCGACTGCTGCTTCCTACTTGCCGTTCAGCCATCTCCTCCCCACCGGTTCCCTGCTCGCAATATGGTGTCTCTGATAAGCCCTCAACCAATAAGCACATGCGTATTTCCGTGGCTGTCTCTATTTTTCTCTATATGTATTCTATCACTGCTGGCTGGAGATAGTTTGAGAGCCTCAGAGTTCATATGGCTTTCATTCACATGGGTTTACAGACTGTACAAACATGGTAAACAGCTCCAGCTCCTTCTCGTATGGCTGCTTACAAGCCTGATCAGACGCCTGTTACAGTAGGAATAGTGTCACTCAGCTGTTCCAGTCATAAGCAAACCAATAAAAATGATTAAAGTATCTCTTTGGTTAAAGTCTGGTTAGAACCAAGCTTCATTTTAATGGCTTTAAAATGTCCCCGCCCTTGGATGTGGTTACCAACAGCTATTAGATGTCTAACTCTCCATGGTTAAGTGCCGGGTCAATACCATCGATGTGCTTCCACTTCCATTATCAGATGTGAAGGGACACTAGTTTAGGCATTACAACACACTCATATTTTTATAGTGGTGGTTTTGAGCAAATAGCTGTTTAAAGATGGTGTCAAGTGCTTTTGACTTTATGTTACATAAAAGACATGATTTTTATCTATTGAAAGAAGGACAAGAAGTCTTATGCTAATTATTGGGAAACAAGTGTTTGTTTGTGATTTGTGTTCTGGCCATGAAGCTGGTGAGGAGCCAGGAATTTTGGAATTTGAGAAATGCAAGGTCTGATGTCTCACCATGATCTGCATCCTAGTTTCGAGGCCAGGAAGTTGTGTAGTTGCCAGATTCAAACTGCTGAAGTGTCTTTGGTCATGGCATTGAATCTCTGCAGACTGTAGATGACCTTACCGGCCACAACGTCACCTCTCTGAGCTGTGGTGTTGATGGCTGCAGATGGTGTCGCAGACTGAAATTTAAAGAATAATTTGAACTTAGGAAGCTTTTTTGTGAGCATTGAAATGATGAGTGGACATTCCCCTCTCACACTCGAGGAACAGTGTTGGTAGTACTGCCAACATCTGGTTCTTAGAGCTCAGAATATCCGTCTAAATTGCCTGTGCTACACTTAAAGTGGTTGCTGGGAGTTATTAAAAAGAGTGAAACAAGATATGATCCATGATGAAATTCAAGAATTCAGAATGCATACTGCAGCAACAATTCGTAGTTGAAGTGTGACAAAGGAAGGTTTGTCTGTGTGTGCTCAGTGTTTTCTTCAAACTGTGAGATAGTGACACCACCTGGAGAAGGGTGGACTTACCTTTTGGTGCGTGCGTGCATGTGTTTGTGGTTTCTGTGGTCCATTTTTTACCTGAGGTCATAAAAGAATGACATTATTTTGCCTGCTTTGGGTGGAGAGTGCTTAGATTTAGGGAAAAGTGCTCGCCTGCCTGTGAGCAGTCAGCTGATTTTGTTGTTGTTCTCACATGACCATGATTCATTTGCACTTTCGGCCAGAACAACAGGGAGGAACTCTGTGATGTAACAAATGCTGTTTCACTGTATTTAATTTTGATGACTTTGCAGTTTGAAGTACAGATGGATGTCTAGAATTACATTGCTCTTGCGTGCTAACCTATGTGCTGCCACTGGTTTCTGTTGCATTCATAACAGTCAAAAAGCATGTGATGGTCTTGATGTGTACGTGAAATCATAGCGGAGTACCTTGAATTGAGGAAGAATATTTTCCATTCGATGTGTCTTTAAAAACATGTCATTAAGTAGTTATAGAAATGCAAGAGAAAAGCAGAAAAGAAATGGCTTAAAATGTAAATATATAAATGTGTCAAGAAAAAAAAAGCATAACAGGTGCGCTCCTAACTATACTGCTGTATTTATACTGAATAATAAGGTTACCTACGGTGTGATTGTAAGTAAGGGCGTTCCTGACAGCTAATCTGCAGAACTTTAAACTTAGACAAGTTGATTTAGACAATTTAATTTACAAGTACAATAAACTGGTAAATGGACCTGCACTTGTACAGCATCTTTCTAGTCTTCCAACCAGTGTTGGGCTGTAACGAGTCACAGTAATAATATTACTTTTTCCAGTAACAAGTAGTGTAACTAATTACTAATGAAATTTCAGTAATAATATTACAGTTACTCCAAAAGCAAACAACTCCTTACAACATTACTTTTGTTATCACATCACTACTGACTTGAAATGCAACATCACATCAGCAGACTCATTGTAGTAATCAACATGCTGCCTGCGTACGTCATAAAGCAGCAAGCTAGTTGGGAATGCTAACCTTAGCGGCTGGAAATATTCCCGTTACTTTGATTTTGTCGGGAGGAAAGATGACAAGAATACTGTTGCAGCAGGTGGTCGGACTAAAACTCTTTCCACTGCAAAAAACACGCCCTCAAACCTCCATTCTGAAACACCTCCGCTACCAAAACCGACAGCACAACAACGTGAAGCTCCAGGAAATACACCCCACCAAAGGTGAGCCCTCCTCGGCTGCAGAGGTCAGCTGTAGCTCCACACTGGCTAAACAACCAAAACTGGACTTTAATCATGGACAGCTGCAGCTACAAAGAAGTCACGAAGCTTGTGGTTGGATATGTGGATGAAATGTTGCTTTCGGGCAGAGCCTTGGGAAAATACCGGTCACAGGCAACAGAAAGCCCCCAGGTAAATAAAGGCTATCTAGCCTTAGCTACGCTTAACGACAATTACTGAGACATTCACACAGAGGCACACATCTCAGTTTTGGGGAGATTCGCAATCACAGATTTTATGGGGTGTAACGGAAAAGTAATATAACGAGAAGTGAAGCACACTGATCCAAACTCCTCCAGTTTTCCTCTGGGTATCTTAATAACAAGTTTAACCGACTAGTATTTCTGGTGCTGACTGGCGAGGCACACTGACTCTGACTGAGGGATAAATTGGTCGAATTTCATAGTTCGTCAGTCAACAATTCAGTTTTAGTTGGATGAAATCTCAGGTTGATATCCATCTCAGCTCAAAAACAGGAATATCATGTCTACAAGTATTTAGTAGTGGCAGTGGAGAGACAATTTCAAAGCACCTAATCTGTGCCAGCGATCTCTTATGTACTATTTTGTGTCTTACCCATCTCATGCTCAGTGTTTACACATGGCACTGAGGATTCAGGTGTAAGCGGCACTAAGTAACATTGATCCCACAAGCATTGGCTGACCCCTATTCTTTCCCTATCTCACTTTATTTCCCTCCTAACTTACTCTCACGCTGTCTCAGCTGCTTACACGTATATTCCCTGTTCTTATATACACACACGAGCTCAATATAGATTTGATTGAGGAGATCAATTTGAATATGATAGAAAATGGACTTGACCATGGTCGTGAAAGGCTCTTCTGAGTCAGCAGTCATTTAACTTGTGCCAGTCAGATTTCCCCCCATTAGAGTATGGATGTTCTAAAGCGTCCAATAAACCCTCAACCCCTATATAGACTCTGGGACATACTGTCAATAACCCTCGACTCTATGTCCTTTCTCTCCCTGCTGTGAATTGCATAACAGACAGTGTTGTTTACCTGAAGGGTTTAAAGGCTTAGGACATCATTAAGTGCGCACACACACACACACACACACACACACACACACACGAAATAACTATAACAGCAGCCATCTGACATCTAACCAAGTGGAGCTTGATACTACTAAATCCTTCTTACTGTGTGATTTGATAGCCCCTCTTTAAGCTCTGCATTGACACATCTGTCAATTTAATGATGCAGGCGGGGGATGTTCAGTTATGTCTTCACATGACGCATGACAGCAGGATCGACATGGCAGTTTTTATTTTAAGTACTCAGCAAGTTCTGTCTTTGGTAAATATCATGTTAAATTGTTAATCAAAAATTGCTCACAGAAACTGTCGAGACTGTCACAGGGAACATTGTGATGATAGTCACGGCTCACACATAGATGCCTCCAGGGACGCACTTTGCCGATCTCTGCTGAATAACCAACAGGCAGTGTGTCTCAGCACGCTGAAGGACACTCACCTGACTGACAGGCAGCCAGTGGCCAGAAGACGGCAGCAGAAACTGAGCTGCAGTTTCGTCTGCGGCTCTAAAGCCGTATCGCCCTCGAGCCTGGAGCCTCGACGTGTCTTCTGTGCTTTATAAAAAGTTCAGGATTAGCCTAATCTGGTTAAGTGATTAGTGCCCACTTCACATGCTCTTAGACGGGCAGATTAATGGGCAGCCAAGACAAAGGTAGACAGCAGAGTTCTGGGTTCACCAAAGCTTCGGGGTAATGGCTGCAGCAGAGTTTGATCTGCCATTGTCTGGACCGTTTGTGGGGCTGCGGCTCGTCCGCGGCTCCTTCTGGATAACATCTAGCTCAGTCTGTCTCACGAGTTTAAATTAGGAGTGTATGACACAGACCAAAGGATGGTCGCCTTATCTATAAATGTTTTCTTTTCTGTAGATACTAAACAAATGGTTAATTATCAGAAAGTACAGATTGCTATACAAAGGGTAAATATAGGGCTTACCTGTATGCTTTCATGCGTTGCTTGTTTCCATGATGATCAAGCCAGAAATAAGTTTTCAAATATTAAAATATTAATAATGAAAATAATTTAAAGCCTTGAATGAATGAATGACCTTATTTCGAACCAAAAAACAAACATAATAAAAAACAAGACAAAGATAACAAAGTCTGAAAAGAAGTAGGTAGAAGTAAAACATATATGTCCCTGCCCTTTTCTTACATTTCGTCTTTTGATTCATATATATTTTCAACAAATTCCCAAATTTATTTGCAACTAATATACAACTATACCTGGTCTATTTACCCCCCAATTAATTTAAATTTAAAAAAAAGTCCACACACACATACAAGTACGTACTTTTCTTCCAAAATTGTTGCACATTTAAATATAAAAATGAGCTCATGTTGTGTCACATTTACACACTTACTAAGAAACATTTATCTGACACTAAAGTTGATTTTGTGCTTTTTTTCCATCCATCAGTGTGTGTGTGTGTGTGTGTGTGTGTGTCCCTTCATGACATACTGGCAAGATCAGTTCAATTCAGGATCAATCAGATTACTGAATCGGTGGTCTTCTTTTCAAAGTGTTATGCCAGTGATCCATCTGAAATTAAAAAACTGACTTGAGGTTGTTGACACACATGGAAAGCAATGACTGAAACTGAAGTGAGCCTGTGAACACTGACTGTGCAGGCTACAGTCTTTGATCACACATATAAACATGCGTCAAGCATAGTGGACGGACATACATATGTGGAGACAAACACACACAGACCTCATATTTAAATAACATAGTCATTGTTAATTGTTTTTTGCCTCTGTTCTTATTGTGCTCTCCTCTCTTTGCCCATATTTTACTATATATCATGTGTTGTATTATTATATTGCTTTGCATCTACTTTGTATTTTACATTTGAAGCAGTGTCTTGTGCATCTGTCCTTGTCAAATAAATAATAATATTAAAAATGATAACGTTAGCAGTGCATTAAAATGGACCACTGACATCCAGAAATAGTCACATGGAGGTAATTCTGCAGCTTCTTTATCAGCAGGTGAAACTGTCTTTGCTCTGGATGCTTTCTCAGGATTGAACAGACTTAGTATTCCTATCTTTTTTTTATTTTCAAGGAGGTAGAGGACCACAACATCACCCTCTCTGCTTGACGACTCCATTTTGTTTCATATTGCGAATTCTCACAAGTGCACTGTAATGATATTATAGTCTATATGATTATAGTCTGGTTGTAAAGATGCCTGTGACTGCGTGGCTCCATACCAGTGTCCTATAAAATCCAGAATACAGAATGTAGTCACAGCCTCCAGCTGTATTGTCCTGTGTGCCCCCTGTGCTTTGCTGATCGATTGACCATCTCCACCTATGTCACCCTGGAGGTCAGTCCGGAGGTCAGATTGTAAATGAAACTGCTCACTGAGGCAGCACCTGCGCTTTAAAATAGTAAGGGATTATTGATTCAAAATGACAAACTGCTCAGCTTTTACTGCGCATTGCGAGTGTTTTCTCTGCTTCCTCAGCGCCACGAGCTCACGAATGTTTTCTGTGAAAAAGAAGTTGATTTTTGCATCGACGTCTCTCATCTCTGCTGTTTGTCCCACATGTGTGTGTGTACATCCGTCCATCCATTTTCCTCTCTCCTGCCACACTCTCCTACAGCTGTCTGTCTGTTTTACTACTGCTTCCCTCGCTTTCTTTGCTCCTCCCTCTTTGTGTGTGTGTTCAAAAACACGCACGCGCATGAGTGTTTGTGTGTGTGGCGGGGATCAGAAGCTCAGGGAGGCTGAGGGAAGGGAGGTGTGTGTGTGTGCGTGTGTGTGTGTCGTGTGCGTGCAGGTCCGTCGGTGGGAGGGTGAGGGTGCTTTGTGATGCATGGCTGATGTCGCTGACATCGTCGTCACAGGCCACTTTTCACACACACACAAACACAAACACACACACACACTGTCACAGAAATAGCTGATCCTCACTTTATCCACACAGCACAGGCAGCATTCCTGACTTCTGCACCTTACTAGCAGTATCTCTGTACTTTGGACCCCTATTACTGGAGTTCCCCAGGGACCACTGCTAGGACCCCCTCCCTTCCACCCCCTTTTTTTAGCCCCGCTCCTCAGAATGGAGCAGAGGGGAGGCTCCCGACGGAAGGGTAAGTTTTTCATATAACTAAAGTACTCCTTCAGTTGCCCTTTAGTCGCACCTCTATGTTCGAGCTAATAAATTGTGCCTATGTCGGGTATATTTGGTTACACGTGTAATGTTTTGTTGTCTTTTTATAGGATGCTTTGGAAGGATAGTTATGTTATTGATGGATTCTCCATAGTGCACATAGATTAGAAGAAGTTTTTTGGTTCTTCTTAGGAGAAATCTGGCTTTAAAGGAGTAGTTGTGTCCAAATAGTTTTGCGGTGCTTTCGTTGTTAGGGGCTCACTCCGAAGTCAAAAGTCATGATATCTGAATGAACTGTGATCCTGTATAGATCACTGGGCAAAGCATCATAATAACGCTGCCAATTAGAGAAAATTTAAATTAAGACATTTTGCTTCAGTGTTTCGTAATTGTTAAAGCTGTGTTATGTGTCTTTTTTAAATCATCATTAAGCTAAAGGAAGTGATGTTTGACTTGCACCGTCTGGACTCCCAGTGCCTCCTAAAGCTCACCCTTTTTTTTTTTTTGCCCCTTCCTTCAGTGTTAGGCAGCTTACAGCGTCGTCACAGTGTGCAGCTTAGCGGTTATAAATAGGATGCGTGGTCATTTATTACCACAGTGACCAGAGTGGCTGAGCCTAACCGTTAGCACATCCTCAATGTACCTGCCGCTGAAGCTGAACCAATCAGCAAGCAGAGTGCTGACGAAGTCTGACTTTAGCCCGAGCTTCTCCACAGCCTCTTTAGCCAGGGCTGTGATCACAGACACAAAACGCTGAGGAGAACAAAGAAGAACTGATGGCAGGAGAGGGCGGTTAGCAATGTGACATTCACTCTGTCGCTAACAACAAATGACAGACTGACAACTGTCCTGACTAATGACTCCTCTCAGCTGTGCAGAGCGCTGGGACAGTGTCAGGGAATCCCACTCCCTTATGTAACATCGCTGACTGTGATGTAAAAGAATGCTTTTTAATGTCAGATGTTGGGGCAGTTGAGCATGCATCAACAGTGGGGAGATTCAAAACCATCTGCACTCATAAAGGCTTTATCCTGCACTGACAGCTTTGACCAGTTGTAATGGTGGGGAACAGTACAGTCAGTCAGTCCAAAAAATAATACTTTTGTTTTGTAAAAATTATCAGCAGTGTTGTAAAATATAGGCAGTTTGTAATAATTTGACTAAAACGCCAGCATAGACTTCAAACCCAGAGGTCTGACTTATATGACAGCATAATCACCTCCTATTACAGTGTTCTTTGTAACGCAACTCACTTCATTCACTTCCTGACAGTGCTCAGAGCATGACATTGTCTTGGCCAAAAGCTTGAGCTGTCTTTGGCAGCAAGCTCTCTCATTAATTATAATTTATTTAGTGTGCAATCAATCAGAGGCAGAGTGCTCTAATAGGAAGCCTAGTGATGAGCCACATCATATTTGGTTCCTGTCAAAGTGCTCGTCAGTTCTCGTTTATCTACAGACTCATCAAACATCAAACATTAAAATTTCTGTCCTAAATACATTTATTTTTTATATATATTTTTAAAACTAACAAAAGTAAGTAAACACATGTCAGCTAAAAGGGGATTTAAAAGTGCTGTATGTAACTTTCCCAGTCCCAGGTCATCAAATACAGACGCTTGGGTTGTTAGTCGGACCAAACCACTCAACCAAAGCATGACTTTTTGACGACTCAACAATCAACTATCTTTAGAGCTGTTCACATCAGCATTCATGTAATATAGCTAGTAAACAAGCTAACTACGCTAACGACAGATCGAAAATGTGCAACAGCATTTTTTCCCTCGTACTAGATATCAAACAAAAGCCAGAGACTGTGTCGTTATAAGTATCTGTGAGCTGGAAATTCACATCTAAGCAGAAGAGACGAGATAATGTAATCTCAGAGCTTTATGGTGGAAAGTCTCTAGTGCTGCTACATGATGTCTGCAGCTTGGTACCAAAGAGTAGTGCATAAACCAAGAGTGCTCACTCCACAGCAAAATTTGGGGACCACAGCATCCCCAGAAGTACAGTATAAAGCAATATAAAAACACACACACACAAAAAAGACTGCACGACTTGCAGCAGTCTCAGTCGACTGAGGGGTTTCCAGCTGATGATTCAAATCTCTGACTTCAAAGGGCAGCCCTAAGTGTCTCTCTCCAGAGTTACGTACAGCACTTTTAACTGAATTGTCTCCAAGTGAGCTGATAGGCGCTGTGCCTGGTAGTTCACATAGCTGTCATATTTATTGTCATATCAAGGTGTTCTGCATCACTGACTTTGGGTTTTATGTGAGAAGGATGTTCATGTTTTAAGCAGAGAGCGGTCGATGTAATCTGTGTCAGTCTGCATATGGTCACTGCCATTTACAGGCTGTGTACCCTCCAGCAAAGTCACATTTTTAGGGGTCACCTAATGCGCTATAGCGCAGGGAGACTCTGCTCGCCACCTGCAGAAGTGGAACACAAACACACACACACACACACACACACACAGAGCTCTCACCATGAAATACACCTGCATTCATTCATCAACAATTACACAAGAGGCTTCACCTCTCTACCTCTCCCTCTTTATTTTAGACAGACCAGTGGGTTTCTGGGATCCTGTTTTCAGTCTGGCTTTAACCGTTAAAGTGCAAAACTGTCACAGTTAATTTATGACATAATTGAATAAGTTAGTACCATTTGCCAACACCCTCATTATGATGAGACAGTTATCAATCACATCCCAAGTTGACTGTTGTAGAGTTACTGAATCACCTCTGACACCGGTCAAATATGAGCACAAAGGGCTGCTTTAAGACACATTTGCATCTTGAAAATAAAGTCAAAATGTTGAGATAGAGTTAAACCGTCAGTGTTAGTGCCAGGCATAAGAAGAAAATAGAAGAAGAGAATGAAGGGGTTATTTTCATTCAAAGAATAAAGTCAAAATGTAGAGAAAAAAGCTGAATGTAAAGAACAAATTAAACTCCTCTGGCCCATCAAGTTGTGTCTTGTGATACAACATATCCTCTCTGTATTGCACGGAGGTGTAACCATCGAAACCCTCACCTCTGTCCGTTAATAGCTATTTCAGATTGTACAAATGCAGCCATGTCTTCCAAGTGTGTGTGTTGGACAGACGCAACTTTCGCTACAATCTCTTCAAAGCCCTAATACATATCACCACAGTGTTCCTGCATTAAAAGATAAATTATGTCCTTGTTATTAAAACACAGTTTCACCAGTTTATCTACTCAAGGCATTTTGTATAGGCAGCCATATGCACCATCACTATTAGGTTGATTAATTCATAAAGGTTTGTCTTAATTCTTAAAATTTCGATTTCATTCTTCACATGTCCACTTTATTTATTCTTGTCGACATTTTGACTTTGCACTATCATCTAAAAAAATCCTGATTTATTTTTTTTTATTATGTCTGGCACTAATACTGAAAGTTCGTCTTTATTCTTGACATTTCAACTTTGTTATCAACTTTACTCTCGTAATGCAAAATAATTAAAAAAGCTTCCCTTGTGCCTGGCCCTGCTACTCTAACATACAACTGCCTGGTTCAGTTCATGCACACAGTTTACAAGCATTTATTGAGGCATTAGCAAATGTAGCGTACATGAGGTGCTTTGTTTTTGCCACCTGACATGTAACTCTTCTTTTAGCTCTCATTTTGTTCCCACCAGCTTCAACAAAATCTGCCCTTTAGCTTCCTCTTTCTTCACCAGCTCGTCACTAACGCTGCCTGTCTGCTGTTTGTTTGGGTTGGTTGTCTACATTTGGTTCATCAGAGCTTCGTGCCAGATGAGAGTAAACACTACAGCAAATGAATTTGAAAACATGATTGCTTCTGTCTTGTTTGAGTTTGGGTTGATTGCTGGACTAGTTTGACCACAGTGATGGATGGTGTTGTGTTTTGTGTTTACATACATGCTAACATGATAAATGAGATGCAGTGTAACCCCACATGCGCTCCTTTACTGCCAAACAGTCAGATACAGCTCATAAACGTCTTTCACGCTACCCAGCAGGGAGACAAGACTCTGTGTTTTTGTGAAGATGTGTTATGTAGTTTTAAGTAAGGCGACTTTACAAACTTTGAGTGTTTCCTAAAAGTAATGATTAAAAAAATAAACAGGTCCACAGCTTCAGTGTAATTACAGCTTTAATGTGATTCAACCTTTGCAGTTGTTTGAGTAGTAACCGAATATTTTCTACAATGCAGTTCCACTTATTAAGATACAAGCGACCACATGCATCCTGTCATAAATAGAGTCCATACCAGGGTGCGTAAATTATAGTGCCTATTTAACAGAATCACAGTAGAAGCCTGATGAGATTAGGATCCCTTTAGCTGCAGACATTACAAGGCTTTAAGACCGAACATCCTTTTGCATTCAGTTTAAGTTTCACTTGAACACAAATGCACGCTTTATGCAGCTTTCGTCTCCAATGGTACTCTCATTCTCTCCAGGTGCAAATATGCAAACATTTCCATTATTTGCATGTGCAGTGCACTTTCAGCATTCTTGAACTGACATGAGAACAGCTGATGTCAGGACTTTGTACAGTGCAGGACGGGTAATGATGTCAAAGAGCAGGCTGACATCTTTGCAGTGTGAACCTGGTCTGTCATCATAACTGAGCTGCTTCTCTCAGGGGGGGGCGGGGCCGAACAGGGTTGTGGAAATTATTTTAGCTCAGCGTTATCTGAACCTTTTGTCCCCCAATTTCTAGCTCAAATAGATGGATGATTTATGTTTTGATAGCCTAATTATGTAATTATTTTATGATGCTGTAGCAGTATCCAAGCAGGCGAGCACAGGTTGTTCAGTTAAAGGTCAGTCCTCCCGCACGTTTGTCTTCAGACATTATAAGTCCCATTTGGCAAGAGGACATCAACATGAATTTCCAGGAAGCAGAGTGAATTAGTCGAGGATAAATGGCAACATGTGTAACGTGCACAGAGGCTAACATCTGTTAAGTAGGCCAGAGTCATGCCACGGCTACTGTATATGAATCTGGACCGTGTCTCACGGGACTGTTTGACAGCACAACAAAGCACACTCACACATGTTGACATTTACACAGCGACAGTTCAGATAACACGTAGACAGACTGACAGACATGTACAGACATACAGTAGGTCATCTCTATCTACCATCGCATCCCCCATCCTTCTCCCTGGGCTGTTTCTTTTGTAATCTCCAACAGTTACTGCAGGAATCACAGTATTTACTGGGAGGATTTGTGGCAGCTGGCACCTTTGCCTAGTTTGGAGTGGTGATGTGCAAGTGCAGCGCGAGGTCACTGGAGGATTTAATGACATGGGCGTGGGACAAAATTTGTTGCCACACATCAGCCATTTTAGGTATTTTTAGCTCAAAGGGGCATGAGATCCCAGCTTTGACTTTAAGAGTGTTACCATGGGGTGATGACATTTTTGTTCCACATGAGGCTGAAAAACAATTAAACAGAGATACAAATAATGAAGCAGAGAAAAATATGACAGCATAATACAAGTATGATGTTTTTGTTTTTTTTTAAGTTGGCATTAATGAGACGTCGCAGTTTGGTGCTGTATTTGCAACAGTCAGAAACTACTGCAGTCTTTTTGATGGCTTGAAGTAAATACTTATTGGTATATGTTGCTAAGAAATAACTGTGTGCCCCGAGGTAAAATTAGCTGAGCTGCTCTGTCTGAAGTTTGCCTCCTCGAAGCACTTGCGATCAGCCAATCCCCTTAAATGTTGCGAGGCCGTGCAGTTTTGTCTAACCGCCGCAACTTTGATGCAAATTTGGCTTATTATATGAGACTACCGCTGTGGGACCAGCACTCT
>JAPZEB010000013.1:25746513-25759779 GCA_029783705.1 Chaetodon striatus | reverse complement strand
CATGGAAATAACATATTGGGGGTCCTAATGAAGGTGGTGTTCCCCTTTAAAGGCTACATTTTCTATAGAGCACAGGATTTTTTTTTACTGAATACATCAAGGACGTGTTGACCCTCTTAGTTGAGTCAGAGAAAGAACATATAATAAGAAATATAACGCTGGCAGTCCAGCAGCTACTGTCTCCTATTTATGAGTCAACACTAGCCGTGTGTTGCTCTTGTTCTACAGTCCATTTGTGCTGATTCTCTAGAATCTGTCAATGTCCTTTCTCAGAATAGAAAAATTAAAAGTCGCCACAGTGCTGCCATGCAGCACATAGATGCTTCTGTAACCGCAGCTTCAGTCCCATGCCAGTTGCTCCATCCGATCCCCTGCATGGAAATAGGCCTCGGGCACCTCCCATTGGCTTGCAGGGAACATCTTGGTAAAGAATTAAGCTGACACCATTGTCGCCCCTCTTCGTCTGGACTGGTGGGAGTAGTGCTGCACATTTGGAGATGGATGGCTAAAAAGGTAGCTGCTTGTCACCGCGAGGTGATCGATTGGACGTTTTGTGATTTTTGTCAGAAAAGTTTAATATATTCTTGTCGCCTGAGCCTTTTTATATGCTGTTGCGAAACAGTTTTTTGCAAGGAATGCTATCTTTTGGGGCGGAAGCATTGATGGATTTTACACAAATCAGCAAGTATAGTGGTTTTATAGAAATGATGCCTGTTTCACTGAGATGTAAGTCTTAAATCCATATCGCACGTCAACTCATTTTCTTCAAACATTCATGTTCTGGGGAACATGAATCGCGATCTCCATACTGCTAACAGTGGCAGCTTTACTTTGACTGCACATTTATGATGCTGCACCATCAAAGAGATGGTTCAAACAAGATTTTAGAAATTATTAAGCACGGGAAAATGAATCATCAGCACTGTCTCAGAAAAAATACAGTTTTGGTGAAAGTTATGGACTCACTGGGAACTGATGGTTTTAGCGTTGACACACTCACGGTTTCCTGTTGTTACTTGATGTATTTGTGTGTTGTAATATGTTTTTTGTCCTGAGTCTGTGCCTATGTCTCTGTGTGTTCTATTTTTTAACCTGGCTACAAGACAAATTTCCCCTCTGAGACAAAAAGCTGAAGTTAAAGTTTGAAAGATGCATTTTATTTGGTGGTTTTCAATTTTTTTTGTCAATAATAACAGGACTTCAGTATTTAAACTGTGTAGTCATGCTTTGTCCATTTTGTTGCAACTCTGAAAACAAATTTTGGTTTCATGATTTTATTTTTGTGGGAATAACTGAATTGACTCACGTTTTACCACGTATGCACATTTTTGTTTTTGTTCCCCTTTCACTTCCCTCTTAGGTACGCCTTTATTTCTTCCATATTTTTTTCTTCTTCTCAGATCTTATTTCCTTCAGTCTTTGTTTTTTGCTGCCAACATTGCTGTAATTGTCACCTCATGTCCCTCTCCGCTTTTCTAGCCCTAATCACCACACACATACACACACTCATGCACATGTTAATCTCTTTTCTGCTCTATTGTCTTCTCATCTCTCCCCCTCCCCTCCACAGAGCCCTCAGATGGGGACCTTCATGGGTGTCTACCTCCCCTGCCTCCAGAATATTCTGGGGGTCATCCTGTTTCTGCGTCTTACGTGGATTGTCGGCACCGCAGGCATCTTGGAGTCCCTGGCTATTGTCTGCTTGTGCTGCTCGTGTGTGAGTACTCAACCCCGTGTCATACACGACTCATCTCTTTAACTGGAAGTTAAAGGAAGGTTTATTCTTCATCTTTATTTGGTGCTTTGTTTAATGGTACAAACCGAGAGGAGCTCTGACTCTTGACATGGATATTACATGTCCTCTATCAGGGTTTTAGAGTTTAAGCCATGAGGGCAATGACATGTAAGATTATGTAAGAGTGTACTTAATGTACATGTCCACGTTCTTTAATGCATTATGAATACATTAGCACAAAAGAGTGAATACATGTCTGTGTGCTTGAGTGTTTTGGCGACACTGGCGGCAGATGTTGCCTCAACTTTTAATGGCAGACGGGTGCAAATGTGGGATTGGCAGCAGTAATGAATGACAGGCAAGTTGACTTAGTGGTCACTGATCCGATCCCTCCTATATTTAGCCGCTGTGACTCTCCGTTTCTCATACAGTCCTAGCTCCTAATGGTACCCAGCAGCTTGACGTGTAATCCCTCCATCTGCAAAGTGTCAGAAACATAGCGACATGCACACCCACACAGTGGCTATATTTGCCAATCCCACGGCAGACAATGGATTACTTCAGCTTAATCAGGGAAAGTACAAACAAAAAACCTGGAGTACTATCTCAGTTGAATGCTTTTTGCCTCATAATGGAATGCTCTAATGGTATAACATGATCGACTTCAGTTCAGTCAGGAACACTTTAGTCAAAGAAAACTTTATTTCCATTTGCAGCATTATATTTGGCGGTATGGCTCTGTTCTGGGGCCTTTCCTCAGGCCTACGCAGAAAGCCTCTTCCACGCGCCTATGTGGAAAGCATAAGATGGAGCAAGCACACCTGTCTGCCCTTCCACGTGCAAATAAGGAAAGCCTGAGGCAGAGAGGCAAACGTCCCTGCCCTTCCATACGCCTACATGGAAAGCCTAAGGCAGGGAGAGCAGCAGCAAAGACCCCCGGGTACAGAACAGAGCATCAATGACAAACAGAAATTACATTGATAAGTCAGACACAGCATGAAAAGGAGGAGCTGGGGTGGAGGCAGGTTGCAAAGCTTGCAGAGGAAGCAGCAACAGTAGGCAGGCCAGAGCTGTTTAAATAGGGCGCTCTGAATAAGATTCGCCAATTGGTTGCACAGAAAGGAATCACGTGATCTATCAGCTGACTCCCTTCATCAATCAGCGGCTCCATCAGTTGATTGGGCTGTTTGAGATCAGCTGATGTAGCAGGGATGCCTGAACTGCACTGTTTTTGCTCAATAATTTCAAATGCACAAATGGAAACCCTGAACATTCTCGGGACTGCTGCTGCAGTGTTATTTGAGCATCTGTTCATAAAAATAAATCTTTGAACACAAAAGAAACAAAGTTAGAAATATGGACCAAGGAATTAAAGTCACTGTACGCAACAGTCTGAACAATAATATAGCTGCAAGCCACTATTAGCTGTGTACATACATAGTGTTGTAGCATGATGTACAGCAGCACACGCTTACACAGATAAATAGCCATTGATAAATAAACATACACTCCCACTCACAGGTCCGTAACACTCTGAGTCATCACAGCATGAACATCAGGTCACTGGTCAGACATGTTTGTTTGTTTGTTTTATCAGATATAATTTTCTATCTGCCCTGATCAATATTTCTGTCCTGTTCTGTGTGTAGCAGCTGTATCTTCATTAGCGACGCAGCATTACAGAGATGGTTATTCATTTGGTTCTGATTTTCATTATGCCGAAGATTTGTTTGTTTTGCGAGGCTTTTGTTAGCTCGATAGCTTTTTTTTGTCTTCTCTAATTTATTATCTATCACCACTGCACACTAAAGTATTTCTGTTTGATAGGTTAGAGGGACTGATATTAATCACATCTTTGGGCCAGTCTTTGTCTCGCACAGTTGATCCAAACATTCGTCAAATCTCTGCGGGCGGCAATTAAGAAAATGCACTTCATGGTATTCGTCATGACTGAGAATGAAGGTGGCACTGATGAACATTTATACGGTGCTATCTCTATGAAATACCAAATTAGCTACATTTGCTCTGAAAATTCATTATCACAATTTGTACGTGCCGGAGAAAAGGCATAAAAATCAAAATCCATCCTCCAGAGCTTTAACTGAACTGTTAATGCTTGTTACCAAATAAAGCTGAAAAATGCAGAGAGACCAGACACCCCGGGCAAACTAATATGAGGAACTAATTACATAGCACCTCATCTATTCCCCTCATAACTGTGTCTCCATTTTACTTCTGAAACTTTCTCAAGCATAAAGACATTAATATCAACTCTCTGTGTGCTCTCTGCTTAAGTGCTCCTTTTTCTGCCACTTTAGCTAAGATTAAAAGTAGAAGTGAGCAAAACCTCCCTGCTCCCCTAACCCCCGACACTCCGTCTCAGTTTGTGCCGTTTCCCCTTTAACTCCCCGCGTCTGAACGCTCCCTAACTCCCCTTTAATGCCCATCACTCTATAACGACTGTCCTCAGTCGGGGGGCCCGTGAGGAGAGGGAGTGTCTGTGTTTGTGCTCCGTCATGCATACACATAACCACACTGCCGCTGTGGAGACTCCGCCGAGAGTAGCAAGTCCTATTGAGAGTGATGTCACATACTCCCCTACCGTGTCCGCGAACAACAAATCACCTTCTCCCCATCTATAATACATATCCCCATCCACCCCTGGAGGTTTTATCAGCTAAATACCCTTCAGTTGGAGATCCCAGGCGTAAGCCCATGTGTAAATTTGCCGTGCAGCTCCGAGGACACACAGCACTAGGAGACAACCGATAAAAGCTACCATTAAAACAGCATTTGGGGCCTTTTCTCTGTAATGAAGATGGAGGAAGTGCACTCCTGACAGTGGCGGTAGATAAACAAACCTGGGCTCTATTCGAGCTTAAAGCAGCAAAGGTAGAAGAAGACAAAAAAAAACAAGCATGGGTCAATGCATGTGTCTTGCTTTGGCTAAATAGTTTGCATGTATGCATACACTTGTGCGCTGTTTGTTCACGTGTGTGCCTCCACAATCTAATCTCGTGGCTGCAGCTGATAGGAGCTGCCTTGCAGCGAGGAAGATGTATATTTCATTAATTCGCAGTAGTGACCTCCTGGGCTGCTCACCTTCATCAGGCCTGCTGCTGAATCCTAAAATCACTTTACACAGCGACTTCCAGAGTCAGTGTGAGCAGTGAGGGAGGCTGCAGGCTCATTTTGTGTGCGTCCACGAGTGTGTATGTGTGTCCTTTTGTGCGATGGGAGCTAAAGCAAAGCGGCTCCACTACCCGGACATTCCCTCGGTGAAAAGAGCTCCAGCTGAAGACGACAATAGGACGATGCAATAGAGGTGAGGGGTTATTATGAGAGCCGAGGTGAGGGAGGTCAGGTCGGGATCACGACGCAGAGGATCCAAAGAGGGGAATCATGGATTGCTTTATGCTGCCGGGAAGATTGCTTTGGAACGTATTGAAGCAGCTCTGGAGTTAATAAACACAGCTGTGTGCGGGGGGTCATCCAGAGTGTTGAATAAAAAGTGATAAAACTCCAGCTTGTGTTTTAGAACGTAGCCGTTTCTTCCTGCCAGGCACTTATCGAACAACAGTGAAGACGCTCCTGCGTCGGCAGTGTGGCAAATAGAGAACAGGCGATGATTTCACACAGGCACACCGCATTCTAGATACCGCTTCACATCTTGGTTACAGTTCTTTTTTAAGAAGCCTTTCATGTGCTTAGATGTTTAAATGCACTTTTGATAACCCCACCTAAAAAAAATTTCCCAGCACGCATGTAGCCAAAAGTGGAAAACATCTCTGCCTGTTATTTGTTCTGCTGCCAATGTTTTAGCACGCAGAGTTAAAACTGCAGTGATGCTGCAGACACTAAGAACTAAAAGCAACATGTTAATGTGGAGTATTACAGTTGTTTTGTTCATTTTTAATTAAGAGCAGTCACTTTAAAGCTCCTTAAAAACAGCTTTAAATCTTTGGTATTTCTCTATAACAACAAAAATATATGTATAAATGAGCAACAACACTCAGCTATTCTGCTTTATCAGGTGAAGCTTGATTGATGGTGACCAAACAACCCCACAACTGTCAACACTGGTACATCAATTTACACAACATCAGCCTTTTTTTTAATGTTTATTTTTTATAATGAGCCAGGAGAGCTGATAATTCCCTCCAACGCAAAACATTACAGCAGCCTGTGCTAAACTTCACACCTTTTATCCCTCTGTCTCTCCACTTTGCCCAAAATGTAAATCAGCAGAGGGCACCCTGGGCCAGCTCTTTTGGTCTTGCCCCAAGCTAAACAAGTGCTGGTCAGATATTTTTAAGGGCTTTCCAGAAGTATACAGCTGTGACATTACATCAGACCCACGCACTGCCGTCCTGGGTAGAACACAACATCTATCAGCTTTATCTCACTCGCAATAAAAGACAATACAATACAGCATGGTGGTGGCAAAAAGGAATATTTTAACTCTTTGGAAACTGAGGATGTGACGTCTTTGAAGTTGAAAGTTAACAAATAATATAACATATCAAAAAAGATTCATTGCTGCTGAATTCATTTTCTAGATCAACGTTCTGCCAATGTGGGAACATCAAGGAACACCACTGACCACTCAGTGAGTTTCATGGCTTTGAAAACCAACGTTTAAGGTGGTTTTAGGACAGATTTACACATAGCCATAATCAGAATTAAGCCAGAAGCCAAAATTTTGCATGCAGGACTCTTACTTGTAACAGAGTATTTCTACATTGTAGTAATGCTATTTTCATTTTAAGGTTGAGTATGTAAGATTTAGGGAGACGTAGTGGCATCTAGCTGTGAGGACTGCAGATTGTAACCAGCTGAAACTCCTGGTTAGAATTCCTTTGTGTTCATTGCTCAGGAGGTTTTTAGCGCAGAAGGGGCCGCTATCCACAACGTGCTAATGTGTGCTTGCCTATTTTCTCCGATGTCTGAATGTGTGCTAACCCTGCTTCTCTGTTGGCTCAAGATCCAAACATTCAGGAGGTTTTTATTGGGAGCCAAATTATCCACAGAGGTCTCTTCCTCTCCAAAACAAACAGACCAGATGATTAAAACCAGTAAAAACACTGAATGAAGCACTTTCACATATTAAAAAAAATCAGTGTTTGTCCAGCGCTTTTGTCATGGAGGGGCTGCTAACTATGGTGGCCAATGAGAAAAGAGCCAAGGTTTGGTTTGTCCAATCTGGGCTACTGTAGCAACATGGCAATCTCCATGGACGGGGAGCCGCACCCTGTATCTCCCTAATTTCTACACACTGTTCCTTCAAGTATAAGATCAGAGTACAAGGTAACACAGGGCCAGGGATTGCCTTGGCAATAAACACCAAGTCAACGGCCCACAGTGACTGACTGAATTTAGCTCTGACGTTTATAACGACAAAATCGTCTGCTCAAAATAACCTGATGCATTCAGATATATTAAAGAGACAGCTAACATGGTATAAATGGTGAAGAAAACTCTCTGTCAGCTGAAAAATTTCCATTGTCTCACAGCACAGACCGTCGTATCGGCCCACCCCAGCCTAGTCAAGACATAAATAACACAAATCAGTGGAAGAGGCGCGGGGAGAGGAAGAGGAGAAGGGCAGCAGGAGAAAGACAGACAGGCCGAGAAACAATGTGAGACAGACAGAGAGGGGGAACATTTTATTAGAGCCTGCTCTTTATGCTCGCATGCTCTGCCACTGGGACTTCATTGCAGCCATAAATATCGCTTAGATGCATCTGAGCAGGGATAACACCGAGCACAACAACCTCAGAGGGGAGGGTTAGCCTGTGAACCTTCACCCTGCCACTGATTACACCACCTCTCTGGTCTTTGCATTCAAACTGTGAGCAACTTGACCAACAGTTTGTGTAGAATATAATATTTCTAAGCTATCAACCACACATAGTTCAACATATAATCATCCTGAATGCATATTTTCAACCACGATTGATTTGGAGACGTTTCTTCACATATTCTGTCAGACACTGTACAAATCAGGGAAATACCATCTTCCAACTCTGCATTCAATAGAAGCTTTCTGCCTCATTTTCTAATCTATCTGGAAGCATAAGTGCACAGCAACACATGTTTCTTGCCTCCAAACCAAAAATGGAGCGTTTCCTGGAATACACATTATTACCAGAAGCCCTGAGAGTTGTGGTCAAGAAGAAAGCTTTTTACTGCATCAAATAAGTGAGAGAATGGCTGTCGTTGTGGCGTTGTTGCTAAAACACCAGCTGGGAAGAGTGAGGATCGTCCACGCCCTGGAACAGGAGCTTAGATAAACCACAGTTTGATCGCAACAAAGTATTAAATCTATGTTTTTAATTGTTTGTATTCTCAAATACAAACACAGTATTCTCAAAATAATTTGACATAAAATCTCAACATTTCTAAGTCAAAAAGAATCTTTCCAACACCACTACAATATGTCTGCATTGAAGATAAGTAGGGTTGCACTGGTATGAGATTTTCAAGGTATGATAACCCTCAGAATGACCCTTGAAGGAATGAAAACAGAGGGGTTAACTTTATCCATGTGGATGGCTGCTCCATCTCCCCATCTTCTGAGGTTCGCCATCCTGGACTCCACCCTTTCCTACGAATCCCACATAAAATCTGTTGTTAAATCTGCCGTCTTCCACCTCAAAAACATCTCCAGACTCCGGCCTCCACTCTCAGAGACCCTCATCCATGCATTTATCACCTCCTGCCTGGACTATTGTAACGGAGTCCTGTTCGGGCTCCCCAACAAAGCCTTGGACAGACTGCAGTATGTGCAGAACTCAGCTGCAAGGGTTCTCACCCGGACCAAGCCTTGGCAGCACATCACCCCACCCTCAAACACCTATACTGGCTTCCAGTCAAGTTTAGTATCACCTACAAACTCCTCCTCCTCACCTATAAAGCTCGCCATGACCTTGCCCCACAGTACCTATCGGACCTCCTCTCTGATTACACCCCCCTACAGAACCTGTGGTCCACTGACTTGGGTCTCCTCAACTTCCTTCCATGGAGATTTGCCAGGCGCCAACACTGAACATTTTTTAAATATGCACTGAAAAGACCCCTGTTCACCCTGGCTTTTGGTTGCTAGATTGTTATTTTTGTTGTTGCAATGCATCCTTGGGTCTTTTGAAAGGCACTATATAAGTCTAAGTTGTTATTATTATCATCATTATTATTATTATATTTGTCCACTGACAACGTGTCAGTCGTCATCAGGGACAAGGAGGGGAATAAGGCGGACGCAGAGCAGTGTGCAGGCTCTAGCTGGGGCTCTCAGCTGATCCTAGCCACAATGGCTACACCGATGGAAGATGTCCTGGAGCTGGACTATGAGGATGACGACGAGGACGCCTCGGAATTCCTCATATCAGAGGAGGACAAGGAGAAGAAGGATGAAATGTTCATCCCCTCCACTCAGGCTGACAAGCCTGTCGCTGTGACTGCCTCCCAGGGTGAGGACGACAACATACCAGCCTCGCCCGCTCCCAGCATGGATATGCAGGCTGTGTGCAAATGCACTGCATCCAGGCTGAATATTCCCTGGCCTGTGGTGGTGACGGAGACCACCAGATCCTGTTACGAGGTGAAGAAATTGCCCCAGGCCATGAGGACGGCAAAACAGCTTCTGCCAATTTTCCCTGAGCTTTTGGACAAGGTTTCAGTCTCATGAAAGGACCACCCATTCAGCAGGAAAAGCCCAATACAGAGGGCTTCTTCCCTTGATTTTGAGGACATGGAGAATTTTGGAATGGTCTGCATGCCTCCCATGGAGCCATTAGTTGCAGCCCACCTTCACCTGTGGCTGGCGACCACATCCTCCAGGAACCCCACACTGCCATCGACAGCAGACTGGTTTCAGTCTGCCATGACTGAGAGGGCATACAAAGCGGTGGCTTTGGCTATCAGAGCGCTTAACCAAACCCAACCCTGCTGTGTGGGAAGACATCACTGTGGTTATGGACATTTGCCTCCACGTGCAGTGCTGCGCTGTCCATACTACAGGTAAATCAATGGGGATGATGGTGCTGCAGGAAAGAGCCAGATGGCTCAACCTGATGAACCTGTCAGACAGGGGAAAGGAGGACATTTTGGACATGCCAATTGTTCCTGACGGAAATTTGGCACTGCTATGGCCTCAATGCAGCAGCAGTGTGAGGCTAGAAAGAGGTAGAATGAAGCTCTCCAGCTCCTACTTCCTCAGAAAACTGAGCCCCCTCCTCCACCGGACCCGTGACAGACCTTCGCCCAGGCTGTCTCATGGCCCGCTCAGTTTAAAATCCCTAAGCGGCCAAAACCCCAGCCTGCTCCTGTGCCTCTACCTAGGCAGGAGACGAGTCCGAGCTGGCCCTGAAGAGCCCCACCAGAAATGTTGGTGGCAGCTCCACTGGTACAGCCGCCCATGACTGCAACTCTTCAAGTTAAGAGGAAGAAGAAGGCAGCCTGACAGCCTTCCCTCTCACCACCAGTGAAGGTGCTGGATGTTACCCATTCCCCAGCCCCACCTGTTCTGTTCCAGAGTGTGCTGTGGGGGGCTTCCCTGCCCCCCGACTCCCCTTTGCTGTGTGTGGTGCCAGGGTGGCACTAGCATGTCCTGGCCAGGAGGATAAAAGGCTTTGTTGCAGAGACAGCAGGTTCTGTCTCCACTATAAGTCACACAAGCACACAGCCACATTGTTTATCAATAAAACATGTTCCACTGTCGCATCTAGACGTGAGGTCAAGGGTGCAGTTAAAATTAATGAACAGAAAAACAAGCCGTTCAGTGGCTTTACCGCTTCTGGTGGAGGCTACTGCCCCCCTCAGGACGCTGGGCGTCATTGACACTGTCAGTTCACCAAGACTTTGCGCATGTGCATAGCAGTGAAGGGCATCACCAGCGTTCCACCACTAGAGGGCTCCATAACACAATTCGGGCCACACAGTGAGACAAAATGGCCGTCGCCTCTCTCTTTCCACTGAGGAAGCCGTCTCTCACTCTCCACTGAGGGAAAGATGGGCAGCGCTGACACTTCAGTCTGATTGATGAGAACGATATCACAGGGTT
The DNA here is from genome assembly GCA_029783705.1 of Chaetodon striatus. Taxonomy (NCBI): domain Eukaryota; kingdom Metazoa; phylum Chordata; class Actinopteri; order Chaetodontiformes; family Chaetodontidae; genus Chaetodon; species Chaetodon striatus. The sequence goes on along the minus strand of JAPZEB010000013.1, from coordinate 25,748,983 downwards.
ACAGGCTTCAATTGGCGGTCACACCCCCTCGCTTCTCAGGCATAGTATATTCACAGGCTCAGGGAGAATAGGCTCACACTCTACAACAGGAAATTTTCTCGCTGTTGGAGAAGAGAGCCATATGTATAGTGCCCCCTGAGCAGAGTCAGAGTGGCTTTTCCTCCAGGTATTTTTTCTGGTCCTCAAACAGGGAGGGAACGGAATTTGCCCTATCCTGGATCTCCGGGCTCTGAACAAATACAAGTTCAGGATGCTCACTCAAGCATCCCTGTTACATTTGGTGCACCAGAGTGACTGGTTCACATCTGTCGACCTGAAACACGCATATTTCAACATTTCAATTAATCCTCCACACAGGAAATATCTGAGGTTTACTTTTTGGGGCGTCTGTCATGAGTACAGAGTGCTTCCCTTCGGTCTGTCTCTGAGTCCGAGAGTGTTTGTGTGATGTACAGATGCGGTAATAGCCCTGTTAAGATGGCAGGGCATTCATCTAGCCACATATTTAGACGACTGTCTCCTGCTGACATGATTGAAACAGGAGGCTATGACGCAAACGAATGTCCTCATAAAGCACCTGACTGACCTGGGTTTATTGATAAACACCGACAAAAGTGTGTTGTCTCCAGTGCAGAGCATAATCTTCCTGGGATTATCTCTGGACGTGGTGTCATTCACTGCCTGCCTGTCAACGAAGAGTGAGGGCCTTCAGGTCTTGCCTCATGCATTTCCAGCTGCACGAACCTGTTCCCTTCAGATTGTGTCTTCGATTACTGGGGCTGATGGCATCAGCCAGCCTAGTAGTCAGACTTAGCTGCTTGTATATGAGGGACTCACATGGAGGGTGATGGTCACTGTGGAATATGTAATGGCACTGCGCCGCTAGCGACAACCAGCTTTCCTGATACAGGGGGTGCCCATGGGCACCATCCTATTCCGGAAGGTGGTAATGACAGGCGCAAATTTGTCGGGCTGGGGCGGCATACAGGGGGGCTGGTCTGTGAGAGGTCTCTGAAACAGCGGTCTCCAGCGCGCTCACATAAATTATCTGAAGCTCTCAGCAGTGCTTCTAACTCTGAAACATTTTCTTTCATTTCTCAGCGGGCATCATGTACTGGTGGGAATGGACAATAGGACAACGGTGACTTATATCAACTGTCAAGGGGGTTGCGTTCCTGTCAGTTACACATGCTGACACGCAAACTGATATTGTGGAGCAGCAAGCGTTTCCTGTTTCTGAGAGCGTCACATGTCCCGGGGATTATGAATCTTGGGGTGCATCTGCTGTCCAGGGGCATGTTGCTATACGGCGATTGGAGTCTGCATCCCGCCAATATCAGGCAAATATGGACGCCCTACGGCCAAGCCACGTTGGATCTGTTCGCGTCAAGAGAAAATGCACAGTGTCTGCTGTTTTTCTCAGTGCATTATCTAGACGTGCCACCCGGCCTCGACGCGCTTGCACACGTTTTGCTGCCCACTTGGCCGCCCGCTTGGCCACCCGCTTGGCTACCTGTTCTCCCGTATGCATTTCCTCCCCTAGCTCTGATATCCTTCTCTCTGTCCAGGGAGCATCACCACACATTGATTCTCATAGCTACACACTGGCCAACATTGCACTGGCTGGCGGAGGTTAATCAACTGTGTGGACAGCCATAGCAACTCCCACTGCGTGGGGACATGCTGTCCCAGGCGAGGGGACCATATTCCACCCACACCCGGATCGCCTGGCATTATGGGCCTGGCCTGTGAGTGGTATAATTTAAATACTGTGGGGCTTCCTTAGAGTGTAATTAACACTATTCAGAGCACTAGAGCCTTCTCTACCAGGTCCCTTTATGGTTCCAAGTGGAATGTTTTTGAGGAGTGGGGTCACAAGGGGGGACACATCTCCTTTCAGTGTTGTGTTTATGTGATTTTGTCATTCCTTCAGGACCTGATTGACAAACAAAAAGCTTTCTCCACAATTAAGGTATACCTTGCTGCTATTGCTGCATGTCATGTGGGGTTTGATGGAAAAACGGCTAGCCAACACCCCTTGGTGTGCCATTTTATGAAAGGGGTGCGTAGACTCCTGCCTGTTTCCAGGCCACTCGCCCCTCCTTGGGACTTGGCTGTGGTTTTGGAAGGGCCCTCGGGTCCTCCATTTGAACCACTGGAGGAAGCCGACTTAAAACATCTGTCTCTGAAGACAGTGTTTTTGCTGGCTTTGGCATCTGCTAAGCAGGTCGGTGACATTCACACGATCTCATGCACTCAGTTTTCCCCGGGGATTGTCAGGGTGTCAGTGAAACCTAATCCTGCCTTTGTGCCCAAGGTGATTGGCTCATGCTCCCCCACTGACTTTTGGCCTTCTCCTCACCGCCTTTTTCCTCCGAAGAAAAACGGCGGACCCACATGCTTTATTAAGGGCATTAATGACATCATAGCACACATGATGGTGAGGTGGGTTAACGACTCTCATTGTGAA
>JAPZEB010000013.1:25625221-25640148 GCA_029783705.1 Chaetodon striatus | reverse complement strand
AGTTTATATTATTTCAGTCTGTAAGAATTCATGGATCAAAAGGATCAAAATAGTTTTTCAGAAAAACTTTAATCCAAGTTGTGAATATTGTTGTTGTGAAATACGTTGCTAACTGTGTATGCTAGCTTTGTCCAACAGGCTGCAGTTCATCTGACATATTTTCTCGTCTTCTTGCATCGTATTGTTGGGTGTGCTTGTTTTTGGTTCCTCATCAGCTACAAAGTCAAAGTGTCTCAGAGCTTTTCTGTTTTATCTTTACTGTGGGACAGCCTCAGAGTACAGCATTCGCTCCCAGTTTAGAGGGCAAGTAGGCTCTGTCACAAAACTTTGCGGCTAATACTGCAACCTTTGAAGGCTTTTTTTCTCAAACCTATGGTTGTTGGTGACATTTGTTATGTAATGTGGCATATTTTGGTTAATATCTGGAGTACTAAAACAATACTGATATTATTTGAAAGCTAAGAATTTCCTCTTTCTAACAATATCTGGGTGTGGACCTAGATGCAGAGGGATGGCAGGTTAACAAGCAAGATGCATTATGGTCATTTTGCTAGCAAGAGAGATGGCATCCCCCCTCGTCCCTCCTCAAATCACCTGCTGGCTGTAAAAGCACACTAATGTACTCAGCAAAAAGAAAAGAAAGGCATAGCCAAAAAACACATAGTTGCATAATGCACAGTCGCACAGTCATATCTGCTCACCACTACAGCGCCCTCCACCCTGACAAGTGAAGTAAATCTCAGCCAGACGAGACCCCGGCCTCGCTTCCTCTGATTCCGCCCAGTCTGATCAACACAGAGCAGGAAATATGCAGGAGAGGTTCGCTGCAGTGTTGGGATTTTATTATTTAACCATGGTTTAACTCACTGTTTTTATTTCTTTGACTGTGTGCATTAGGTTAGATGCTAGTAAAGACACTACAACATTGATCTTACAGTTAAAACTGTTAGACTCACACACTGAGCAGTGGCCGGCAGCCAGTAGGCCATGAACAATAATCATAGTACTTCTCATAATTTGAAGTAAAGAGCATTGACGACAGTGCATCAGTAATAATGTTAAACATTTTTTAAAGTAAAAACTATCAGCCCCTCCAGGATGTTGTGATCTCAACAATAATTGCAAATTCAACCAGTCCTTGTGAATTCTGCACTTTTTTCTGCACAATTTTGTCGAATCACAGCAACATTTCCCCAAATTTGACCAATCACTGTAGTTTTCTGCGAGTTCCAACAATCATAGCAGCCTCCTGCACAGTGTCACCAAACTCACTTCCTTATTTTTGGTTGTGAAGATGCAGAATGAGTGAATTAATGTCTAATTATTGACTCATACAAACAGTTATACCCAGCCTACCTGGGCTCACAGGACACCATAAAATCTAAATAAGCCAGGACCAGAGCGTACATATATACACAGACATTAACAGGACAGAAACTTGAGCAAATTGACAAAAGCATTGTACATAATCAGAACATCACTGTGTAAGACTGGGTTCGTGGATCTTTCACAAAGGCATTTTTTGAGAAAATCAAAATAAGTACTAATTAAACTACCTCGCCTTCTCTTCCAGGCATTCGTAACAAAATTGGCAAACTTAAACTAATCAAAATTTAACAACCATTCTAGCTTTTGGTCATCTGAGCACCAGAACATGTCAGGGTTTAGCCAAGCCATTTCACAGAACCTTAACTCAACACAAATGTATTACATTTACCAAAAATTACCGCCAAAGACTGTGCAAAGCAATTTCCTGATGTTGTGTGTGAAATCGGGGGTGAAATTTTTGCACCGCATGCAACAAACGCGTGGACAACAGACAAGACAAATCCCCATGACGAAGGCTGTTGCACTCACATTTACTGCACGTGCTGAAAGAATCGAGCTGAATTAGATGAAATATGTGTGCTTAGTAGTAACGTTACTGTAGTAAAAATCACAGACTCAGAATAGTGTGGTTTTATTATCACTGGAGCATGTTACCTTGTTAACCTTTTTTTTTTTTACCATTTTAAATTAATTATTTTAAAAAGTGCAACTAAGTTTTGCAGTTTTCACTTGCTCCTGCAATTTCATTGGAAAAGACACCTACAAACATTGCAACATACGTCGCAATTCATTTGAAAAGCTGTTGTGAAATCAGGCATTTTAGGCCAAAACAGTCCCCCCCAAAAAAGTTTAAAATCTTGGAGGGCTGATTTATTGAGAAGAAAAAAGGAGGATGTCATCATGGTTATTTTCTCGGGCTGTAGACGGCTCCATACAGAAAACAACTAGTCCTCCTTTTGACAGTAAACTTGACTTGATGCATAAAATCTTGCCCTGTAACTAGATAAAATACAGACAGTGTGTCATGTTGCTTGTATTTTTTTCTGTTATCCATCCACTGGTTCCAACAGTTCACCTTCAGCCTCCCCTTCACAAACATAGCTCCTTCTCTCCTCACACATTCACCCTGTAAAGGAGTGAAGGAGCTGCTGGGTGAATGGGCGGATGTCTAGATGGATGGATCTGTTAGAAGGATTTGTCGCTGACATGCCTCCGCTCGAGTGCCAGCTGGCCACCTCTAATTGATTAGATTTGATCTCGGGGGTGACGATTAACGCCTCTGTGTCTCTCCATGCTTTCCGTATGTAATTTGCTTATCTCTGGGGCTCTGGCGGCAGCAGAGCGCGATGGTCCGCTCCCCCGCCTCCTCAGCACCTTCAGAGGTTGCTTGGGTTTGTGGTCACACAGCCATCCTCCTGAATCCTACTTAGTTACCAAACCCTCCCCCTCCTCTCTCTCTAAAAGCACAGCTCCTATGCTCTTAAAGGATTGGCAAAATAAACCTCTTTTCTTCACTTCTCAACAGCCTGGTGATGGCATAGAGTATTTATTTTCTTAAAAGAATGTGGCAAACCATATGATTTAAAAGCTTGTTTTTCGCTCTAACATGTTGGGCTTCTCTACGGCTATTTTGTTTGCAAGACTCTGCCGTGGTGCCAAATTTAAAATTCAACAGAAAAACATGACCACACAGTCCCTCAGTCACCACAAGGAAAGTTATTTTGAGTCGGGTTATTTCGGAGTACTTTTACTCATATCTTCTTAAGAGTGGGGAAAGTCGAGACTCGTTTGTTTGATGGGAAACGGCTCCTTTTCTTTCCAAAGCACAGTGACTTAATGAATGGATGAAGGCTGCAGTGTGGGATTGTGTGAGAGGCCAGATTGTTGTTTTCTTTCTCTGAGATGTGTCACCGAGGGGAAGATGTGGTGGCCCTGGATGTGTTTGTGTCTGTGGCTTTGCACCGTGGAGCCAGCGGGCTGCCCTGCGCTCACTCACTGTCTGATTAGAAAGACCTTGAGATACCCCCACACCCCTGCCTTTATATCGTTTCACACAGTCACACTCCAAACAAGGTATCAGCCTCTGAGGGGCCCTCCCTTTCTTTCTGTCTTTCACAATCCTGACACATTGCTCTGTTAAGTAACGCTTTATGTTAATAATAAAACCAGTAATTCCCAGAGATTACAAGCTGGATCAGTCACTCCCCCAAAATAAGCCGCCTTCCTGTATGACATGTCTTCTTTCACAGAAACGTCCTCGAAGGTTTAAGGATGCCGACAGTCACAGTGACATAACTGACTTGTAAATGTATCCGGACGGATTCTCAAAGGGTTTAAAAACAAAAGGAAACAGCTGAGTCTGTCTGCCTTCAACCTGCTGTGTGGTCTCTTGCTAGCTGGCAGTGCCTGAAGGAGGAGGAGGAGGAGGAGGAGGAGGGAGGGAGGGGGTTATAGGCGTAGCAAGACAGGGACAAAGTGCTCGGGCCTTGGGCCCTGACGGAGCCGCTTTAGCCCCCGTGGGATGGCAGAGACCTGGGGACACGAGGCCAGACAGATATGTTTTCATGTTTGGGTGAATGTGGAGATTAGTTGCAGCCTGTGAGCCGTAAACCTCCGGATGGCTGCCACGGCCAGATGAATGACTTGAAACAGCAACATTACAAGGCCACCATTAAAGATGGAGGAGAGCATTAAAACTGGATGTCATGAATGTTTGAGTGTCTGCTGAGATATTCTTGAATGTAGATGGATTGTTTCTTTCAACATACACTCTTTGGCTTCTGCTAAGTTGTGTGTTTACCGAACTTGTGCAACAGAGCAAAGGCCGACAGTGTGTACCAGGGGCTTAGCATTGAAATAGACTGCTATGTGGGGGTGGCTGGGGCTCCTTAGGGCACTTTGAAACTGCATGCACTCCTAGAAAGGTTTGACCAATTTACTGCTGCTATTTTGGCGCAGTGAATTGGATCGCTATTGTCCAGTGACGTGAGTTTTCTCCCACGTGAAGCAGAATGTGCGTATTGTTCATGTAAAGGACATAATGGTGGCTGATGAGGGAGCCTTTCTCTCGCACTTGAGGGTCTTGGGAAGCTCTCCACTTTACTGTACAGAAACGACCTGTTCTTAAACATCCCAGCGCCACAATAACCTGCTAATTACATGTTGTGCTAAATGGACTCTTTCCCCGCGGAGTCTAAAATTTGCTGCAGAGCACTCTTTACAGCCAATTTCAAAATAAGCTGAAATCTTTTGAAGTGACTACAAGACGTCCGTGCTCCTGTTACATGATGACCCAGTAAAGAACCACCGAATATGAAGCAGTGCTGTAAAGTGCAGCCATCTCCTGTCTGTTGTGCCCCGTAATCTGGAGCTGCGCCGAGAGTCTTACTCCCGGACCGGCTGAAAAGGAGGCCCCTGCTTGTTTTCCAGTGCATACTTGACATTCCTGCCTCAGTGCCTACACACACACACTCACATACAGTGAGGCAACAGGCAAGCTAAGTCAATGAAGCTTTGCTCTCCCCTCAAAAGCAAATCACTGGACCTTTCAGTAATTTAATATTAAACTTGAGCAAATTGTGCATCGACTGTGCGTTCATGTGAGAGTCCGCCCCTCTCTGCTTCTCTGCCTGCTGGCATTCCTTCTACTTCTCTTCTCTTTCCTCTGTCTGGGCCTTTTAGTTTCTCTTCTACTTTTCCCGCTCGCTCTGTCTCCGTTGCTTCCTCTTGTGCTGTCAGCCTCGTATCCCCCTCCGCTCACCTGTCTCTCCCTTCAACCTTGCCTTTGAATCGTGTTGTCAGATGCGGTCTCAGTGAAGGGCAGGACAACAGCGAGGAAACCCAGAGCTCCTGGTCCAACCTGTGACCACCGTTTTTTGTCTTCCCCCACATACATCCTGATCTGCGCCTCTGTGACACAACAAGAGGATTAAACCCACAAGCCCCCGGGGGCTGAGCCTTCAAGTCAACCACAAGAGCTGATGTTGACAAATCAGGCTCAGGGTTACTGAGAATCATGTCTGATGTGTAAGGTGCAGGATTTAACCTTTTAATGCTTTCCATGACGTGTTCTCTAAAGGTGAGCCGGATGAAACGGTTCACATACGTTATATTTTCTCATTGTCCACATTAAAGCGTAGATTTCTAGGACCAGTACATTTGGATTCAAGCAGCCGGCGATGCCAGCAAAATGTAATGAAATATTCAGTGTGTACTTCTGTATTTTATTCTTGGCACACAGTGGAAAGCCCTTTTGAAACAGATCATCATTTGATACTCTGCTAGTAAAACTGTTGAAGCTGAGGTGGCAGCTACTTAATGCTGCATCAGGCAGGTCACATTGCACACTGTCACTGCTGATTAAATCCCCTCCTAACTGCAACACTTACTCCTTCTGAAATGAAATGAATGAAACACATAGTAGTGGATGACGTGACTGTCTTAACTTGAGATAAACGGCTATTATCTGTCAGATATATCCATTAAAGGGTGTTTATTCTGGAAATATCGAACTAATGGAATTGTTGTGATGTGTGGATCAGTTTGAGTAGATTTCTTGAAAGCACATCTCCAGACGAACTTTGCTTGCCAGAAAACAACGTAATAACCCCTTTCTCGTCCGGCTTTAGGGCTCTGGAAGTTGCCGTGGCTCTTAGTCGTGCACATCTGAATTCTTCTAACAAGGCGCACACTGCACGTGCTGCGCTATTCGGTTTAACAGGGAGGGAAGACTGTCCGAGCAGGTTCGCCTGTACGGTCTATAACTCTTTATTGTGAGACCACGGGACAGTCAAATGGCCTTAAATTCCTGGAAAGTATAGCCCACCACACTGGGGAAAGAAGAGGCCTTTTGCTTCAGGGTGTGGGAGACCATGAGAGCTGGCTGTAAAAGCTAAACGAGTCATGGACAGAGTGGCGACCTGGAGGCGAGAAACAAAGCAGTGTAGAATGGTTTCAGCTTGGAGGTAAAGTACAGTAACAATTACAGTATACAAATGCAGTGTTTGACGGTACGTCAGTGTTTACTGCTGTTGCAAGGCAGCCTAATTTCTGGTACTATTCCGATAACACTTGTTTACTTCTTTCTTATCCACGTGATATATTGTTTGCAACCTGCCCGGCGCTTCGGAGTACATTGCAACGAACAAGGCATTGAGCATAAATGCCTCTGTGTGTGCTCGTAGTTTGCGCCCCATCTACGGAGACCCGCCCCGAGGTGTCTCACATGATTTTAAAACAAAGCTGTACTCACCAAAACATGTCGTGTGAGTCCTTGAGCTCTAACAAATGTGTTGAAAGCATTTCCTTCCTTATAAAACATTTTCAGGCGGATTTTTCTCTTAATCCAGCATGTTTGAGGTCTTCTTCTACTACTGCCACCTGTTGATCAGTGGAATAATGTGACGCCATTGACTGGAATGAGCATTCAGTGAATCACATGTGTGCAAAAGGAACACACTCGCTGAAAAAAGCTCAATAGCATTACCAGAAGACTGAAACTACGTAAGTAGTCTCTATGTAATGCTTTCATATAGTCGTAGGGCCCCATGAAATCCATTTATTTCCCCAGATATCACGTTTTCTGTTTTTATTCTTTCCAATTTCTTTGTTTTATGATTTCAGCACATTTTATCACGAGAAAGAGTGTCTAATTCTGTTGTGGATGAGTAAAAATTCAACAATTCAATAAGAAAATATCCAAAATTGGGGCAAAGTAAAATCTTTGGATTTATGTCTAAACACGTAATACATGTGAGAAAGCACTTGTTGAAAACATGAGAAAAGACTTGAAACTATATAGTACTGAATTGTGGAGTTAGACCATTTAAAGGTTTTTCATCATTTCTATGTCCAGGATTTTTTGGGCGAAGCTAAAAGCCTGCTTGATGATGAAATGGAGCAACCTTTGGCACAGTGGTTCCCAACTGGTCCAACCACGGGCTCCAAAATTACCCTCAGTCATTAGTTCAAGGTCCACACAGTTTAATACATTCAGTGTCGTTTGGCCATGTCATTGAGCTAGTTTGCCGTCTTTGTTGAGTAGCTGTCCGTTAGTCACTCACTGTACAGCAGGAAACAGCTCTTCAAAGTAAAAGCTCTGTGCTGGAAATTCGATGAACGTCAAGACAAAATGTGTTTTTTACAAACATGACACATTTGCAAGTCACTTGCGGCCCATTCAGAATGGACTTGGGACCCACTTTTGGACTGGGACCCGCCATTTGGGGTGGGATTCAGGCTCTGGTGTCTCAAACATGTCTGACTGTACAGGTCCAGTAAAGCTGCTCGATGGAACAATCCTGTGAGTGACTGTGGCTTCAGCACATGCAGCAGACACACCCCCAGCATCTCAGAGCAGAAAAATACTGCCTATTTATTATGATTTCGAACCTAATTTTATATACTTGGAGACTTTTTTAATCATTCAGATTTGGCTGGGTGCTTAATAACACATTTTTCTGTGGTGTGACAAACTCATTACACATTTATTTTTGCTTTACTCTGACTTTAATGAATATCAATGAATTCGATGTAACACAACATTGCACTATTTTTATCAAAGGAAGTGCTTCAATGCAGTTATGAAACAAAATGTTCCATCCTTTTGTAAAATAAAGTGCTTCACATCTGAGCTTCGTATTGCTCTAAATTTAGCTGTTAGCGTAAAATTCCTCAATTTTTTGGATGACTTAGCTGCTCAGAGCGCCTCTTCCACATGACTGCAGGGTTCAACAATAACGCTCATTGTCAGGATTTTTTCCAGCGACCCAACATCAAAGAATAAAGTCATTTCCCTCACTATTTAGTGGGACTTCTTAATTTCTAAGGGATGTAGGTTACATGTTTCAACCTCCTGTGAATATAATCCAATTTACATATAAATTTACTCTGTTTTAACACCTTATTTTGAAAAGCAAACACAGTCATATGTGCATGCTGGGCTGTTTCAGTGCATTAACAGATCATATCATTTCAATTTTTGCGGTGACTGGTTTGACCACAGAGATACGAGTCACGCCTAGCTTGATGCAGAAACATCAGATGCTGTCTTTGGACTACTCAAGAAACACAAAAGGACATGATGAAGCCCCTTTAACACTGCCTGTTCAGGGTGGGAAGAGTGCACCATTATGCCACTTTGTTGTTCTGTTTATAAGGTACGATCAAGAAATGGGGCGATCCGCCACAGGAGATAGTAACAGCGCCAAAATAATGTCTGTATGAACAGGACCGCTGGCAGGACAGGATCATGGGTGGTACGGATGCCATGTTTTGGTTACGTGTTAAGCGCGTGACCCACCGCTGGAGATGTAGGTTTTAGCAGTTAGGGGCTAATTCAGAAAAGAACAGTGGACGTCAGTGTCTGCAAATTGTGGAAACAATGAGCTCCAGGAGCTCCTTAACCCTCTGAGCAGAGGACGAGATCAGCCACCATATAACAGAGACAGTAAATGATCATTATTGCCATGTTATGCCACTGTTATTGTTTATAAAGCACTGCTGATACATGTTTTATGTCACACTAGAGGCCAACACTGTTGAGATGCATGTGATGCTCATCACACCTCCTTTGATTGTGGGATGCCGCAGTGCTGTCTATAATCAAACACTGGAGTGGAATGATGCCGCCGTCATTTGGTTCTGTGTAAAAATGCAAAGGAGGGACTTTGTAGCGGCCATATAGCGTGATCTCTGTGCAAACAGGGCTTTTGTCTCAGCGTACCTGATTGAGAAAAATAACTGCGGTCAAGTTAGCTGTCATCAGGCTTGGGTGGTATCTTTTTCTTCCATACCTTCATACCTTCCTAGAAATTCACCTGGGTATGACCGTATTAGTGTTCGGCACTATAACTCCCACCACCAGTGAGCTGCTACGTTCTGCAAGCTAACCCAAACTTTCACACGCACAAAATGACAACAAAGGAAACATCCTTACTTTTCTTTTTCTTAATAAACAGAGAAATATAACTGCACAGCCTCTTAATTCATGTTTCTGTCACTAAGTGTTTATTGTCTCATTTAGTCATCCTTAAACACATTTTATTCATACACCACAGGAACAAAATGAAACTCACCAAAACCGACTTGGTTAGTGTTGTAAGTCGTTCAGTTAGTCCACCATTCCACCATTGCCAGCTCTGGTTTGGTGGAAATAAACTCTTAATTTTCCAAATTAGAAGTGAAAATATGATGTTTTTCCCTGTGGTCTGTTTCTTGGCTGTGGCAGCTGTTGACAGTCCTGTAACGTTATCCCTAACCTGCACCACTCAGACGCCGTGTCTGTGAACTTGGCTGCCTGTTCCATTAGTAGAGACCGGAGACTGGCCTCTGGTGACGTGTGATGTGCACTAGACACAGTGACTTTGATAGAGAGTGGAGCGTCTGTATTTTTGACGGTATTGAAAATCAGACCTTTGGGGTTTCTACATACTCTGTTATACTGGGATACTGGCCAAGCATAGCTGTCATTTGCGTCATTGTTATAACACCAGCTGCTGCTAAAGGTGAAATCATAGAGCCCTATATATGTAGACAGCTTTAAACTTCAACAAATTTGCACAATTGATTATCTCTCTGTGAGAGAACCAGAGAGTCTAAAATAAGGAAAGCTATCATCATATTAACTGCAGCACCATCTGGTTTTATATGACAAAATAGGGTGGCTAACATGAACATGATATCAGGCCGAATGAAGGAAGGGAAACTAAAAGGTAGTCGGGCCAGATACATGAAAGTAGTCACTACGTCACCAAGCTTCTGGCAGCGTCCATTAGGTGAAGGTGTGCAAAAGAGTTCTGAACTTTCACTTCCTGGCATGTCTGGACACCAGCGCCATTAGACTCACAGATGTTGACTATAGTACATCATCGTCTAGAGCACAAACAATGATGTCACGTGACTTCATTGGCTTCCTTGCAGCTCCATCAAGGTGAGATGATATATGTAAACTTAAAGAATGAGTATTAACCAACTGATGCAGACCAAACTGCAGGAGCGTTCATGTAACCAAAGAACACAGCTGACAGTGGAGACACTTTTGATCCAAAGCTTCCCCTCCCGGTAGTTCTCTCCGCTCCACTGTCCACAAAGGCGCTCTGCCTGTCAGCCTGTGATGCAGCGTGGCGTTTACTCACAGAGCGGATGACGGGGATACATCACCTATTTAATTTGCTCACTCTCATTCTCCCCCTCTTCTTCTCCTCACTTGGTTGCTCGCTGTGGTTTAATCAGTCCCTCCCCTGTCGCTCACTGCCCCTCTCTCTGGGCCTGCATCGCTACTGTAGCTGGCTGCACTGGGACAGCATGTACCCAGAGAAGGTAAGAACCTCTAGCTGGCCTGCTTTTGATAGCACAGTCATTTATTTCCCTCCGCTTCCTCCTTCTGCTTCCCTCTTTATCTCTCAGCCAGCACCTTCCCTGCATCTTTCCTGCCCTGGCTGTTTCGGGACAGTTTTCCAGTGTGATTTCTACCCATCACAGCCCCTTCCTCCTGTGACATTTCCACTCGAAACACTCGTCAGACTGACAGCACCAACTGCTGTGTGCACTGTTATGTGTTTGATATGGCGTCGGGCACGTGTGGGCGTTCTTGTGTGGGATTTATTTAGCTGGTAACTTGACCGCCCCCCGCTGTGTTATCCACAGAGGTCTGTGTTTGCATACAAGTGATGCTGCTCCGTGCACTGGGCTCTCAGAGCGTAGTTACATAACTGATGCTGGCTGTGTCCAGAGCCTTTTAAACAGCTGCTAGTCATTTCCCCCCCAGCGGTCTCCTGCTTTGGACGAGCGGACAGGTCTAGCTATGCTTACACTCAACCCTCTGAGGACAGCGATCACGGTCTGGGGAACTATTTCCCTTTAGTATCTGTTACAAAGCTGTCTGTGTGAGATGTATGTGGCTATTAGCACGATGTCTGTGAAGTCATTTAGATATCGCTTTCAGGGTATAAAAGCGTTTTTGGCCCCAGCTGCGTTATGCGGTGTTTTTTTGTGTGTTGTGCCGTGTTTCTGATTTCTCCTATTACCTCCGAATCCACCTCAGGGATCGGAGTCAGCAGAGAACTGAAGTGGAGTGCCGTCACTCCCCACAGTGCTGGGCTTTGTGTTTATCTCCCTCTCCTTGTTTTCGCCCACACTGGTGTTTCGCCTGCATAGGGACTGAGTGAAATTTGAAAGTTGCAGAAAACGGTGCCGTTGTCTTTTGTGTAAAATCTTTTCTAAAATACAAAATACAGAACTGAACACAAAAGATGTGATTGAGGATGATGTGTGTGACATCAGAGGAGATCCTGTGCAGCTTGCTCTCTATAAAACGAGTCTCTTTACTGCAGAAATCAAACTGTAATCGAGTCTTTTCTAGTGTCTCTCTACACTCTCGCCCTCATTGATGTGTCTTCCTGCTCTTTGACTTGTTGCGCTCATTTTGCACGACAGCTTGTATCTCTCAGTGATATAGAGTAACAGTACAGCACATTACTGCGGATCAAAGACATTATTTGTGAGGCATCCAGTATTTGTCTGCTCTCACTGCTGTCCTCAGGAGAGGTGCAGCTGCTGCTGGTTGCCAGCATGTGCGAGGACTGGTTGAAGCATCGGAGCGTGGGCGTCTTTGAGCGTCAAGGGGCACGTATTGTTTCTGTCATATGCCATCGCTAACGTTAATTGCTTGGCGTGGCTGCCAAGGAGACAAAGGATGAGCTGGGAATCGATGAGCGCTGAAATAGTTCCGCTAGCCGCTGTCTTGCCAGAGGTCATTTACTGTGAAAGCGAGATTAGAATTGGTCTGTCACCATCATCCAGCAGCTGTAGCTGTTGTTGTACGGCGTGGAGGAGTTACTGAGATGTGATGTGATGTGTGTTTAACCCCTGCATGCTGTTGATGACAGAACGCTGCTCAGTTTATTGATCTCCTGTCAGTGGAGTTTGTTTTATTGTTGTGTTTTGTCATCACTTCGGGTTCTGTGCGTCATTTGTTTGCTAGTAGTCGAGGATATGCTGCTCCCACAGTCCTGTAACAGCCCTGTCACTTTACCGCTGAATTGACTTTCCAGAAACTCTGTGTTTTTGTCCTCAGAACTTTCCACTAGCAGCTGTCACTGAACAGAGATACTACAGTGAAAAACAAAGGGGACACAGAGAGAGTGCACTCTATACCGCTGTGGATCAGTCTGGATCCTTCTGCCAGCTTTACGGCTCTGTACCCAAACAGTCATTTCAAATAGCAGATCCAATTTTAACACAGCATCAACACACGTCCTGTAATTGCACTCGGATGGGCTTTCAGCTCAGCAGGGAGTGGGCCGACCAGGCTCTGCGTTTTGGGGATACAGGACATGTCTCTGTACATTTCCTCAGAGCCGGCCAGAAATAGCTCGCAGATAAAACAGAGACACTAGGAGGCTGATCAGTGTTCTCTTAGTACACAGGAGAGACTTCCAAGGCCAGCAGCCTTTCAGTGCCCTTGTATTTGATTGGCAGAGAAGCACTCCCAGTGTCCATTATTGAAATGGATATGCCAGCAGTAACGGATGTGTCAGTGTTCCCGTCATGCTCCGTTGGCTCCAGCACCATTGGCTGGTTTGATCACCTCTTTGTGTAGTTGATTGACAGCTTGTTGATTATTCTGTCAGCGAGGGATTTAAGAGTTTCAGTCATAAATGTATAGAACAGCGAGTATCTAATGAGGAGGAGAGAGGAGAAACATCTACAACCGTACGGTGTTATTAGGATGGGCTGTGAATCAAATTAGAGAACTGCTTGGTCTCATATTTCTGACTCCGCCATTGCCTTTTAAGGCACGCTATCTTTTTTCCTCTCAGTTGTGATGGACTTTGGTCAGGTCAGCGCTATCTAGCATGAATGGAAGCAAAACAAACGTGTGTTTAGGAGTGTGAGTGCCAACGCTGGCGTCCAGTCTTGACTTAATGCTTTAGTTACCCTTTCCCCTTCTTTTGAAGAAGATATACTTTATGAACCCTGGAGGTGAAATTATATTTTTTCACTCTGTTATCATATACAAACAGGCCTGAAGTACACACACACATGCACAAACAGGACCTATACATGCAATAAATGGAGAGATGTCAGAGCGAGGGTTCTGCCCATGGACAGGGCAAGGCTCAAGGACACCCTGGCAGTGCCCAGCAGGTGAACTGGCACCTCTCCAGCTACCATACATGCATACATACTACATACTCTCAGTTCCCAAGCCGAGTCCCTGTGGACTGAGCTACTGCCGCCTGCTTTGAGGCAATAACACACCAGTTCTTCAAACCATGAATTCAGATATAGGATTGCTTCCATCGAGTCGCTTAGGGACCACTTGTCCACCCGTCCTCTAAACATGGTCATGAGCTCTGGGTAGTGACAGAAAGAGTGAGATCGCGAAATGAGTTTCCTTAGTGGGGTGTCTGGGCTCAGCCTTAGAGATAGGGTGAGGAGCTCGGACATCTGGAGGGAGCTCGGAGTAGAGCTGCTGCTCCTTTGCATCGAAAGGGGTCAGTTGAGGTGGTTCGGGCATCTGATTAGGATGCCTCCTGGGCGCCTCCCATGGGAGGTGTTCCAGGCACGTCCCACTGGTAGGAGGCCCCAGGGCAGACCCAGAACATTCTGGAGGGATTACATATCTCATCTGGCCTGGGAACGCCTTGGGGTCCCCCAGGAGGAGCTGGAAAGTGTTGCTGGGTAGAGGGATGTCTGGGGTGCTTTGCTCGGCCTGTTGCCCCCGCGACCCGGCGCTGGATAAGCGGATGAAAATGGATGGATGGATGGAAAAACACAATCACAAACAGCTGTGATACTAGTCTATTTCTTTAAAAAAATGGAAAAGAAGAAAGAACAAACGCCAAAATTATTGGCACTGCAGTGGCTGTCTCAGCTCAGCCAGTGGATCTCGATGGAGCACTGTTGCTGGCTATGGAGCTTAGTGGCTGGCTTCGGGACACTTCATGGTGCTTCCACCCCCTGTCTGAACCAGGAGTTGTCACCCCAAAGCGCTCTCAGGTACTGGATTTTTGGCACCAATTGATTTTTTGTAAATCAGAACTCGGTGATTCCAACATAATTTTGTTGGTCCTAGGGGGTAAGAATTCACAAAATTCATGATTCGGTCCAGTATTATACAGTGGTGTCACAGTATGGTATGTTTTCAGTACAGCAAAACAGTAGAAATATAATTTCCTTGATTTTTCTTATTGATTGTTCTTATTTTAAGTTATTTTAATTCATGTATTTGTTAAAACTAATATCATAAAGTATGATATTTTTTGTTAAGGAACATTGTTGGTGCTATACCTGCGTAGAGCTGGGTATCACCACTGATTTCCTGAATTGTTTTGATTTCGATTCAAGGGGTCCTGATTCGATTCGATTTCCGATTTGATCAGACATTGATTCAACTGGAGATTTTTCAGTTACAATACCAATTTTTGCTAGTATGTGAAAGAGATTCTCAGAGAACTAAGATAAGATAAGATAAGAAGCTTTATTGTCATTGCAAGGGATACAAAGAAATTCTATTCGGCAACATCTCTTGTAGCAGCTACAATGTCCTTGTCATAAAATATAATGTAATAAATAGTATAAATAAGGTGCAGTTT
>JAPZEB010000013.1:25581801-25601010 GCA_029783705.1 Chaetodon striatus | reverse complement strand
GTGAATGGTTGTCTGTCTCTATGTGTCAGCCCTGTGATAGTCTGGTGACCTGTCCAGGGTGAACCCTGCCTCTTGCCCAGTGTCAGCGGGGATAGGCTCCAGCCCCCGTGACCTCCAACAGGATAAACAGTTACGGAGAATGAATGAATGAATGAATAATCAAGCACATGTTAGCGGTGTATCTTGGGGCCACACATGAGCTATTATCACTGTTGATTTTATCGATTAATCAATTGGTTGTTTGGTCTAAAAAATGTTTTAAAAAATGGCAATTAGTGTTTCCCATAGCCTAACATGATGTCCCCAAAATGCCGTGTTTTGTCCACAATCCAAAGACTTTCAGTTGTTGTCATAGAAGAGTAAACAAACCCGGAAATTTAAGAAGCTGGAAGCTGGAATTTAGCCTTTTTTTTCTTAAGAAAATAACCAATCCGATTGATTCTTATCAAATCAGTAGGTGATTCATTCAATAGTTATTTTAATTGATAAATCACTGCAGCTCTAGTGACCACTGTACAGATCCACACAGCTTTTACCTCCGCCCCGCCCCTTCGACCAGCCATTCAGCACCGGGTAAAGGGAGCTAGTGTAATTAGCTTGAACCAATCACGCTGAAGGCATGAGGGCAGGATTAGTCATTAACTGAGGGCTTAGCTGTCGGCTGTCAGCCACACAGGAATGCTGCTAAATCTCTGTTTCAGCCATGTGCTCCCTGCCGCCAAGAAATAATAATTCTGGAAGCAAAATTGTTCTTAAAATACAGTGGCACTGTCTGCTGTTCTGTTAATAGCCAGAGCCATGGGTGGATGGATCAGACACCAGCTGGAAATGTCTCTGTCACATGTGTAGCCTGGGTGCTGCTCTTTTAATGTCCTGGACATGACATTGCTGTAGCTATGGCAGGAAAACACACCTGAAAACAGCCCGCATTGGCACCAATTAACCAAGTATTCCTGGTCCCAAATGTCAGAATCAAATGTGTAATGTTTCGTGGTGTCAGCACAGAGCGGACCCTCTGTTTGTTTTGGCCTTGCAGAGGGAGAAAACCCGATGGCAGTGAGTTTGAACACAGCGTCTTTGTTCGGCGTAGACCACTCAAAATGAGTAATAAGAGAGAGATTTGGCAGTGCCGGTTCCATTAAAGAAATTGAATTTTCGTTCGGCGCGTCGTCGATATTTTTCCCCCCAAACCTGTTCGCGACTAAACAGAACAAATTGATGCTGTCAGGGCGCTGGCAGGTCGTTTGACTTCTGCAGCCAGAATTCATTTATCAGGCCCCTTCCCGTTCTGTCCTCTCTCTCAGGAGTGTACGCAGAATCCATCACATCCTGTTCTTCCTATTTATTGGATGGTTGTATGGGTAACAGATTGCAGTGCTGCTCTGTCATCTCGTCCCACAAGCCTGGCTGTCTGTCTCGCACTTTGATCATAGAGCACAGACGCTGGCTCGCGACCGTTGTGCAGCTTTTAGGCAAGTGGTGTATCTGAGTCCAGGTCTGGCACAAAGTAAAGAGAAAGAGGAGGTCAAGAGGAGGAGGGGTGTGAGACCTGGGCAGACTGCTGGGGGTCTGGGAGTCACTCCTGCTGCGTGGATCTGTGGCCTCTGCCCCCCCGATGAGAGGAACGTAGGAGTCTCTGCATAGCGTGCACATGTGCACATGCAGTCTCTTTGTCTCTGTTTCACCCACACACTGCTTTTTTCCTCAGTGTTGCTCAGAGGAAAGGCCCGGTCCCACCAGCATTTGAAATGGTAAAATTTCATGCCAAATTTAGTTCATTTCAAAAGCATTGCCATGAGCAGTGGATAGTTTACAGAGGTGAAGTAAATCCACACTAAAGTTTTGCATCAAATTCAACTTTGGTGGAGTTTGAACAACAAATTGCACCATTAAACAAGAGTAAGCCATCTTCACACCGCTGACTTTTGAAGGCACAAAGAGCTGGAGAGTTCAAAATAGAGGGAGTTTTTGTAGCCTGTTAACTGTGTTGCATCCATGGATGTATAAAGAAAACTGGATACAGCGTTGGAGGCCTGACCCCACTCGTGCCTATGAAAGTTGCTCAGTGGTGCATAAAGCCAAAAACGTTTGAATTCCCAGGTGTAAAACTACCTGGATACTCTGCACCATTAGCAAGTGGCTAACTTCTGCTGGTCAGGCTGGCTACTTCCAGTTTAGCCTTCCGCTAACTTGAATGGGGATAAGATAATTAAATCAAACAGCTTTTCTAGACTTTTGAAACGTTATTGTATCCAACAGATGAAGCTCCTTCAGTGAAACGAGTCATTTTGCGACGTTTTGATGCTAAAAAAAATGTATCCTCTGATTTACAGACGTCTCTTTACCAATGTGAGTCTACAGAAAAAAGGTCTTTTTGGGCCCCATGACATCACGTGATGGACCCAGAGGTTGAAGTCACTGCGTCATATTGGCTTCAAAGTGTGGCTAACTTCCCGGGGCCTTGTTGCACCATCCACTTTTATCTAGCCTCCTCTGTCGGAGTAAAAACTGTTTCAAAATGGTTGTAGACAGTCGATGTTAGTGGCCTTTTTGTCTTATTAGCAACCAAGCTAACACGTTTGCCAGCTGACCATTAGCAAGCTTGTTATCACAGAGAGCTTGATCTTTCTTCTTCAGTAGTTTTCTGTCGAGCAACATGGTATACAGCAGGGGGTCTTCAACGTTTTTCACACCAAGGATCCCTCAGCTCAAAGAGAGACGGAGCTGGGACCCCCTGCTACATATATTGTATAACGTTAAAATTAAGTTGCACTTGAGATAATTCTAAGTATTTTCATGTCTTTTCTTATTTACACTGCCTGTAGCTGCTAAGTCAGCAGCAGTTGTCGCATGGCTTGTTGCAGTAGCTTCACCTGTTGCACTTACGCGGATGGTTTCTGAGGTAAAGTAATTGTAAATTAGATGTTTGGTTTTTTTTTTTGTTTTGTTTGTTTTGTTTTTTGTGAATTGGCCAATTTATATTTGCAAATAACATGTTGGATTCATGATGTTAAAAAAACATTTTTAAACAGAAAACAGATGTATATGTAAAAAATCTGACAGGAAATCGAGGACGAAAGGAGCTGTGTTTGTAGGCGAGATTTGAGGTTGCTTTTTTTTTCTTTTTTTTTTGTTTTTAATAAAAATCAATTATCGTAGCATAGTAGATGGTTCCATTGGATACGGCTGCAGCCCTGGTACAATGATGGACATGCCGGGGGAAGTGAACAGAACAGTAGAGACAAAAACAGAGAGGCCCTTTAAAGAGAAGCTCTTGTGATTTACTATTGCCAGCCCTCAGCCTGTGTGTATAAACACCATAATCAGCGCATCACCAAGCTTTAAGGACCAAATCATTTCTCAGAGGCATGGACTAATTTCTGTGTACCACTTTGTGGTGTGACCAGGCCGCTAGAAGCTGTGTGTGCCCGGGCTGAACTGATCTGATGACTATACCGAGAAAGGAGTCACACACAAGGGGACACGGTGACACTGAGACAAAGTATGCCCAGGTGCTGCAGGGACGCAGGTGGCGACGCCTCAAGCTGATTGTTACACAAATCATATCGTGCACGCTGACATTAAGCAGCATATGCAAAAACATGGCCTCCGATTTTGTGTCTTGCAAGCGTGCATCTTCACACACGCAGACTCCAGCGGCTGTGTGCTCACAGACCTGGTGAGACACACACACAGACACACAGACATTTTAAATACTTATGGAATGTCTCCATATGCTTTAAAGAGAGGAACTGGACTAAAAAGGAGATGTCTGGCTGGTTCTGGCTCGTCGGGTGTTTGCTTTCACGCTCCGACTCGAGTTTAGCCTCAAATAGAAGCCAAACCCTGTGATCCATTGGGTGCCTATAAAATAACCATGGACGTGTTGTCCCAGATATGAATTGTTTGATTCCCTAGCTCTAGTTAAGCTCACTTACTGGCACACTCGTACTGCAGAATCTGCGGCCCAGTACGACAGACTGGTTTTTGGCCAATGACAGCGTCTCCCCATATGCACATGAGACTGCAGGCTTCCCCCGTCCTCGAAAATCCGCCCTCTCCCTTGCTCATTAACATTTCAAGAGGAAAATCTGATTGGAGAGGCAGTGCGCGGCACAGTAAACCCCGTCTGTTACTCACACGGACGACATGAAAACAGCAGAGATGTTTGAACAGTCCTCTGAGTTTGAAAAAGGTTTCTGAAATTATGTAAAGCAGATCATTTTGACAGGAAAAACTCCACATCAGCTGTCAATTGCAGCTTGTTTTCTACACGATTAAACCATTTTGTACTCTAATCTAGTAAAGTGCCCTTTACTGCAGCCTTGAAGCTTCTTTGTCTGCAGTATCCAAGCAGCAGCAGCAGTGTCTATTAGACCAGTTATTCTCCGCCGAGCTACCAGGGCTTTATCAGAAGCGGGGTGTATTTCCACGGACACAAACTGACATTTTAGCCGAGCACTATCAGCTCAAGACCAAAAGGTTAATTGCCAGCGTCTCTGTCAGGTTGTGAGCCTCGCCGAATCCTCTGATCCGTGAAATGAAAGTAGCTGTCGTCATCCTGACGAGAGAAAAGATGCTGACTCACTTTCATCTCAAGGTTTCTCTAAAAAATTTTGTGCTTTCACTCACAAACCCTGGCCGTGTTTTGCTGACGAGTGTGTGTGTGAGTTGCATCCGTGAGTGAAGTCAATATTCCAATTCCATTAACATTTTTTTCTGCCCACGCTCACTATGCAGTCTTTTTTTTTTTCTTTTTTACCCGAGCTGAATATCAGGTCTTTTTTAAACACCGTGCCTTTCTGAACTACTGTACACATCTGACAGTGGTTGCTAAGAGAAGTAAGGAGCGGTGTGTGTGTGTGATTGTAAGCATCTGATCTTGTGTTCATGTTGATATATTTCTGTGTCAGCCTGCCTGTGAAGAGAGATGGGGGGGTTTTGCTTGTGAAATGCCACAAATGTGATGATGGGGGAGTGGGCGAATGGGGTCTGACACCCAGTGAGGTGGAAATGTAGGTTAATCCGGTCATATGGACACGACCATCATAATCAGCATCATACCTCCAGGAGCAGAGGGGAGGGTGGGGGAGCAGCGGGGCGTTGGCTGAGCCTTGAAGGTGGCAGAGAGGAAGAATGGCCAAAGAGGTTTGGTGCATGATTATCAGAGGATGCAGTGGAGGAAAAGGGCAGGGAGTGTTTGCTGCGGGTGTGTGCGGAGAAAAGAGAGCCAGAGAGGGGAAACAGAAGTGAGAGATGAAGGAGGTGGGAGGAGGTCAGCGGAGGAAGATGAGAGCACTGAGGACAAAAGAACAGAGGGAGCAGAGTGGATTGATGCATTAGCTCGGAGGTGGCGTGCCTCCCCTCCCTCCCCTCCCTCCCCTCTAACCCCGCGGTCCATCTTCAAACACTCCTCTGCGTGACCACCTGATTGGCTGAGTGTCGCCATGGCCACGGATGCAGCTCCGTCAGTCACTACGCCACCTCTCCCCCACCACCCCACCACACTTCCTTTAACCTGCTAATTCAATTACACAATCACATTATGTAACGTAGTTAGGGGAAACGCACACACGCTCTGAGGTGTGACATTTATGCAGTCGCCATCTGTGACGGGATACAGGAAGACCTTTGTAAAGCAAACACACAATCATTATTTTAGCATTACTGCTGTGATGGTGTCACTATGGGAGTCACACATTTCCTCTGTTTTTTTACTCATGTCTGCAGCCTTTAACATGAAACGCAGTCACCTTTAGATTAAATCTGTGTGTGCTCAGGTCCGACTAATGTGTCCACATGTATTTGACAAGCTGTTCATGTAGCACAACATGCGTTTAAATCAAAGAGGCAGTCAAAGAAATGTGTGAGACTAAGTCATGTAAGAGAAAATATATAAAGGACTATTAAGGAGAATGCAAAGAAAATATATGTAGATGTATGAAAGAGGTCACATTAAGCGAATATCTTCCACTCATTGACAAAATTTTTTCATGAATAAGGGAACAATCTGAAAGCTGTTGATAATTTTTGACAGATTAAAATACTGAGGACAGTCTACTGTAACTTTAAGTAATTCACACCTCTGTCCAGTTGGTGGTTTGTGGATATTAATTAGCCATTGTCTAGTCTTATCTTTGATTCCTTGCATGAGATATTGTCTAGCTAGCTTTAGCCATCACGTTGGTCACCTATGTACTGCTATTAATAATGATAATAACAATTAAAAACTGTACTTATATAGCACCTTTCATACAAAGTGCTGTGCAATGAGGGCAGTACGAGCACAGAGTGCTTCACATGAAAATAGAATGAACATTAAACAGAATTGATTTATAAAATCATAGAGTTGTGAAACTATAAATCAAAAAATCAAGTAGGATTTTTAAAGAGTTGCAGCAGCGTGAAGCATAAAAAGAAAGAGTTTCAGCTCTGTATCAGGAGGTCAGAGTGAGTTAAAGGCTGAAGAGAACAGATAGTTTTTTGCTTTCTTTCAAAAATATTTAGCGAGCTAGCTTCCCTGATATTT
Organism: Chaetodon striatus; assembly: GCA_029783705.1. Lineage (NCBI taxonomy): Eukaryota > Metazoa > Chordata > Actinopteri > Chaetodontiformes > Chaetodontidae > Chaetodon > Chaetodon striatus. The sequence continues at coordinate 25,594,481 of JAPZEB010000013.1, read as the reverse complement.
GTAGGTAGTGAGTTCATAACTTTGGGGCGTCACTGACAAAGGTTGCGTCCCTGATCTCCTTCTGGCTGTTTCTGGGAACCTCCAATAAACCAGCAGCAGGTGATCGCAGTGTTCTTGTAGGCAAATTAACAAGGGAGTTAGCGATGTAGCTCGGCCCCAGCCCATGTAGGGCTTTGTATACAAGGAGGAGGAGCTTAAAATCAATTCTAAATGTAGCAGGATTAATAGCCCAGCAGCAGAGTTTTAAATGAGCTGAAGTCTCTCAGCTGTGTTTTTTAGGAGGCCAGTAAAAGTGCGTTACAGTAGTCGAGTCGGCTTGAAATGATCATCTGAAATGATCTGTGAATCTGTAAGCTTATTCTTTATATTAAATATTAAGAAATTATAAAAAAGAAAAATAAATACTATTAAATATGTCCTATCAACATTAAAAAATGGAAAGATTTGAACTAAATCATATCTTAATATAGTGCAATACAGTTTAACAACACCCAGAACTGCAGCACCCAAAGTAACCATACAGTTAATCAACACCTCTCTAAAACAGTTTCAACAAACTGATACCTTCATCCTAGGATTAATTGAAGAACTAAAGTATTTGTTTTAGCAAAGTGTACCTAATAAACAGGAAAGTTAAGCCAGATCTAAAAGTGAATGCTTTAAAAGTTAGTCAGAGCTAAGGCACACCTTATAATCTCTGATAAAAAGGGTGGGGGTACATGTAGATCAGCGTATTTTTAAATCTAACTCAGTAAATTAAGGGTTTATTTCAACCAAACCAGAGCTAATGATTGTTGGAACAGTGGACAGACTTAGATTGTTTGGAGAGTTTTTTATTTTGTTTTATGTTTCTGTTTAGTTAAAATGTTTCCTGATGAGTTAACAAGAAAATCTAGCTCGTTACAGCCAGGTGAAAGAAACAAACTTAAGTTCAGAGAGTGTACAGTTGATTTTTTTCTTTTTAATAAGGAAAACAGGTACAAGAATTTTTCCTTTCTCAACATTTTGTGAGTTTATTGTGTTTATTTATTTGACTAAAAAAGCTAAAAGACCGTGCCTGAACACATCGCCCAGCTGAAACTATGGCGGGGGTTCGGATACGGTCGTACCATATACATCAGTGAAATGTCAGGACGGTATAAAGACAGAATAGATACACCCCAAGCGTACTAAGCAGGGTTTAAAACTTCGCCCTTGTTTTTATTTTTCACACCACTTTCTCTGTGACTCTTTATGTACACAACCGAGTGCAACACCACAAGTGCCTGTTTAAAAGTGTGCGCTGTTATTGTCATCTCAGTTCAACACAGTGCAGTTTATTACGTAAGAGACTACAAAGACAAGCACAAGACATCTTTTTGGAGAGAGGTCTGGCAGGCAGTGGGTTGCAGCCAGGATCAGGCTGTGACGGCGGGCTTTAACTTTGAATCGTGCCCCTTTATTTGAGATGACATGTCGTATGACTTAGTTCATTTCAAGCATACTGAACCCTTAAGATGCTCTGCAGTTTGAGATTGTACCAGCAGATCAGTGAAGTATCTCAGGGCTGAGCCATTCAGTGATTTATATACAGTACAAGCATTAAGATTTTCTCCTCAGTGACACACTAGAAGCCAGTGTGAGGTCTGGAGAACTGATGTAATGTGTTCTACTTTCTTTGTCTCTGTCAGGATGCTGGCAGCAGCAGCAGCGTTGTGAATAAGCAGCAGATTCTGAATCAGCCACAGAAAGATGACTGAATGTGTCCAAGATAACAAAAAGAATGAAGCGTTACAGCTGCTTCTGTGCAGAGTGTACGGGCGTGTGCACACTGCTGCACAGATACTACTAATGTCTCAGAGTGCAGCACGGAGATGCTGCAGAGTGGGCTGCCATGTGTGCACCCAGAGAAAGCCCTCCCCCTCACGCTACTCTCCTCATGGCCAGATGCATTTGATGGAGACTCCCACCCACTCACCAGCGCCCCTGCTCCCTGTCCTCCCTCCCAACCCGAGAGAGACACCTAGCGGACTCAGGGTGCAACTGCAGCGCCACAGTCCTGCTGCCCTCACGCCGACCTGCGCTTCTTTACACACAGAATAATTTATGGTGCGAGGCACCGGTATTTTCTAGCGATTGTACAAGCACAGTGGGACAGGAGACTGGATAGACTGGAGGAGGGGGAGGGAAGGGGAAACACAGCGTTGTATTCCCAACATGGTTATAAATACAAGGGCTACAGTGAGCTGTGTGTTCCACGCAGCAGAGCATAATCTTATACGGCTCCATTAGCAAGCCAATTCTCATCAGTTCTTTTGCCTTTGCGTCTGTTCTCCTCTGCCTTCACACACTCCATTAGACCCCTGAGTTGAATTAATCACACATTTCCATGCAGGGTGTGCCTACACACTCTCCAGGCTGCATAATGCATCCTAATGCAGTTTGTGGGGATTCTATACTGTACTGGCCTGCAGTCTGAAACTCATTTATCATGGCCGTGCAGACAGCCTGCTGCTGCTGCTGCTGCGGAGACTGTTCTGCATTCAGCAGCACATCTCTCCCTCTCTCCTGCCCTCTATCTCTCACTCCATCCATCCCTCATACACACCTCTCTCCTCTTCACGCCCCCTCAGGTGCTTTCTTTTTTTAATTACCTGTCACAGACCCTGGGTCTCGATCCCCTGTCTCCCAGCTCTCTGCCACATCTCATTCACTTCAAACTAGCCAGGAATCTGCCTATGAGAGTGAAGTGAGGAGAGATTCACTGTCAGGCAGAAGGATTCATCTCCACTGACCACTGATGTAACCGTGTAAAAGTTGAGTGAGTTTTTTCATTGTTGTTATGAGCTGAGACTATCTACTGTTGTCCAGTTACAGCTCATCACAGAGATACCTGTATCTGCTGGTATTAGTCGGTGTTACGGGGAATTGTACAGAACGCCAAGGATCTGTTTTGAATAGATAGTTTGAGTTCAGTCTGTTTATACAAATGATAATGTGAAAACAATGTCTGGTAGCTTGCATCATATAGAGCAGTGGTGGGTCTTGGGTCCATTCTGAGTGGTTGCAGCTGACTCAGACATCTGAAGTTTGTAAAAAAGTACACTTTTATTTTTAATACAGTGAATTTCCAGCACATAGTTTTTATTTTGAAGTGACGTTTCCTGCTGTAGAGTGAGTTTTTAAGGGACAGCTACTTGACAGAAACAGCAAACTAGCTCGACAACCTGGCCAAATGCTCCTCCTGCTAGCTCACCTAGCACCACTGAGCTAGCTAAGGTTACAGCTCAGCGAGGAGGATGACATTAACAGGTTTCCAACACATATTCATGGACACATTTCACAAGTTTTCAATGACATTTCAAGGACCCATGATCTTTTTCTTGCCCCACCTGCCTTCACATATGAATATATGAGGAAACATGCGTGATGGTAAACCAAATGCTCCAAACATAAGTGCTCAAAGTGAACCCTAAAAAAACCCACATTTGAAAAACACAACGTCTTTTTCCAGAAATCAAGATAATCCACAGAATTTGTCGCGAGCAGTTTAATGGAGGAACTATTTTTTTCTACTGAATTACACTCTCCAACACACAGAGGGAAGTGTGCATCTACTGAAAGCTCACCTTTCACCACTGGGGAAACTGACATCACAGCTCAGCTGAGGATGTCAAAAAGAGGAGGAGTCCCAGTGTCACACACCGTCATATCACTGAGGTTCAACACATGCAAAGTGAAATCTGGTCTACAGTTGCCGGAAGACTCAGTAGCTCGCACATGTGTCAAGGTTGTAAAGAAACACACCTTATTTTGAAGTACAGTGAATTTCCAGTGCAGAGCTTTGACTTTAGAGCGCCATTTCCTGATGTAGAGAGAGGGAATAACGGACAGCTGGGCTAACAGAGACAGCAAACTGGCTAGACGACATGGCCAAACCCAAGTATGATGCTGAATATATTTAACTGTGCGGACTTTGAACTAAGGAGAAATCCGGACCCCATGGCTGGACCAGTTGGGAATGACTGTCATAGAGCACGGGGATGATTGATTCGTTTCACTGAGAGGTCCGCGATCGGCCTTGGGTCGGAACATATTTGTATGAAAAATAAAGATATGGGTAAGAAATACAACTCTGTATATGTTGAAGAAGTCTGACCATAAAAGACCATAAACCATCGGCCGCCAACATCGCAGCTCCAGTTACATCGTGTCATACCCTGGTGATGTGCTTGGTGGGTGTAGTTTGGTAGAAAAAATAGTTCCTGTGGATTATCTTGAGTAACCAGGTCATGACCTCTGGAAAGAGACATATGCTGTCCCTTTAAGGGATTTCTACCAGAACATATCAAACATAAACTTAATGTTGAGGAAGAGAAGACAGACACTCTCAAATCTCAGTTATTTTGACAGTTCTTGCTTCATTAAGATGAAAAGGTGTTTGTTAAATAATTAATGTTGACTGATGGATCCGATTTTTAAACTCTTAAATATTTATATCAGTGTCAGCCTTAAATTTTTTGTAAAAACAAGGCACTAGTGTAGAAATTCTTCACCTACGAATACAGTCTGCAGCTTGTATGCAAGTACATACAGTAATGTTTGTTACTCGTAGATTTTTTGTATATATATCAAAATTAAAGCCTCTTAAACTTCCAATCAGTGATTAAAAATGACAAATAATAGAACCAAAAATTAAATATAATGTCTGTAAAACATGTTTCAAAGACAGAAAATAAGCACTGTGTTGTTAAAAGATCTAAGTTATATAAACAGTTGCTAAATGTTCAGGGACATGTTGAATCTGATAACAGACACCAGCATGCTTCTCTTTACAGGATGATTTCTACTAATATACCACATCTGAGCCCTGACAGGTGGCTTATCTTTCTCTGCTACTTCCCTTTCTGTCTTCCTTCCTCTTGCCGTCGCCCTCTGCAGCTCTGCCTTAATCTTTGTTTTGCTTTTCAAACCAGGCAACGAGTTTACTAAGACACTGTTGCACAAGCGATCATCTCCTTAGCACTCCTTTGTTCAGGTGAAAGATGAGAGCAGGACGAGGCGAAGCCACAGAAGTGATCAGCGGTATTATCTTTCCTCGAACGCACCGAGTCTCTCTGCTGTGGTGCGTTGAGTGTAGCGGTCAGGTTAAATATAGAGCCCAGCCCCTCCGACCTGTCTGTCTGTCAACACGTCTGTCAGTGCCCAGTTTGACTCAAACACACAGAAATGCGCTCTGATAGAGGAAGCTCTGGCTTTTTCAGTACCATTTCCTGTTGTGTCAGATGTGCCTGTGTGCCGCGCAGCGTGTTTGTGAGGTAGAGAGATCCTGTTCCCCCTTTGCTTCTGTCACAGTCAGTCTCATGTTCCCTCATACCTTCAACTGGAGTGTTACACAGCCAGAAGGACGGAGAGAGAAGAGAGCCTGTGTGTGTGTGTTGGAGGGAGGTGAAGCCGCAGGGGTCAGCGTGCGTCCCGTCACACTTGATGGCCGCCGTGCATCACCATGCGTCGTGCATTCAGTATGTTCAGAGGGTACAGGAGAGCCGGGGAGGATGATGACGAGGTGTTTGTGTGCAGCCCCGGATACAAGGTGACACGACTGAAATGAGACATGATGGACATGAAAATGTGTGGATTGTGTTTGTCTGAAAATGTGGTGTTTCCACCGTGTCAGGCGTCTTTGCACTGCGTCCAGATTAATATAGACCAGGGGGTGTCCGCTGTGCCAACAGTTGGATTTCACGTCCCATAACAATTAATTTCGAAGTGTCCATTTATAGTTGGAGAACTTTCCATCAGATGCTGGCAGGCATCGCCAGCTTTGTTCTGTTTAAACCGTTAAATTGAATTCCAGGTAGCATTAATAAGGTGCTAACAAAAGTTTGCCTGTCTGAAACTAGCAGATACGGCCGGACTGCAGTCTGCCAGTAAAACACTTGATGTTGAGTTCAATTAAACATTTACTGGAGAAAAGTGCCTTTGCTGTCTTCTGCTATTCCAGGCATGTGTTGGACGTCTCTCACAGCATATGGTGCACATTGCGTAAGCCATTGCTGTCTGTGACAGAACAGTCCATTTTTGCAAAAGAGGGCAGCCATTGTCTCCTGACATCACTTCTATTTTGAGTCAGCTCAGTTTCAAGGGAGCGGTTAGTCATCTTTTTAAAGGTATGGTGCTGGAGACAGAGCGCTATATTGCTGCGTCAATGTTTTTGTCTGTGTGTTTTTTGTTTGTTAATGTTCGACATCATTCAGAAACTGTCTCCATGACTTTGTCCACCAGAGAGCACTGACAAGTTTTTTTGTCTGTTGTTGATCCAGGTTTAAAGCATCCTTTCACAAAATGTCTCTGTATATTGTAGATGTTTTAACATTAAATTGAGACTTGACCCTCATACCAAGATGGGAGGAGTTTAAATTACCTGTCTAATTAAAGGTGTACAGGTGTTTTATTGTAAGCACACAAAGTTAATTTTGCAGTCGGTGTTGCCAAAATCAAAGTACTTCAAGTCCTGCATTGTTTACATCCACGTGTACCTGCGAGCAGTCTTCTTCTTCTCTACTATTGTTGGTGCATTGCTGCATGTTGGCCCATTACTGCCACCTATATTGTGAGAGTGTGGACTGTGTTTTGAGTCAGCAGAGTGCACATGTACGTGCATGTCGTTGATATCTTTGTGTGCTAACAAGACAAATAAAACAGTGACCACCTCATGAGAAAACGGCTCCATAGTGCCAGCAGAGATCAAAAACTGCCCAGGAAACCTTAAAGCAGGACTCACTTCACACACGAGCTGACTGTTGTGTTATTTTCGGATCTGATTTCTGACATTACTTCCCTGGTGGTCTGTATCTCAGGTATTTGTTTGTAGCCATGCCACTAGCATATATCACATTGATACTGGTCAGGTTCTGTTTAGCATCCTCCCTTGTGTGTTTGTGTGCATGTGTGTGTGTTAAAGGGGCACACCATAGATAGGTCTCATTAAAGTCCATTTATCTGATACAGGGGGTACGACTCAGCCTGTGGAAACAGTTGTGTAGTGACTTCTGTAGCTCTGGAGGGAGCTTTGTCAAGTCTGAGAGATCAGTCTTTGTGGCCAGAATAGAAAACCATACTGAGGTGCATTATGGGTCAGAAGAAATGATGAGACAGATTATTAATCACAAAGGAAATTCTTGTGCTAGGGACTTTTCACAAGTTACAACACAAGAATGAAAACAGTACAGTACTACATGTGAAGTGTGTAAGGAGTGTAGTTGACACAAGTGTCCTAGAATAACATTAAAAGTACAGGGCGCCCAGCAGCTCACCAGGTGGAGCGGGCGCCCCATGTACAAGGGCTGTGTCCATGACTAGTAGTAATATAGTGTAATATAACTACGTTGAAACAGTATTATTACACATGATATTAAAAATAAATGTTGCATGATATTTAAAAAAAAATTGCACGATATCAGAGAAGAAATATTGCACATTATATTTAAAGAAAAATACACACGATATTTAAAAAATACATATTGCGCAATATTTAAAAAGAATTATTGTTATTAAAAAAATTAATATTGCACACGATTTTTAAAAAGGTAATATTACATTTTATATTTAAAAAGAAATATAGCACATGATATTAAAAATATTTCACGGTATTTAAAAAAAATATTGCTCACGATACACATGATATTTAAAAAGTAATATTACACATAAAACCTAAAAATAATATTGCGCATGCTATTTAAATATCATGTTGCACATGATATTTAAAAAAATAATGTTTTACAATATTAAAAAAAAAAAAAAAATCTCATGATGTTTAAGAAATATTGCTCACCATATTTAAAAAGTAATATTGCACATGATATTGATATGGTTGTCGGTGTTCAATGTTTCAGCTCATGTTTCACGTAATGTTTAAAGATTTTTGGAGCTTAATCCATAACTTTCAGTTTAATTTTAACCATTCATGTTCAGATCTGTCTCTCCCCATCTCCTAACTTTATAGCAGTGCAACACTAAATAGCTAAACAACCTCCTTAAGTACAGTTTGTGTACTCCGTGTAAAGACAGCATAAATAATATGTGGTAAAATGATTGTGACACGTGCAGTGTGCGTGTCAACAGTGGGCCTGTGTTCCTCTGCACAGTAACAGGCCGCGTGCACACTCAGCTGTGTCCAAATGTTTGTTAAATGACTGTCTGAGCGAAAGTGTAGACGTCAGGAAAATGTTTTGGTTAAACTTGTGTCAAAGTGGACGCTGAAGCTTGTTAATTACTCCTCTAGTGGGTGCAGTTTGGTTAGTCTGGCCTGAGTGGAATCTAAATGGATGTGACCCCGGCCTCACACTCAGGCCACACTCAATCATCTGCATTTAGACTTGATCTTTACCACATTATTCCCTAAAAAGCCAATTAAAGCTGCAGCACACTGGCTCCATTCTGGTTGTAACCGATGAGTCTGAAGCCGAGTTCAGCCAAACCATCATCTCTCAGCGGTTTGCCTCCACGCTCGAGCACTTGCTGTGTGTTGGACTGAGACAGAGAATCAGCGGGTAAAGCTAACTGAAAACAGCAGGACCCTGCCGAATCCTTTCCTCTGCTCCCGCATGTGTGCAGGATATTAAATAATAATTTCTGTGAAAAATATTCCTGTTATTCCAAGACCGGCAGGAAGTCCCATCTGTGTCCTGAGAACAGTTCAAATCCTCTGACTGAAGTGCGTCCCCCCCCTACATTCCTCACCTGTACCAAACAGAGGGGAGAGGTGTGGTGCTGGCACAGCCTCTGCTCTCTCCTTCTCTTCTGCGCGGCCGTTTATCTGCTCTGTGTTGTACAGAATGTTTGGTGCTGGATCTCCTCCAGAGAGACACAAAGCTGGCATCAGTCTCAGAGACTCTGCTCTTCTCCAAAACCCCAAAATATTTTTCAGAGTGTTAAATGCTTTGAGCCGTAGCCATGGTAACGTAGCTTTCTGGCTTTTGTGGAGTGACCTTCGGATGCTGCCAAGTTTTCAAAGACCACTTTTAAAACTGTCTTTGAAGTGTGTCTGCGCTGACACCGCGGGGCCACGGTTGTGATTAAGTTTATTGTGTTGACTGTGGAGAGCTGTTGTTGAGTCAGAGAGGAAAACTGCAGTGAGTCCAGTCAAGTGTATTCAACAGTTATAATGTGGAATAACATTCTGATCCATGGTCTCAACCCAAAGTGTTTATTATTTAAAACCCCTCTTCTTTAGTAGTCTAACACTGATCATTGAGTTTGCTTCACACACCTCATCAACACTTGACAGCGGCCCTTTGCTCAGGTCGGCTGTATTTTATCTCCACTTTCACTTCCTCTTAGCTTTTCTTCGCTGCTGTGCATTTTGCATATTCTGCTTGTTTCCTCACACTTACCTTCTTTACTTTTACCAACCTTTGTGATGAAATCATAAGCTTTATTCACGGCAGCATGGCTCAGCCACGGAAAAGTGACAGCATGTCAGGTGGACGGACACAGATGCACACAGTGCGACGTCATCAGGCCATTGAGATACATCCAGGCGCACATTTCTGGTGGATCACTTTTGCTTACTTTTCAATCGTTGTGATAAAAATAAAACTATTTCCATAGTGGTAACTTTTCAGTTTCAGTTTGTGAGTATTATCAAGTGTTATGCAGGGTTTGGCCATCTGTTAATCCTTTAGACATGTTTTTCTGTCACTTTTACATACGCAGAATATTCAGTTTTGCCCTTATCCCGAAAAAAGATGAAGTAATTCTACTAATCTGTCGGCTAATGAAATGAATATTCTAATATTCCTGTTTTCATGCAGCCATGCATACACCGATTATCGTGTCCCAACATGTCATTCATCACGTCAAAATATAGAAAAGTGGAACAGCTGGAGCTGCTTGTGTCAAAACAAGATTAAAAAAAAGTTTCCTACCGGCAGCGGAGTTGTTTGACTGTTCATTCTTTCAGGTCGACATTGAAACATTTGTGTACATCAAAAAAAACCTGTTGATATCTAATAATGTGTAAAAGTAGACGTGTTTCTCGTCTCGATCAGAATATGGGCTTTTCGTTTGGGCATGCCTCTCTACTCCAAAGCCTTGCAAACTGTCGGCAAGTTAGTTTGTGTGCAACACACAGAGCAGACCATAAACAGGCAGGAGACCAAGTGTCAGAAGTTGCGGGGAAAAAAAAACAACCCAACACATATTCTGAATGTGCTGTACACCTGTCCAAGGAGTACTCCTAAAACCCCAATAATACCAGCATGTGCCACATGTCTTAGTCGGAAAATGTTACATTCATAAAAAGGCCTAATTTGGAATATTCAAACGGATTTAGCTGTTGAGGTCACCCTCATTAAATTCAGAATATTGACATATTACGAATAATTGGAGAATATAAGTGTGCACGTTAACATAGTCATTGTGTCACTGCTCGATGCGGCCCCCTGCCCTGTTTTAGCGCTGGGCTGTTTTCAGTCTGATGCCAGCTAACACCTTGATCCACCTGCTTCTGTCTGTACGTCTTCTCTAACTCAGGCTGGTTCAGAGCTCTGCAGTAAGGCTTTTACAAAAGCTAGGTATAGATCCCACGTCACTCCAGTTTGAGCTCCTCTCCACTCGTTCCTCGTCACCTATAGGATTGATTTTAAAGCTTCACTCTTTGACATACATGTACTAACTATTCTATACTTATGATAAGACCTCAGGGAGGGGCCTCGTTTCATCAAAGCAGAGATTTCTGAACTGTGAACTGAAGGTGGTCACAAACAGACTTGTGTCATGAAGCCAAATCGGCAACCATCTTATAAAAATCTGTGTGCTTTCACTGGCTTTCTCCTATTTTAATGCCTCTCCATCTTTTCATATGTTGTGATCTGTCTCTTCTCTCTTCCTATAAATCACTTTGTAGCTTCTGTTTTTAAAAAGTGTGACATACTGTACCTAATGCTAACACCGGCAGCCCTTTGTGTTCGTAGCATTTGGCCGTGGTCTCTAGGTGGACAGATAAACGATTACGTAACTGTGCTGAATCCATCTGTTTTGAGGACCCGATTAGAATCGGACTGATATGGTTTAAAGTATCTGCGAGCCACATGTGGCGTGTGATTTGATCAGCAGCTGCATCCTGCCGTGCAGACTGTCAGAGAGCGTCATAACTCACCGCCTCACATTCATGCTCTTAGAAAGAGACGTTGGGGTCATGTACAGCAGGCCTGCAGCGACATGTGCATGTATGAGATCTGAACTTTGATGCAACTAACAGCTTGTTACATTCCAGCCCAGTAGAGGATGTGATAGCTGCTGGTTTCTGTGTTGGACAGGACCAGCATTCCTACAGATACTTAGATCTCAACACACCCTGGAGTGATTTCAGGGCTCCTTCTGGTTATGGAATTCCTAGGATATCATTGAATTTTCAGAACAAAGTCAGGCCACTCATAAAGTCTCTGGAGAGGTTTGGAAATATCAGCTGAAAACAAAGAGTGAATAAAATGTTCACAATCTGACCTCTTCTTTTCTCCTTTCCTCCACCAGACAACATCACCTACAGGTCAGGGTCGGTCCGACTCGCCGGTCTACACCAACCTCCAGGAGTTGAAGATCTCTCAGTCCAGCCTGCCGCCCGTCCCCTCCAGCTCCCCTCTCCACATCCTGGGCGACTGGGAGACCCACAAAGACCTGAGCGGCAGGCATTTCTACTACAACCGTGCCACCGGAGAGCGGACCTGGAAGCCTCCACGCACCAGGGACGCCAGCGGCAGCACCAGCAGTATCCGAGCGGACAGCCAGGGCACACTGGAGAGTGAGGTGAGGGATGCTTCAACCAGTTTAAGCAGTTTCTTCATCTTACGTGGTATATACACTGTAAAGAGTCATTAAACTGTGGGACTGTGACTAATGTTTAAAGCTTCTAATCAGGCAGCATGAACAAAGCACACTAAACTGAGAAATCACTCCTTTTCACACCACAGGAAACAAACAGTAGGTGTGATCACAGGAAACAGGATTCAGGTATTTAGTTTGGATGTGGGAAAAAGTCTAAGCTGACGCCACAGCTGTAAATAAACTCTCTGGCAGTCGGTCTTAAATAAACAGGCTGCGGTGAAAGTGTGGTGGACCTCAAAGGACTTTTAAATGGTGTTGTGGTTACTGGAGGTAACAAGAGTGCCTTTGATATGTGGAAGTCATGGTTTCCTGTCAGGTTGAAACTTCCTGTCTAACTATCCAACACTGCCCTCATGTGGCGGTTCAGTTTATTGCAGTTTTATGTTTGGGAGAGGAAGGATGGCATATGACTTATATTTGGTATTATTGTGTTCAGTCGATCAGTCAGTGTACTAAAATTAATTTTGATATTGGATAAATCATTTATAGTGGTTCCAGCTTCACAAATGTGAGGATTTTTCTCTTTTATATCATTGTAAACAAACATTAAAAACAACATTTTACAGACCAACTGATTAATTTATCAAACATACAGGTTAATCAGTAATAAATGGTGATAGTCATTAGCAGCAGACTAATTATTACAAATGCGTCATTGTGTAAGCAACATTTTAATGCTGTAGCTGTTCAAGGTGGAACTGGTTTTAAAGGAGAAGTCCAGTATTTTGCACTTTGAGCCCCATTCCTGGTTGTTTATGATGAAATAGAGTGGTTCAGACCAAAATCTTGACGATTGCTCCTTCTCTGACAATTTG
>JAPZEB010000013.1:25493567-25531218 GCA_029783705.1 Chaetodon striatus | reverse complement strand
GGGGATGTTCAGTGAGGCACACAATGAAAACACAACCTTTGAACTGCTGCTAATTCATGTCACAATGTCATTAATCAATCGAGGGCAAAAGTTCATGTTTATTTATCATGTTTGGAAGCTAGCCGCTAAAGAAACGGGAGTCAGAATGAGAGTCTGCATAATTCAGAATCACTTTGTCAGTGCATAATTACTTCAGTGCTACAGAAGTAGAATGACACTGAAACTGATCACAAGAAACCCAGCTGCACTGATTCACTGATTATTTGTGTCGACTCATATTTTACAAAGTAGAATATTAAATTGAAGCAGAGAATATCCGTCACACAAAATATATGAATATATAAAATGACTGGGTTAATAGTACCAGACTGAGTGGTATGCTCGTAAAGTAGGAATTAAGGAACAAATAAAACCAAAAAATCCACTTGCAGCTTCAAACACTAGCAGAAAAGCTCAATTAAACAGCACATTACAGGACACTGGAACAGTTTTTCCAGTCTGACCAGTGAAGGTGTTTTATCAGTATCCAGTTCTGACCAGTTCATCAGTCTTTACCTGATCCCGTCCGCCCTTGTGGACCGTCATATGCCTCTCCAGTTGGGCACGGTATGCGAAGCTGTAGCTGCACTCGGGGCAGTTGAAGCTCTCTTCGGTCTTCTCGTGCCGGTACTTGATGTGCTCCTTCAGGGAGCTGTAACGCTTGTAGCCACGCGCGCAGTACGGGCAGGTGAGCAGCTGAGAGAAGGAATCAGGAGTTCCTGGGTGGGAGAAGAAAAAAAAAAAGCACAAGAGGAGAGTGTTTTAATGACATGTGTGAGAGTGAGGGGGTGGAGGAGAAGAGGGGGTTAAAAACACATGGTCAGTAGGGAGGGCTCTTTGATGTTACACAAGGTCTGCCACAGTCACACTCCTCTGCTAGTTCACCAATCACTGAGAGATCCTCCCCCACAGGTAAACAGCCCCCAGGTACCCAAAAGGATAAAAGCTGATTAGTGATCCATACTAACGCCTTCCTGTCTTTATAAAAATAGCACGCTGGGTTGCCAGTGCAGGACTGGAGTTTATTTTTGCTTTGTGCTGACACAAAGCCCGGCGATTATAGCTCTCACGTACCTGAAATTCAATCATTTGATTGCCTATTGTGCATTTGGAACGTTTCAAAAACACCCACGCATGTAAGAAAAAGTGAGCTCTGTAAACAGCAGCCGCCTGCCGAGATCCAACAGAGGGTCTCAGTCGGCCGGCTCCCACACAGGTAAAGCATTACTTCGTTAACAGGTGATGTATTAAGTTCCCCTGCGGGACAGGTGAGGGCCTCGAGATGGGAATGCACACACATTATCGCTCAGGTAGCTGTGAGTCACAGCTCGCACGGACGTGACAAATTTGCTCAGGTGTTGCTGTTCCTCTTCCTCCCCTCTCCCGCTGGCGCTCCCCTCCTCCCTCGCTTTTTTCCCCCCCTCTGTGGCAGCAGGTAAAAGCCAAAAGCCCGGGAGCAATAAAGGCCCCGGTGTGCTGCACTTAACAAATAGCGGTGTGTGTAATGATGTCGGAGAGTGGCGTTAATGGGGTGGAGTTAACACCTAAGGTGAGACGGGGAGCAGGTAGATCCATCCCCAGGGGGCGAGTAATTACTGGGTAGGTGCAGTAATAGTGTGAGAGCTCAGCGACTGGGAGCTCTCGAGTGGAAATAGCAGTGTGTGTTTTCGTGTGTGTGTGTGTGGCACACTACACTTTGCTTGTGTGCACTACTAATAGAGATATGAATGACATTTAAAGCAATCAATGCACAAAGGACATAATGTAATTCAGGAAAGGGATGTGCACACACACATGATCTTGTTAGGAGTGTTTTTCTGTGTTTTTCTGTAACATGAATGGACTGGCCGTGTGGTGCTGTGTACCATTCTCGTCATGGACGCCGGCGTCAGGGGTGCCCTGGCGTTGAGGCTCGTCCTCTGGGGCCTCTGGGTAGATGACGGCCGTGTCTCCTTGCTGGAGCATCTCCTCCACCAGGGCGTCTGTGCTCACATCATCCTCAGCGTCTGACACACAATCCTCCTTCACTGTGAAGACACAAACACACACTGATTAAAGTCATGCCTGCAAAAAGGTATTATCGATTACCCCGTTCTCTCAAGACGTACATGTTTTTCTATCGGTGTGGGCTGTACATATGAAACCTTAACCTTTGTATATGAAATGTGATAATCCAATAATGTCACAGTGAGTGTCATTGTAGCTGAACCGGATCTTACAGTCCGAGCCCTTGATCATGACATGTTCACCAGCCTGGAATGAGGCATGCGGCGCCAGAGGGAAAAAAAACAAACATCCTGAATGCTGCTGTTCACAATAGGATGCGAAAACTAATTAGCATCAAAGGCCACGGGCTACTGTATGAGCATCAAGCTCTTTGTAAGAACTGAATGGCAACCCTCTATTTACAATGTTAGGTAAGGTACTTGTTGAGACTGGGACTGATAATTAGGTGATGAATCTTGTCCTGATGTATTGCGGCGTGTAGATATCACACAGGAACGGATGCATGTACACACACAGGCTAACACACACACACACACACACACACACACACGCACCATGCTCGGCTCTCTGGAGAGGCTTGGCCTTCAGACTGTGCTTAATATCCCAGCAAATGAGTGTCTGCATGTGGGAGCCGCGCGTGTTCTTCCTCCACATCACATGAGCCCGGCTAGCTAGTCTAACGAGCACTAATTACCACGCTGCGGCTTATAGGAAGTGTAACCTGAGGATGGAGTTTAGGATGCACGAAAGCTTCCTTCCCTCTTCCCATCTCTGCTCTCCCTGAGCTTCCTGAAGTGGATACCGGAACCAAGTATAGTGTGTCGGCGATTAAACCGAGCATTATTCCTCTATGGATACGTTAGTGTGCCTATGTGTATCATTACAGGGAATAATTACAAGGGTGAGCTATCAGCTAAAAGCAAAGTTAGGCTACTGTGGATGCTGGGCTTGTGTTTACTGGGCAGATGTTTTACGGACTGATTTAAGCACTCCTCCAGCTTAGAGGAGCTTTGAGGATTGTGTTTTGTGAATTGTGCGTGTGTTGAAGGACGGGGCCAGCTGTGTTCTCCTCGGAGATGGGAACAGGTGTAGCGCTTCATGACTCACCGACGCACAGTGAATACCAGTACTCTTACTCCGGCTTCCTCTGGTGCACCTTAACAAAGCCGTGAAACAATGCGAGCGCAGTCATTTGTTGCTAGGGTTATTAAAGACCATTCGAAGAAACCTCCCGCCCTGTTCGAAACCCCAGAGGTAGCAGATAATACAGAGAAACAGGCCGTGTGTTGGTGAACATGTGTGTGTATGTAAAGCAGGAGCCAACAGCAGGTGCTGAGAAAGTGGAATTGAGAAATTCTCATCATAAAGTGGAGCGTCAGGAACACTTTAGGGGCTGCTAACCCCCACATATCACACAGCTTGTCTCCCATGACCAACAACACCCCCTCACATGTTTGCTACATTTTTTCATCTTAAAGAAATAGTTGGACATTCTGGGAAATACGCCCACCATTCCTTTTTAATGAACTGTCTTATATTTGTCATCGTTCTGTGGGCTGACAGGCCACATCCACACTCATTCACTTTTATTTCAAAACTGCATTTTAAAACAAAAACTTTGTATGCACAAGCATTTTAGCACCTTTTCAGGATTGATCTCTGTCCATACTAACACACCTGAAAACGCACAAAACTCACATGACCATTCACACACACTGGGCATGTGCGCGCTGATGTAAACAGGAAGCAGATTGTCTACACTGGTTTGTTGCTTAGCTACAGGAAATACTACGAAGATGGTGAAAAGTAAGACCAGAAATGTCTTTGCTTGGACCGACAACAAGGTGGAACTGTTACTGGAAGTAACACGTAAGTACAAAGTGGTCAAGGAGGCGGAAAACAGACTGGGAGTCATAAGAAAGCAAATATGGTGACACATAAGAGCGTACCAGGTGCAGCATCCATCACTGGAGGAAGCCGTGGCACTTCGAAAGGAGTTAACTTAGCATTAGCTCACTAAGTATGCTAATTAGCCTCGATTTACTGTTTTATGTGCAACTTCAAATGCTGAATGAAGCTGAAAGTTGTTGTGTCTTCATCTGTAAATTTCAAGCTGCACATTTTACATGCTGTTGTTCATTTTTTGTGGACACCCGTGTAGTTTTTGAACGCAAACAAAATTATCTTTGGTACCATTGTTTGGTGCTTTTACCGGCTCACCCTTTATCCCCTTTAAGGGCCTTGTGGGTAATCTGTGAATGTGTGACGTGTGCTTCATTGTGCACGTGGAGGGGAGCAGCTCTCTCGGGGTGTCATGGTGGAGTTAAGTGTCTAGATAAGCTCATTGATACTTTGAAACATCATGAGATTCCATGTTTCTTGGTCTGTGGTGAAGACTGCAATAAAGCCATTGTTAGTAAACAGCAGCGAAACGCCTCGCCATCCTTCCATCTGCAGAGTGGTCCGGACAGAAGAAGCTAGTTATCAGCTAATGTCTAGCCGAGCTAAAATTAATGTTATTGTTATTGATGGTATTTAATTCAGGAAATAAAGAGAAATTAGTTGATCAGTGGCAGAGTTTTTAATGAAGATACTTTTGAATATTTGGGCCTGTGGGAAGGTTTCAAGTATTTTCAAGTCAAAAGGCTCAAGATCAAGTGAAGTCAGAATCGTTGATGTTCAAGTCTAAGTTGAATTGCAAGTCTTTTTTGAGTTTGTAAATTCAAGTCTACAGTCATCAAACTTGTGACTCCAGCCTGACTCGAGTCCAAGTCATGTGACTCGAGTCCACGCCTCTGGGAGCACCCACACATGATGGATACAATCACAAAAGGTGTGTAGTTCTAGCTTTAATGTTTTGGCTTAATTCGTTGTGACTGATAAAACCCAAACAGGAAGTGAATGTGGGTGTCTGTGTCATCATTTCCAAACGTCTGTATTTCAACACATCCAACAAAAACACAACCCAGGAGTTCTCAAACTGAGACTGGGTGAGTAGTGTTTGAAAGGTCTCCATTTTAGGGGATCCAAAGCGCTGCAGTAGCATGGATGCTAGGCATAAACACAGCCATAGTTTTGCGCTTTAAAACAAAGACATATTAGTGTGGCTGTGGTCACATTGTCAAACATTGTTGCATGTGTGAAAGTGCTGATCTGACTGTGTTTAGCTCCCTTTCACTGCTCAAAGGCAGCAGCCAAACACCCCAACACACCTCTAGGCTACTAAATGTCGAGCATGTGTGTGAAGTAGAGTCCCAGTCGGGGGTCTGTGGTGCAAAGGTATGACAAGCGGTTGTTTTCACTCCTTGGGTGTGTGTGTGTGTGTGTGTCTGTATGTGTGTCTCTGCTCTTTGTTAAGTACAGAGCGAGGCCAGAAGGGTTCACAGCCTGGCTGAGGCGGCTCCGTGTTATCAGGCTGCTCCCCTGACATGAAACATCACACAGGCCATTTATGTGCTGACGCAGGGATGTGAATGCACCACTGCACACGTGGAAAATCAGTTCAAAAACCCCAGAACGAAGGCCCCGTGAGGTTGTAGCAGGACATTGTGTTGCAGCTCTGATGTAAAAAAAGAAGTTTTTCTTTATTTGTTTTACAGTGTAACCTAGCTATAGAACGTTTTCGAACAAAATCACCAGACCACCCACTCTGTCCTCTCCTCTTTCCCTCGCTCCGTTCTCATCCTCCTCTGCCTACATCTCTGCAACATGATACAACGGTATCCCATGATGCATTTCCTGCCCTGGCCGACCTTTGCCCCCACCGCTTCCTGTAGTTGTGCATCCAGACCCGTTTGTAGATTCTATCTCGGATGGGAGAGACATATCAGTGATAAGGATTCGCACAAACAGCTCAAATATTCCACAATCATTAGTAAAGCTGTTACACGTTATCTCTCATCAACAGGAGGTAAGACAGAGAATGCATGTGAGGTATTTCCAAATTCAGGATGATTTGCTTATCCTTGGCTTCGTGCTATCAAACATTTGTGCTGTGTGTCTCCACTGGACAATCCTCCCTGCTCTCTGGAGAGTCTCCCTTTCCTGTCCAGAGGGGTGGCTCACTTTCAACATCACGCGGTGACATCAGGCGCGCAGGAATGTAGGTGTTCCTGTGTGTCCACACTGATCCAAATGGATCTGTGACCAATTCTAAGAACCATCAAATATCATCACGGCATGTCAGGCCAACAGTGAGGAAATAGTAAGTGTCATTGTGCGTGAGAGTCTTGCAGCTTCACTGCAGCACAGCACAAGTGCACCAAACACACGTAACTAACAACCAGCTCATCCTCCAGCAGCCTTGAGCTATATTTCCATGCAATTAAACCTCGCTGTCATTAAGTGCCATTGCAGCCTCACAATATCAAAGCTCTCCATGTCCACCCTGCCCATTCTCTGAGATGTAATCATGCTCTACAACTCATCAAATATAAAGGACAAGCCCTCCCAGGTCAACGCTCTCTTTACCTTTTGATCCCCTGGAGTTAGTCAGCCTGTTCTTAGAGGAAAACAGGCAGCAGTTTACTGCACCGACACTGGGCTGCTCCACCACTACATAATCATTTAGGAGTGAATGAGTAATGACAGCGAGCAGGGTGCCCATGATACCATATAATCAAGAGGAATGATTCAGAACAAGAGAAACAGTGAGAGAGAACGGGAGTGTAAAAAGGGAAAAGGAGGGGAGGGAAGGAGAGACGGCGAAGCACTGAAAAACCACCTTTTGGTTTTGGAGTGCGGCAGTCTCAGGAGAAGGGGTGTCAAGGTTTTAATTTGAAGCAAACTGGGCGACGCTGAAGAGAAGATTAGTGGGTGGTGGTCACTTTTCAAGGCTGCACCAGAGACTCCTCTGTTCTCAGGAGTGAAAGCAAAAGAGGGAGGGATGAAGGGATGAGAGACGAGAGAAGTGTGTTTGTTTAAAGGACTGCGGCTTTCCCCATGTTTCATCAGTCTGATCCAGAGCGACAGCAAAGATGTTGCTTGATGTATGATATGAGGGCTATAGACAGTGAGAGAGCAAGAAACAGAGGTGTGTGTGTGTGTGTGTGTGTGTGTGCTCATGAGTGAAAGCAAAAGAAAATATGCCTGATCAGGCATAACTGTGGAGCGCAGCCAGCTCACTGAGCTGTTTCAGTGTAACTCATGCTTTTGAAGTGTTTAATGTTCACGAGCCCCGGCCAAAACCAATGACATTATTCTTCCTCCAACTTTCCCTTTATGCAAGGAGGTACAGCTGGAGAGCGGTGATGAAGATGACAGCATAGTCTGGGGAATAGGTGGCTACACTGTGCACAGGTCTGTGCTTTAAGCGTGTTTATGTACGTGTGCATGTGCAACCGAAACCTCGCAACAGAAACTCACCGAGCTGGAACTCCTTGGAGAGGAATTTCTAAAAATCCCTCCCTAAACTGAAAGTGATAGGTCGCTGGACATTTTCGCGTGTGCTAACTTGACCTCTTGCTAAATCAAAGCCCCCCTCGGTCTCACACATCTCTCACCCGTGAAAAATCCAGCCAAAATCTGCAAGGAGCAACACCCTAAAATAAATATTCTTGTGGCTGAATATCTAATTACATTTCATACGGGGCTGTCACAATGTTGCACATACTGTACTTGGCACGGGCCCGAAACTAACAGCTTCACAAACACACACACACACACACACACACACAGATTTATAGGCACATACAGTGTGAGGTCAGGAGAGCAGCGCTGAGGCCTTGGGCCCAGGTTGAAACACCAACATCCTTCAGCACCTGCAATTGTTGTTTTGGAGGGGGGAGGGTGGGGGAGTGGGGAGTGATGTCAGCCCTTCCTGTGGCAGTGAGCTGCCTCTGATGTCACTTCCACATGGTTTGAGGTAAAAAGAAGTTCACGGCGGCCCCTCCAATGCCCACCAGTGCCATAAAGCTCTCCACCGGCTCTTTGCCTGCGAGGCTATTTTCTGTGCTTGAAGGTCTCTCCCTCTGTTGGCATTGTCTTTGTTTAATATCGTGCTTCCTGCCTTAGTTGGAAGCCCAGCACGTGTAGTACCTGTTTCCTTGCACTCTGTGTTTCACAATGAGACAAAGCCTGGTGCTTAACTTTGCACAGACGTCAGCGAGACATTTCTTAACTTAGCTTCACGTCGGCTGAGGTCAAAATGAGACACCAGCCGTCGAACAATTAATGTCGTAACAGTAAATAAAGAGGCTGCGTGACACAATTGCATTTATGTGCTGGAGGCATTTGAAGTAATGCTCCCATCCTGAGAAGATATAAGCCATGTTTAAAGATATTTTGCCAGCCTAATGGTGGCAGGACTGACAGTGAAAGTGGACACAATGAAAATACACATCTTAGGAGGTCAATTGTTCTGATTCGGAAAAATCAGTCAGTGTAATTTGGAAGATGATAGTGAAAAACCTTACTGTGCCACGTCTCAATAATCTGGCACTTACCTAAAGACAATTCTGGCAAACTGTGAATCAAGCGCACTTATCCCCCACTGGCATAATTTTAAATAAGATTTTAAAGCAG
Source organism: Chaetodon striatus (assembly GCA_029783705.1). Classification (NCBI taxonomy): domain Eukaryota; kingdom Metazoa; phylum Chordata; class Actinopteri; order Chaetodontiformes; family Chaetodontidae; genus Chaetodon; species Chaetodon striatus. Next base: position 25,522,650 of record JAPZEB010000013.1, on the reverse strand, counting down.
AAAATAAGATTAAACGAGCACTTGTGCTGAACTTTTCCGCAATGCAGTAAAGTGGAACAGAACAGAGCGGAAATGGTGTGTAGGAAGATGAGGTGTGTGTTTGCATGATTCAGTGTGTGATTATCATAATAATAATAATATGCCCTATGACTGAGCGTTTGGTCTCACCTCCGTCCCAGCAGCGCTCCCTGGGGTGCTCGTCGTCTGGCAGGGTGCTGTCGCAGTCGGCCCCGTCCGCCAGGCTGCCTTCCTCCTCCACGATGTGCAGCTTGTCCTCATCGTCTGAGTCTGAGCCGGCCTCCACCACATTATTGTAGTTAGTCACTGCGCAAGGAGACACGGAGGATAGAGGTTAGACTGACTGCTCGGATTATGTCTATCTTTTTAATTAGTCTTTAAAAGAGAGGGAGCGGGTCACACACATTTAGTCTTTTTATCCTTGATAAAGATAATAGGAGGCGTACTGTATGTGCTTCTTGATTATGAGCACTCAATGTTAAAGGCCATGAGTCAGAGAGGTTAAATATATGTACTATGTCATTTAAATGTCAGAACTATTAAATGGAATGGTCGAAGGAGGAGGGGGTAAGGAGCTGGAAACACCAATTAAACAGACCACAGCGTAACTTCTGTAGATGAAATGAAACTTTAAATGATGCCCATGGGGAAGGTGGGTTGTTAAAGCAGGGGGAATAAAACAGCTTGGGCACTAACAACTGAGTGAATGGAGGATTGTTAAAAATACTGCGACTGATGATTTGAATGCCTCGATGTTGTAAAAATAGGGATCTCAGGTTTGGTTTATTTTGCTTTTGATAGCCTGACATCCATTAGCCGGCAACTAACGGGTTAATTTTTGAATGACATGAATTAGAAGAGACCTTTCCTTTCAGTCCAGCACTTCATTGACTCAGTCAGCTTTAGTGCCACATTTCAAAGTGCTATCCAGTTAGAGGAGGTGAAATACAAATGTTTTGTGAATTAAAAGTCTTGCCATTTATTTTCTGCTGGCTTTGCTGACAGACATGATTGACAGCTGTGTGTGCCGATCAGTGTTCTCGCTATCGATGACGCTGCTCGTGAATGGTCGGATGGGTGCATAGGTGGGAACTCGACACCAGTGGACATCACTACTGCGCAGACTCTGGCTCCAAATGATGTCACCAGCGCGAGATGGCAGCAGCCATATTCAGGATATTTTGGCTTAATTTTTGTGAGTAAATGGAGACGCATCACCCATCTTTATCTACAGCCCATGGTAACGCCGTCCTGGTCGGTAGCCTCATTGTGGAAGTGGCTTCATTTTGAGCTGCAAAATCCCTTTAGCATTTTAACGCATGTTAGCACCACTAGCCGTGCTGACACCGCTAACAGTGATAACATAAGCCTAGTTAACAATGCAGCTCAAAATATAATCACTTAAGCAGAGCAACGGTTTTAGCGTGACTAGGCTGTTTAATTGAACTACTGTCCTTGTCCCAGTATACAAGTACAGGAGGGGGATTGAAGTGTGTCCAACTCCGCTATGATAGGCGGTGATACACCCCCTTTCAGCTTGTTAGTATTGGACCTTTTTCTGTTTGGCCTATTACGTCACAAACTAAACAATCAAGCGTCGCCCAGCTGTGCCACTTTTTTTGAACAGATCGCCATTCCTATTTTCCTCCCATCCATGTATTTTGAAATATTTAACTCTTTCAGCTGACCCAGCGTGAACTGTGTCTCCTCATCCATCCAAAAATGCACAGCTTTGGATGTAGATTTCTGCCAACTTCTTCTTCTGTTACGCATTTAATGCTATTCAACTTCTGGATCAAAGCCTGGGACGGAAACTGTGGAGCATGTGCAGAGCATGTAGGTCCCATTGACTGTATACATGAGGGAGTAACACCACTCCCAATCGCATTATCTGGGTGTGTTAGTCTGACTTTGAAATATTTGATTTAGTACAATTTCAGTCAGACTAAACATGTTTACATGTATTTTAAAAGTCTGGTTTTAGCTGGACTAAGACAATAAATTACAGTTCTCTAATGTCATGTAAACATACTGAATGTTTCCACTGCAACGCTGTTTGGTCAGGAAACTGTTACTAATTGTAACTGCCGAGTGAGTGAGTGACACCACCAGCTAACTCCCATCAGACCCAGGTGGTGCAGTGTAGTTAACTAAAGAGTCGTAACCCGTAGACTGACATGTGTATCCGGTCAAAAACATTCTCAGCGGTTCACAGTTAAATGGTTGACATTCCTAAGTAAAAGTATGCAAATGAAATTTTGAGAAAAGGTACGAATCCACAGTGAAAACAAAGTGGGGAACAACAGGCTTGGTGTTGCAGAGAAAGAGAAAATTCACACTTTGAAACTTGCAGACACACATTCAGTACCAGCGTGTGAGATCATTAGATTGCAGGGCTGAAGTGGTGTGTGTGCTGTGTGGGAGTCAGTGTGACCTGGTCGGTTGTGTTATGGGCTGAAGGAGCCAGGAGACACAGAGACAGCCAGCCTACAGAGAGGGTTATTACGGGGAGTAAATTTTCCTGACCGACTGTCTGCCTCAGATGTGTGTGAGTGCGCGAGTGTGTGTGTTCCTGTGTCTTCTTTTCATTTCCACCCAGTTCCTCCATCTCTCAATTCCACCTGTGTTACTTCCACCCACTCTCCTTCCATTTCTCTCTCCTCCCCCCCCTCCATCCCTCTGTTCCACTGAGAGAGCTACAGATCCTCTTGGAGGCCAAATCAATTCTCCAGTGAGAGCAGCCCAGTCAGCAGAGGGCCCGGGCTGCAGCACTGAAACTACCTCTCCAGCTACTTTATCTCACATCATACACACTGCACACAGCGCTTGCACGTACACACACCACCTGCATTCACTCGCTGAATATGCACTGCCAGTACAAAGCACCTGAACATTTTTTTCTCCCTCTCTATCTTCACTCACCCCAACCCCACTCGCCCACCTCTTTCTGAAGTGGCTGCTAATGTTTTTTGTCGAGAGGAGGCGTATCTGGGAGAATCACGATCCTCCGTTTCAATCAATGAGAATTGTTTTGGTGAGGTCTCTCTGCATTGTGCAGGTCATTACAACTGGTTGGTATTCACACAAACTCGGCAGACGTGCAAGGGTTCAGGCTGAGGGGGAGGCGGGAGGAAGGAGTTGTGGGGGAGGAGGGATGGAAGGTGGAGGAGGAGGAGGGAGAAGCACTGTTATTTGGCGAGTCGTTCATGGGGTCAACACCGCTGTGCCGCAGCTGCGAAATCCTATCGGGGTTTATCAGGAGAGCTATTTCATTCTCAACCTCTTTCCTCTCTTCACACTGTTCCTCATATCTTTTTTTCTCTAATATGATGTGATCGCCACCATATAGTAGTTTTCAAAAGATAAACTCACGGGTGTTGCACATCCACATGTACCTGGATTGCTGTGCAGTCCAGCCGATTGGACAATTGAAGACCTGGGAGCAACAAAGCTGGGATCTTATTCAAATAAACTGATAATTAATTGAATTTATATGGCATTGTGAAACTGTATAAACCGGTCTGTTCTTTTTCCTCCCTCCCTCTCCCTTGTCTGCTTAACACCACCTCTCTGTCCCTATCCATACCTCTCCTTTCTGTCACAGAGACTCTGCCAGGTGATGTATTGTCCGTTCAGCAGCCCAAACAGGGTGCAACACTTCATTCTGAAACAGAAGGTGCTTTAGGACGAGTCTGAGAGGCTGTTTAGGGCCACAGCCACTCAGGTGTGGAGCTGAGGTCAGCGATTACAAAGGCAACACTCTCCGCCGGCAGTGTCAAGAGAAAATGATCAAATATAAAGCTGTAGAGAGAAAATCAATGTGCTGGTGTGTGCAGACGGGAGGTGGCAACGGCCACCGGGACAATAAAAGTGGGAGCTGCAAAGTACAGCAAAGGGGGTGAGAGAAAGAGTAAAGGATGGCGGGTGGTGTTGGTGGTGTGGGGGGGGTTGAACAGAGACGCTCTTCCTGTGCCAAATGGTTGGCGGTGTTGAAACAAAAATGTGTGTTCCAACAGGAGATGTAACACCTAGCATCAACAAAGGCTGCAGTCCCTTCTGGCTGACCGGCTGAGCGTTTGGACAGCTGGCCTCATTAGCGCTAACATGCTAGCACACAACAGGAGGACGACTCCTACGCAGCTGAGAGAGAAAGCATTGGTAGGTGGAGGAGGTGAAGCGCTTACTTCTGAAAGTTTGCTTTCCTCCATAGGTTGCAGCGTGATGAACACCTGAGAAAATAATAGCCTGTAACCATGGCTTTGGCTTGAAGTTAGTCCGTAACCCCTGACCAGAGATCACACCTTTACAATACCCTCCCACACACAGATAGTCTCTGGATCTGGGTAATAGGACACAATCAATTCAAGCCCCATAGCTTCAATATAACATGCCTTGATTACAGCTATCTACATCACATTTAAAGGGACAGCTCACTCCACAATAAAAAAAATCCTCTTACCTGTTTTGGTGTGAGTTACCGTGTGTTGGAGATATCGGCTGTAGAGATGTCTGCCCTCTCTTGAATATAATGGAACAAGATGACACTCGGCTTGCGGTGCTCAAAGCACCAAATAAACAAATAAATAATATTTGAAAAACAGCAATGTCTCTTTCCAGAAATACCAACTGTATCACAGCACAGAAGGACACGCGCATCTTTGGGGTGCAGCGACCATGATATTAAAGTTAGAAAAAGACGGTTATCATACCATGTGCACTTACTGAGCTATGATATTGGGGAAAAAAAGCAACTGGACAGAGAATCTCTCCTTTAGTTTAGTTGTTTTTGAAGAAGAGACTTTTTGCACATTTGTTCAACCAAAAATAACCCTTCTGTTTTCATTAATTTAAGGATCATCCTGACTGATAATAATATAAATTCTGTAATACTGTGATATTGTGAATGTTTTCTGAGATGGTGAAAATCTCATACCGTTGCAACCCTAGTGCATTTACTCAGCACTGGGTGTAAACATAAATGGCGTCCTCCTCAGCTGGCCTGTAACAATAGCTAGCTCAGTGGTGCTAGGTGAGCTAGCAGTACCGAAAAACAAGGTCTGTGGATTATCTTGAGTACCCCTGTCATGATTTCTGGAACGAGACATTGCTGTTGAGTTTTTCAAATGTATTTTTTGGGCATTTTGAGCACCACAAGTTCTGCCATCTAGTCCCATTACATCAAAGAGAAGGCAAACATCTCTACGGCCGATATCTCCAACACTACAGCTCACGTCAAAACAATCTAGATTGATAAATAACACTTCAGGTAAGAGGAAAAAAATTATGCATTTTTGATTTTGGAGTGAACAGTCCCTTTAGGCCTTTACCTGGGAAGACCTTATGTATCCTGGTCCCAGCTGTTATTGATGGTATCAGACTAGCTCTCAGTATGTTATTTACTCTTCACCTACACTACACGTCTGTCCAACATGCTACACATACCTGCTGTAGCTGCGCTGCCCCGCAAACACCTCAGTAAATGACTGAGGCCAAAGCTGCTTGAATTGCTCCACCTTCACCATCACTCGTCACCCTCTTTCCCCCCTTGCAAAGTTCCCAGAGTCTATTGAAAGACAGTGCCAGACAGTTCATGTCAGCCACACTTAAATATGCCTGCTGGAGAGAGGGCTGTGTTGTTATGACACCTGCCAGGCTGTATCAATTACTGGCAAAGGAATGGGTGACTGGGTGGGTTACTCCCAAAACAGTCCCAGCGTTACCCCATTGGAGGGGATCACCTTAGCGGGCATATCTTCACTGATCTGTCAGCACACAACATCAAGCCCTACGTGTCCCTTGACGCGGTTCATTTTGTAGACTCTGTCCTGTAATTATGTAAACTCGCTGGCGCTTATTTCAGACTCATGCTATTTGATGCCGGCCCGATTGATGAGTAAGAGACATTGGGAACTTAAAATCACTGTGGAGTCGCGTTTGTACGACAGCAGATGGCTTGGTTTGTGCTTTCATACGCTGAGGAGTGCCAGATAGGAATGGCAGTATCTCAACCTCTGTGGGAGTGAGCTATCTCTGTGCTTTGAGGCCCTCAAGGTGTGAGTGACTGGCTTAATAACTGAGCCTTACATGAGGACACAGAGAAACATATATAGCCTGTGAACAAACACATTACCGTCTGAAGTGAGCTTTATCTTGATTCATTACCTATAAGGACATCTGTAAACCTATACAGGCTGACAGCCTCGTAGCAGCATGTGTAGGAGGTATGTCTGGAATGTCCAACCAAAACACTTTTCCCCGTCTTAAAGAGACAGATCAAAGGGTGCGCTCTTTCCCTGCTACTAATTTCAGCCGTCTGACTGACACATATTCTGAGGTCTGCTGTTGTTCTGCTTGTGATTAGACATATTGACTCATCACAAGCGGCAGCCACCATTTGTCTGCCCTTCTACCTCTCTTCTGCCTCTATATTTAGCCTTGGTACAGGCTCCCCTCATTGAGGTACGCCACTTATCTCATTCGGAGCTCAGGGCCAGGCAGGCAGCGGTGAAACTACCACAGGCATCCTCAAAGAGTACAGACCCTGTCGTCACAGAGTCTGCCCTTGCGGCTCCGCAATGGCATTTTCTCAGGGAAGCCAACCACTACAAAAAAACCCCAGCTCGAACCAAAGTAAAACAAAGCCGTGCCATTCAAAACCTCAAGTATGCCGTCTCAAGGTGAGGTGCCTCATTCAGTGCTGAGGTAAACGCTGCTGGTTTTGTTAAAACAACAGCCTTCCTCCCACAGAGTCAGGAAGGTCAACTCAAGTGCCTATAACAAAACAAAAGAATTGGGGATTTTTCTTTTTTTCATGGCTGGCTTGTTTGCAGGCTGCCTCAAACTCGCTAGGCTCTTGAAGTCAGGCAAAAGCTGTTTGATTCACATAGTTAAGAGACAGAGCTGTGGACACATTGCAGTCTTCATTCACACAGTCAGTTAGCTGGAGAGGGCACTAGGGGTCCCAAGAGACTGTTTCCTAGCAGCTAATGCCAAGTCTCTGCACCACAAGAGTCTGCCAACCATACCAGAGGAGGCCAGTCACATCTAGACACATCCTGGACAGTTTCTCCATAGATACACAACACAACACTCAGCACCAAAAACTCCCCAAACAGCATCAAATGACTCTTACTCATTGTTCTAAGTTAGACTAGTCAAAAAGCAGAAGCACTAGTAAGGACGTGAGGTAAAAATAGCCCCAAGAAGACCTGAGAATTAGTCACTTTAGATGCAGAGTAGTCACTTTAGATGCAGACTGCCGTACTACAAGAGGTGTAAAATGTTCCAGGGTTCAACATAAACAAATGCTCAAAGGCCCGTAGCCACAAAAAGTTGCTCTGTAGCCGCAAAATATTCCCTGTAGGTGCCCCCCCCCCCCGTGGTCAACAAGTTTTATCAGACCTTTCTTGAGAATGAAACTGCATGACTCAATGAGATTACCTGCTTAAATAAAGGTTAAATCAACATAATCCCCATACTGTGAGCCTTTGTCACGGCAACCTTACAGTTACACATCCTGATTTATTCTCATCTTTTAGTTCACTTAACACTTAACGAAAACAGTGTACAGTAGTTTGTCACCAGCTAGTAACCAATAACTACTACTAATACTGAAGTATGGTTTAGACATTGACATAGACATAGGCATTGCTGAATATAAAAAATATAAGTTTGTTCTGTCAAAGTATTTTGACAAAGAATCCAGCTGACACACTGCCAACAACGTTTAATTCTGATGGTTGTAAAAAGGTTAATAAAATTCTCATAAATCAACGTTGAAACTTCAGAACGATCTGTTTCAATGTTGAAATGATTTTTTCAAACAATATTTAAAGGTAATGAAACAACACTGCAAAACTGGCGTTGATCCATCTTTCATAATTAAAACATAATTCAACAGTGAATAAAATGCTACAGTTGGTATTAAAGGTGTTTTTCTTTTTACTGCTTTTTGTTATGTTTTTATTTTAAACATGACTGTGAGAGAATGTGTGTACCAAATGTTTTAAAATAATTTGTTTTTAATTTAAATAAATAATTACATTTTTTTCATTCTATTAATGTATTTCATTTAATAAAGTGTCACAGTTAAGGAGGGCTGTGCTCAGTTGCGTTAAATTGCCTTTTCTATATTGTTTTTTTCATAACTTTACATCGGGGCCACCAAAAATGGAGGAGACCGGGGTTAGTTGGCACACTTTTCCTCTGCCCTACTTCTTTGGCATAATTTATTTTAAAATATTCTAACCAGCAGCAAATGAAAGGTTAAGTCAGCTATAAATAAATATGTTTTAATGTACACAAATGTTTTTGATTAAGTTATGATGTACATTAGTGCCACTTTATGGTGTTGGTGAGCACAAAATTAAAATGACGTAACTATTAGAAAAAACTGAACATTTATTTCAAACAAGAACCAGAAAACATGAACATTCACATGAACACATGAACATTCAAAATAATATTAATTAACCTACAATATTGTTGTTTTTAAACTTTCAAAATAGTTTTAATCTCTCAAACTACAGTCATAATTACAACTTGTAATTTTAGAATTTGTTGGCATGTGCACCAAACGACTCTGCTCACACTTGACCCCTCTTTGTGATGAAATTTTTATTAGCCAGCTACCATCACCTGTTACGGACTTTCAGATCTAATGTCAAAATGTAGCTGATTCCTTTGTGTATTAACTAGTAACTCAGTAACACCTTTACAGTATCTCTAATACAATTTTATAATATGTTAGTCCATAATCCACTTTTTTCCTTTAAGTATTATAAAAGTGAAATGTTAGTCTCACCCGAAAAGTTAGAGACTTTCTGTTTTAACATAGTAGATGAGTGCAGATCAAAATATCTGCAGAAAGCAAACATCTTGATGTTACATTTAAGTCTCTGTTACCTTCAAATGATCGCAAAACAGCTGTGTGCCAACCAACCCCAGTCTCCCCTACTACTGGAGACCAAATTTAGGAGCTTTTTGGCTCGTTAGCTTAAAAATATTTATGTCTATCCCTGTGTTCCAGTGATAGACGCAGGTATTCGTCGAGGCGAATAACAACACACAGCTAACACAGACAACTGGTTAAGATGATTCCATCAAAGCACTTAAACAACCTGTGGAGCAGAGCTCTTCATAGGAATCATTTCGGAGGTGAGCTCGGAGACAATGGGCTCTTGTCTTCCTAATGATGCTGATCAAGGTTTTAGCACGTGAGCTAATGGGCCTCCGCGGGTCACTCATCTCCCATCTGATGAGCACTTTCCATGATAACACTAATGCTAATGGAGCCTATTGTTCTCTTAATCTGCATGATGACACTTCGAAGTGTAAGGGAAGTCAGCGGTTGTTAATGAGTGTTAGGAAAAGCAAAAGAGACTTAACTGCACCTCGGAGATTGTGGAACGCTTTTCAAACAAGAAAATGACTAAACCTTGTCTATTATGTGCTATGCTTATTAGGCCGCGTGATTTTATTACTCAGGGTTAGTCCTAATAGTCGCTGCTGTACCTCAATGACACCTAGATAATAGACTGCATTTCTACTGAGGGGAAGTCACAGGCTGTTCTGGGCAGGCGATGGTATTTCTCTGCGGGGCTAATGAGCATGGTGATGAGCCACACACATTCTGTTACACTGGGTGTCCTCGGAGAGTTGTTGCATCTGGCTCCTCTCAGCTCTTCTAAATAAGGCCGGTGGGCTGGTAAGAGCCGGAGGGTGTGATCACACCACACGCACACAATCCACAGCAATGCCCCGGCCACCAAGTTTACACTTGTCTCCCAACTCATGTTTATATTGGAGGTGAGACAGCCCCATCAACGGTAATAACAGTGGTACACCTAAGTGAGAGTGAAGAGTGTGTGTGCGTGTGTGTTCTGCATGTTAAGCCGTTAAAGGCATGCTTGGCATGTGGAGGGCTTTCGGTCATTATGGGTGGTCACATGACCTTGTCTGAATATCCATCACAGAAGGTCCTGATGAAGTATTCGACGATTAACACATTCATGTGATTCAAAAAAGTCCTGAAAAACTAACAACTAAACGTCCACAGACACACCTAAAGCCTACAATGCTACCCACTTACAGTATCTCTGCACCACCCCTCCCTCCCTTCGTCCACCAGTGAAGAGGCCTGCTCCAGTTCTTCAACACTCAGCAGGTCTGTGGTGAGAGAATGCCCACCCAGTCAACCAGTCCAGCCTCACACAGCACGAGCAGGTGACTGAGAAAGCGGCGACGTAGAAGGTGCGTAAGAGGCGGGCGAGCAGGGGGAGGAAAAAAAAGAGAGGTAAAGAGAGGAAACACCTGCTGTAGATTCTGGTAAGCCCAGAGAACATGCAGTCATGCTTCCTTCTGCTCTCTCTTTAATCTCTCTGCTCTTTTTTCAAATGCTGTTTACAGTTGATCTGTCAATCTTTTCTCACCTTTGTCTCAGTGAATGCCTTCAGTTATTGGGCCTATACACCAAGTAATAACACACTGTGGTACCTGAGCTCTACCGTGCATTTGGCTTGATATTATTCACACATGACTGCACTGGAAATGACCTCGAACACAGAAACAACACCAAAACAGCAACACAAATATTTAGCGCGCACAGGAAAGCATCAGCGCACACCTGGCATGCAGTTGTTTCCCTTCTGTTAGCTGCTGTTTCAAGTTAAGTGCAAAGCCTCTGTAATACCAGGCAGGCAACCAAACACAAACCTGGCTAATGTTGCATTAGCCTCCGTCAAACCTCATTGGAGTGTCTCGAGCAACATGAAATGTCCCTGTCACCTCTGCTGTCAGGCTCCATTCAGGCTGCAGTTACAGACTGATAGGTTTTGAAAGGTGCGCAGTGGTATAATGGTCTTCTTCCCCTTTGATTTTGCCAGTTTGTGTCTCGGGCTGACATTTTGAGTGGAGGCTCTGTGAGGATATTATTAGAGCGACTGCCTAAAGGTATTCAGCCCGTTTAAATGTAGTCAGTTACATCAGTAGCATCAAACTTCATTACATAGCTCGTTTCCTTTTTCTCCAACCACTTCAGCGCTAATGACAGCAACACGACTGGGCCGGCAGATACTGTCTGAGCCCACATGTGTTAAAATCATCCACTGGCGCATTAAGGCTGGACAATAGGCAGATGTAGTAAGAGGTGTGATAATCATTTGTCAAGTGGCAAGCCAAACTGTTGAGCCTGTTATGTGTTGTCAGACAACAGAATCCAATTTCACAGCTTGATCCAACTCTGTCATAGATACACACGGGTCAGCCGGCTGAGAGCATCCCAGCTATGGCTAACACGCTGCAAATGCTACCAGTCTTTGCCTACAGTTTCTTACTGTACGGGATCATGCTTTCACTTAAAATTACATGTGGGGACATGAATACTACTCATCTGGACATTCTCTATCAACAGACATAAGTACAGCAAACATTTAATACATTAATTGTATATAATTACAGCATATTACATATTTTAGTTTCCACTCTGTAGCTTTGTGGCCTAAACAGTGGGAGACCTCCCTAAAGGCAACATGGGCAACCGCCTATCCACTCTACCCACCCAAAACGCACAACTGTGCCGTCATGCCGCCTCGCTGTGTTGTAAAAAAGGTCGCAGAATGGGGGGACAGAGTTGTCACGCCTTTAAGCCAGCATTCGAGGTAGCAACAGTGCTGACACAAGGTCTGTATTAAAGGGACAGCCGGCAGGAGGAGATCATGGGCGGCACAAGTGTGACATTTAGACAACGTGTACTGCATGCCACCCATCTCTGGATCTATAAAAGTAGCTGATAGCAGTTAGCAGCTAACTCAAAAAGGAGGAACAGTGGCAGAAAGAGTCCACAAGTTGGGAAAACAATGAGGTCCAGGAGCTACTTAACCCTCTGAGCAGAGGACGAGATCAGCCGCCGTATAACAGAGACAGTAAATGAGTGTTATTCAACGCTATTACCGCATATATTATATGTCACACTAGAGGCTGATGCTGTTGTGTTACATGTCACACCCTCATGCCTCTTTTGATTCCGCGATGCCGGCATACGATCTAAAATCACAAAGAAAGGACTTTGTAGTGGCTCTATGGCACGATGTATGTGTGAAAAGGGCGACACACTAGAGCGCAGCTCGGGCTGCATTTTCCTGACCGTACCCAGCCCGAGTCCGAGACAGTTATAACCGAGCCCGGCCCAAACCTGACAGACTTTCTGATTTTTAAGTCCAAATCTGACCCGGGCCCAACACAGTTTGTTACCTGACATAGTTAATGTTACCATGGTTACAGCTTGTCTGTTTACTGTGATCCCGCATGGACAGTGTGTAAATGACCATCAAAAGGCTGCTGTTACTCACAGTCGAACACGCCGCACGCACAGCAGCGCGGCTAACACACTCAGTTGGAGCGGAGCCTGTGTTGTGTTCAGGTGTTGTCACGAAAATAACAAATTCCAGCACTGGAATAGGTGATAGCACAACACAGCAGCATGTCAAATGGGCCGAACCCGAGCAAAATTTCTGATTTGTTAGCCGAACCCGGCTAAACACACACACACGCGCGCTTTTTTCCCATTCAAAAAAATCCATGGGAAAATGACCCAACTACCCACCCTATCATTAGTTAGCTGAGTTATTTATTTGTGTTGATGTCTTTCTAACTCTTGTTCTTCTTTCTAATAAACATAAGAGTTAATTATATTTCTGGGGGGCGGCGGGGGCTAGCCTAGGGTGCTGAATGAGCTGGGTCCGGCACTGGGCCTAACAGCTGAGCTAAGCCACATTGAGGTGTTTAAATATATGCAATGAGCAATAACCGTGTTATCCAACCTGCTTGTGTAGCGCAGGTCTATATTAGGTTAGTGTAGCACAGGGCTGTTGCATTTTAGGAGCAGGTGACTGGACATTCCTGCCTGTATTAGGCTTGACAGTTGACTGTGGGGGAGTACAGAGCAGGGAGAATTACACCAGCCTATGAAGAGGGAGGGAGCTGCAAATAATTCTCCAACTGGAACATCTCATTAAATCTCGCTTACCTGTAAGTATACCTTACTGCACAGATTCATCACTGGCATTGGTAAATTCATCCTCAGTTCATTAAGGAGACTGAACATCGCCGTCATCAACACTGTCACATATTTACACTCGTCAGTTCTTCGCTCTAGTCGAGACCGTGTTTGTTATGTAGATTAATACAAAGATTGCCAGTCAGCAGCGTGAGATGTGCGCATACCAACACAAAAGAGGGCAGAAAAGGTAAACGGAGGGGAACGATGGCAAGGTGGGAGGAGAGGAACTGCTAATGGCTTAAAAAGACAAAGCTGGCCTGTCACATACGATGCTCATCTGAACTGATGGCTGCCCCAGGGAGGGAGTGTCACAAACTGTCAGAGAGACTGAGAGAAAGAAAGACGGAGGGAACACAGAGGAGAGGCGGAGGCTGGGGAAAGGAGACATAAAAGGTTGAAACGAGGGTGGCTGCTGAAAGAGGAAAATCAAGTGAATAATAAAATGAAGGTAGGAGACAACAAGGAGGAGAGCAAGAGGAATAAAAAGACAGAGACTAAAAGAGTGAGGGACAATATTAGTGTTGGCGTGTGCGCATTCTCTGGTTGCCTGCGCCTCAGTAAAGGTCAATCGTTGACACTGTGGCTCTGCCTGACAGATGTCTCAGTGAGGGGACAGGCCGTGGGGCAACAAGCCCCCCACACACACACACACACAGGCTTGTACACACATTCACAGACAGGTGGAAGTGCAGAAATAACCCAGAAGTGCCTTTTTGTTTATCGGCTACGTCTAATTTTACAACCGCTCCCCATTTATAGCAATCAGCAGGTCAGCACACCTCAGTGAAGCCGTGGCCAAGATCCATGTTGACAACCTACTGTGGCTTCACTAATTCTGACACTAACACGCAAAAGTGCAGCGAGAGCTCTTCCTTTTAGTAGAAAATCCTCCTCTTTGTGGCATTTTGACAACAGCTGACCACTCTCTCATTTCTCCAGAATGTCAGCTCTGTCACAAGACACCCGAGGCCAAACGTCCTGGACAACCCCTGACACACACACACACACACACGCACAACGCATAATCAAACACACTGCCCGGGGCTATTGCTCAGTTGTCACAGTGGTTTCTTGTTATTCATGTGAAGCAGGCAGAGAAAGGGGTTAACGCCGTAAACTTACATCCACAAAAGCTCTTTTGTCACCTCAGCCCCCCCCCTCCCTTACATCCTTTCCTTTCTCCCCAGGCAAAGTGGCTTTCCCCCGTGTGATCAGGACGGGTTAGCCCCTTCTCCCCACAACAACCAGCCTCCAGGGCGGCTACAGCCGAAGAGCAGTCAACCAGTACCGTTCACACCATTACCCTGCTGGTAAATGACCATGAGGGCGGACCACAGGCGACCTGTCGGATGGACAGCTACGAAAATCTGTCTTGCTAAACCAGGCGAGACACAAAGGGTACATGTGTGTATACATGGTGCAAGACCTCACCTAAAGTGTGCGTAAGGGGGTCAGATTAGTCCACTGTGCCCCTCTCCCAGCTCAACACCTCCTCCCTTCACTACTTGCAATGACTAACACGTAAACTATGATTTGCAGAACAGGGGCGGACAGATGAAAAATCACAGGCTGAGCGAGCGGCGCTGTTGTTAATGCACCTTCTCAATGCGGTGCTGATTGGTGAAATGGCTGAGGCAGCAGGTAAACGCGGGCCGTCGTGTATTGATGTATTGATGGGCCCTCTTTTGTCCATTACACCCAGAGGTGCTGGGATGGTGCGTGGGCGTGTGTCTGGTTGCCACCGGCCCGGGAGACCATTAGTTCGCTGTGTCAGAATTCGAAGGGGAGTATCGACAGTCCAGCTGGGGCAATCGATAGGCGCAGATCTCTCACTCCCCTCTGCCATCTATGGTAATGGGCCTACAGTGAGTCAAACACTGCTGCTGTGGGACTCTTGTGTACTCTGTTATATCACCTCGCTTAGTATATCCCAGCACTGTAAACAGGAGAAAAATGAACTGTTGCTTTTGAGCGTGGAAGGGGAACACAAGTGAGTCAGCCAGACGCCAATGCTCAATTGATTGATTGTGTGAAAATAGTTTGGACAAATACAACTGCTAACCAAATACTGCTGCTACTTTCTGACTGTATGCAAGTTACATACATCTGTCTCTTCCTCCATTCAGCTTAGTCATGTTCTTTTCTGCTCCTCCCTGAGGCTGAAAGAAGGAGGCCAGACCAGGGTTTCTTGTATACGACAGCCAACAGGGTGGGACCTCGATTACCCAAGCACGCTGCAATCATTGGACTGGACTCGCGGGACTATCCCATGTGATGTCAACCATACTGTGAAGTCATTCAGCAGGGAACAGCCAGATGTTTTCTGGGATAAAGCCTCTTCTCTTTTTCAAGTATCCCCGGGAAGAAACACTTCAAAACATGTATCTGATAACAGCTTTGTCCCAGGGGCTAAACCTTCCGGTGAACAAGTGACTTGTGCTTGTAACCACATTTTTTTAATGTATTATATTACATAACACTACTCCATGTGGGAAAATATTCCATCTGGTCATCTTCCTCCAGGAAGGACCGAGCATTAACCTCCGGGGCTGAAGAATAAAGCTGGAAGTAACAAAAACTGCAGTTCCTCTGATGGCCACTTGAGGCTTGTTTCAAATGCGAGTCAATTCCTATAGACCCCCATGTTAAAATGCCCAACTTAACAGCAAAAATAAACATGTCAACAGCCTGGTACACAAAACAGTTTTGGTCTCTATAGCTAAGTTTTGTATAACTCACCTAGTTAAATGCTATTAAAGGTTAAAATTATGCACAATTAAGGGCGTGGCTGCTTTAAGTGACAGGTTGTCTGAGAGGCGTCCCCACAGTCATGAGTCAGTCTACTCCTCGCTCCTCCACAGCTTCACCCTCTCGTCCAAAATGGTCACCTTTGGCCCCAAAAAACCAAAATGGTGACGGTCGAAATGCCAAACACCAGACTCCAGTGGGTGACGTCACGGTGGCTACGTCCGTTATTTTTATACAGTCTTTGGGTAGGACTCTACAAGAGCTAAAACAGTTTTGGGGAAAACCAGCACAGATAGAAGAGGAGCTTGCTCTTTGTCTCTCTGACACTACGGTGGCTGAACTGGGTCAAACAGAGCTGTGTTTTACCCATGTGTGCTCCCTGTGGATCAGGGGGAATTCCACTGGGCCGTGCGTGACCCTGAACACTGGCCTTCCTGTTTGACTGTGGTGATGTGCTGCGTAGCTGGGAGGAAGAGGAAAGAAAGACTGATCTGTCCAAAGACTAGCTCCTCTTGTCACACCACCAACATGAGTGTGACTTGTGTTAATGGTTGTGTTGGAGTTGACTGTATATGTGTGTGTGTGTGTGTGTGTGTGTGTGTGTGTGTGTGTGCAGCTGTTGTCAAACAGATCAGTGATAACACTCTGGCTTTTAATAAACTCAGCAGGAGTGTGTATGCGTTAGTGTCTTGATGTGTGCGCGTAGCTCGCTGAAAGGTCCTGGGCGTGTGATTGATGGGAGCTTTAGCACAGTAAACACATGCACGAACACATTTACACACACATACAGCGGCGGTGGGTGGAGAGAGGGGTGGTCATATGCAGCAATGCTCAGCTAACATTATTCATCCTGTGTTCATCTGTGTGAGCTGAGGCCGCCGCTCCCCATATTGATGAGCCGGGCAGTGTGTGTTAGTCAATTTATTTACATGGCTACACACACACACACACACACAGGAACACACACTACAGAGCGGAGAATGGAGGCAATTTGGAGCATTTTGCTTGTTTTCTTTTGTCTTCTCTCTTTTTTTAAATCCCTTATATCCTGGACTTCTTATACTTGTTATTTGGCTGATGGGGTGATTCAGAGAAAAGAAGGCTGGGAGAGGGCGGCTGAGAGGGAGAGAATGGAGGGAGAGAGCAGGCAGGGAGGAGGAGAGGTTATTTTGGAGTCTCTGAACTGTAATCACCACCTACAGCTGCTTCCTCCCAGGTGCTCCAACTGGACATCAACAGAGAGAGGGCGGGAGGGAGAAAGTAGAGAAGGAAGAACACAGAGAGGAGCTGGCTCTCCAGAGGGACAAGAAATACTCATGTAGTGGAGGTACTGGTGTATGTCTTGTTTATAATTAGCCCCCATTTCCATTTATAACTACATAACTAACCTTAACTGCATTCTAATATCTCTATTTTCCACCGCGGAGCGATTGCAATGTGTTTCCACAGATCTCCTCCTGCTGAGCCCCCGCAGGCAAGGGGAAGTTTTATCTTAGGAGCAGGAGGAAGTTGAAGGGGCTATCACAGAGCTGACACAACACTTCCAGTACCTGCCAGAGGAGACAGGATGGTGACTACGTTCAGAGGAAGCTAGTCTGGCTGTGAATTATACCAGACAGTGTGTGACTCGCACAAAAACAGCCAATGAGCTACAGGTGACACCAAATCACCAGACGCTTTTTGTCTAGGTGGTAACCTGGTCTACACATTAATTCTCGATACACTGATGTGGCCAAATATGAGTGAATACATGAAGTACCATTAGTTGATGTCATATAAAAATGGACGAGGCGTCTCCATTTCCCACCACTGTACACAAAATAAGCTAAAATATCCCAGATACAGCCGCTGGTGACGTTATTCAGAGCCAGAGTCCGCGCAGTAGCAATCTCCGTGGTATCAAGTTTCCCGCCCATACACCCATCCGACCAATCATGAGCAGCACCTCTAAATGCCAGGCCACCGACTGGCTTTAACAGTTGTCAATGATGTTGTAAAACCCCCGTTTTATAGTATTACATAACTTCTTAAAACCAAACTTATCAGAAAAAGGAACACTTGAACAAACAGCAGCGTGATGAGAGCTACCTTAAATTACAGAAACCATCTTTGGGAAAAATTATTTAAATGTGTACTTTGAGTTTTTAAATCTGCCCTCAGCGTTGCTGTGTAAACATCATGTCCACCCTCCAGTGGCCCCCACGAGCCAACATTTGTATGTTGGGCCCATGTTGTTAGTGAATGTGCAAAAAAATTGGCCCTGTATGAGACTGTCCACAGGTTCAACGTTGGGTTTACCCAGGTGGGCGCCAGATAAGACGCCCATTTTGGGCCCATACCCACTTGGTACCCAGGTAGCCCTAGCATAACCCATAGATAATCCCATATGGGCCTGATTTTCAGCCGACATGGGCCCCACATTCAAATGTTGGCTGGGCCCCAGGTCGCCCTGGTGAGTAAGCGGCTCATTTTTGAGCCACAAACCCATTTCAGCATTGTTAACTATGTTATCACTGTGAGCTCTGTTAGCTCAATTAGCAGTGTCAGCATGGCTAGTGGTGCTAACATAGTTAACAACACTAAAGGGGTTTTGCGGCTCAAAATGAAGACACTTCCTCACCAGGGCCACATGGTGAGAGACTGGAGTGTGGCTGCTATGATTCTACAGCAACGTCATCTCACCAGTAATCCAGTAGTCTCAACCCAAGTGGTGTGCAGTGCAGAGCAGCCAAGGCTAACGCTAGCTAACCAGTGGAGACCAGAGGGATATTTCTGCATGTTAACATGGCTAGACAACAGAAAATAAATAAAAGGAAAGATATTTACATCACAAAACATTTACATTTCTCCTACTTTAAACTGAGAGTGCTTTGAAATGAGTCAAAGGAGCGCTGCACTAAATGGAAAAGCCTCCTGTGTTTCACAGCGTCTTTTCTTAAAACATTACCAGTTAGTCGCTGGTTATCGGGAGTTGTCAAAAGTAAAGTTAATTGAAACTGACATCCCTAGACTTAGCTACAGTATAGCTAATTCCACAGTGCGGTAATGCCACGGAGGTGCGTGTCCACGTTAATCTGATAACCTAACACCATTAACTCATTAGCTGGCTCACTTCATCCCAAGACCACATAATGAACTGATGAGGCCTGACTTCTACAACGGCCGCTTTATTGTCCAGCTGAGATGGGTTCAAGATCCAGGACATAACCTTAAGTCTTGTCCTGATTACTGGAACTAACATCATAACATGAGATCTGCATGTCCAATTTATATTTTTTTAAGAAATGGGACTTTAAAAGCACCACGAAGGCGCACAGGGCGTGACTCACAGCGTAAAGACACTCACAAACACAGGTCCAAGAACATGAAAGCATTAAAAGTAACCAACAAATGCATTACCACCAATGTTCCACAGTGCTTCACCTATGATGCATGCAAAGTCTTCCACTGTGAGGCACCAACACAATCAATCATTCACCCAACACCCACTCACAGTTATAGGTGTTGCTGTGTGAAGCCTCAGAGGCCAGGAAATACATCATACACATGCGCGACAGCAAAACCTTCCACATTTGCGCACCGAGCGTCTTGTGCTCAAATAAAACCCCTCCATATGGAAGGGTGCGGGTGCGTCCCTGTAAGTCATCCATGGCAGCCTCCCATTATTGTCCAATAAAAGCAGTTGGCGCCATGTGAGCCGTACATGTCACCGCCAACAGCCCCGCTGTCTGCTGCATTTCCAGCCTGCGCACAGTAACAAGGTGGATCCAGCGACACATTTGGATTAATAACACCACCATAGTGAATACACAGACCTCCAGCACTAGATTACAGTGAGGGGTAAAGAGAGGTGGGGGATGGAGGAATACCTGAAAGACAAATGAAATCAACAATGCATTCTCATGTATAATGTAAAGGAGGCAGCCTGCCATAGTGTTTAACTCGGCATCACCAGCACAGACTTGAGACAAAACAAACAGCACAGGAAAGAGTCAAAATGTCATGAAACCATCACTTTAAGCCTAAATGAGTCATTACATCAGATTAATTTGTAGTGCGACATCTTTTTACTGTAACTATCCACTAAAAAAAGAACACAAAAACTCCCCAAACTGAAATACCTTCACACACACACACACCAGACAACCATCAACCCGTTCATGCATAAATAAAAAAACAGCGGCAATCATGCAAAGAGTAGCGCTGAAAAACCACCAAAGGTTAATCGTGCAACATTGTCATCCTGTTAAAACTGGCGCTCCGAGCCTGGCCAAACAAACCTGGCTGATAAGCACGGCGGTGGCATCAAAGCCTTACAGATTATAGATTACCATCAAATCAGCCCGTGCACTGCTGCGATGGACAGGCACCTGCTACTTTACTGTAATGCCCCTTATCCATGGGGCTGGTGATTAGGGCAGGAAATGTGTGTGTGTGTGTGTGTGTGTGATCTGGACCTCTATACACAATAGCTTTTCATTAATGAGAGAGGTCTCTTTGAAACAATGGGATGGCGGGTGATATCTGAAAAAAGCTGGACCTGTTTTTTTAAGCGCCCTGATGTTTGCGTGGCTGTGTGTGAGTGTGTGCCAACATGTTCCTGCAGATGCCAGCTTTTTTTTTTTTCTTTACACACATCTGAGGGTTAATGTACATCTGCTCCGCGGTTATCTATGTGCATATATTTGTATTGGTGCAGCTATGTATACCATGTAGCCCGAGTGTCATCCTAACGGACTATAATTAGTGTCTAGAGTATTTTTTTAATATACAGTGTTACAGTGGCACGGCGCCAAACTCCAGCCTCCCACAACATACTGTGACAGTAGTGCAGTTTGCTGCCTCTCTGCCCCCGTCACTCTCGGCGTGAGGATTAAAGGAAAATCCTGACCTCCTCATCCACCTCTCTTTAATGCCTCCGCTCATTTTAAACGGCTCCTCCAAAACTAACTGGCTGGATTACTGCACAGGTGCCCACCCAATCCCCCGCCCACCTCTGCTCAGATTTTGTGCGCACCGATGCACCCTGTGACACACACTCCCTACAGTCAAACACAAGTAAAAATGCATACACGTGCAAAGATGCACTAAGACACAAAGTCATCTTTCTCTTTCTTTAAGTGGTTCCCCCCCCCACAGGACTCCAACCAATTGTACCATTAACTGATTGAGATGCAGCGAGTCCGGTCCGGCGAGGGTTAAGAGAGAAAGAGAGACTGTGAGGATGACAGTCCATATGATATGCTGATATTCAATTTACCTGCTGCGCACAACACACACCCCTCCCTACACCCTCAAAATTCCACCAGCGGGGCAGAAATGCTCACTCCTGTCTGTCTCCCTGCCGGAGTCGCTGGCGTTGCACTTTTCTCCATTTTCATCGCCATTCTTAACCTTTATCTCACTCCTCTCCTCCCATCGTCTGCTGGCCTCCTCTCTTTATCTCCATTTTTTTTCAAACGGGCTCCTCACAGGGAAACAAGGTTGTAAAGGTGGGAGATGCTGATATTGTTTGGCCTGGGTGTATGTGTGTGTGTGTGCGTGTGTGTGTACTCTACATGAAGTACTATATAAGAGAGCCAAGGGGGTTATAGCGTAAGGAAGATTTTGGCACACAGCCAGCTAAATGGCACTGCTGGAGGCATTTGTGTGCACACGTGTACTCTGAGAGTGTGCGCGGTATTGTTTTTGTGCCTCTGCGCCTCTGTTTTACAGTATAAATATTTCAAAATGATTGCAAGCTTCCTCAAATGAGGATTTCAAGGTTTCTGCCGTGTTTTTCTGCCACTTTGAAAGTAGCTTGAGACCAAATTTAATAAACAAGAAAACAATTACCTGAACACGGATCTGAATACAGAGAGGGCTGAGTTCTCATCGGTCTATTGAGAAACATTTTTAATTCTCACAGTGCCCAAAAAAAATCAATTACAGTTTTAAAGACATCAGAAAAAGACGACTCAAGACGTCTGTACTTTTTATGCAACGACACCTATACACCTGTGTTGTGTTCGTGTCTTCCTGCAACCTCACCATACGCTGTCTCTTGTCACAAACTGGACTCACAGGTATCAGAAGAGCCCCAACATGCATATTTCATCCACCCCCACCCATTAGTTATGTACGGAAGACTAGGTAGATACACTCGCTCAGCGGCCGTTTGTCTTTCTAATGGAGGGGGGGACAGCAGCGACTACAGGCAGAGAACAACTCTCATGCTCCTTTAATGGGAATGAATAAAGGATGAGTCGAGGCTCAGACACCAGGTTAAGACGCTGTTTAGCACCTCTGGCCCGGCGCCCAGTATTGGAGGCAGGGAGGAAAGGAGGGAGGGAGACAGAGACGGCAGCAGGAGGACAAAGAGAAGAAGACATCAGGTAGAATATCAGGATGCACTGATGAGCTGGTGACTTGCAGAATAGATATTGTTGGCTTGAGTGAAACATGCTGTACGAAGAGGACATCGTGTCAAAGACATTGTGACTAATGTAACTAATGTCACATGACTCAGGCTCGAGTCAGACTTGAGTCACAAATTCAATGACTTTAGATTCAACTTCACAAAACAAAGGAAAACCTGCACCTTCACATGGACATGCCAGTGACATGTGACATCACTTACATTTGAGCCTTTTGACTTGAAAACACCTTCTCCCAAAGCCTGATATTTTAATGTATGTTATTTAAAGTGTGCCACAAACCATTCATTTCCCTTCATTTCCTGAATCAGCGCTAATGTTAACACTATTCATTCCCAGCAAGTCGACACTTAATTCCCCAGATCCACTTTCTTTGAACCGATCTAACAGCATCCAGTCAAGTTGCAGGAGGCAACCATGAAGAACTAACGTTACATTACACAGCACCGGTCTCACTGGACTAATGATACCGAAGATACATTTTGTAAGTGTACAAAAACTACATGGTGTTCAACCAGTGGCGTAAAGTAATTTCGAAGAGCCCCAGTGCACGCTGTTATGACGGGCCCTGATGAGCCCTACTTACTAGTTATGAAGCACACACACACACCTACACACACAAATAGAGTTTTAGGCATCTATATATTTTACCAACAGCGTGTCTTACTGCCACTTACACGTTATATCTGCTTGTCAGTCTTAAGAGATTATGCACTTAAACTAGGAGCTGTAAATCGTATCGTCTCATTACATGATTAAACAGAGACTTGATTTTGGACAACATAAACATACATGTTGCCCAACAATCATCGTTACATATCTTACATGACAACAACTACAAGAGAAAATAGGAAATTATTAGTTTAACTAAATAGTTTTTATAGTTAAATTATAGTTTTTTCATTGATTGATAGTATTTTACAAAAATAGAAAGCCATATATAGAAAATCGCACCATGTTTGATCTAACACGAGTTCTTTTTTGAACATGGGTGTATTTCCAGGTGGCAATCGGGCCCCTTCACCCCACGAGCCCCAGTGCAACCGCACTGTCTATATTTATGCCTATGTGTTCAACAGACAATGAACTGCAGTATGCAAAACATGCGGGTCAAGAATTGCAGACAGAGATTTAACTTAAACGTTTACTTACATGTGAAGGTGCACAAAGAACGGTAAGTCGAGGCTGATTTTAGCATGGCAAGCTAATGCTTACCTACTATTAGCTTGACAGCTAAGTAACTTCTTTTAACCAATTAACACAAATTTTAAAAGCATTAATGATTCTTGTAAATGTTCCATATTATCTCTCTGTTGTTAATATGGCATTACATGTAGTGAAGAGCACATTATGACTTGTTTAGGACTCAAAACTCAAAGTTTAGGACTTGAGACTTGAGTGCAAAGACTTGAAACTTAGTTGTGACTTGCAAAACAATGACTTGGTCCCACCTCTGACATATAAAATTCAGAAGTTGTGCAGGGATTTTTTTCCACAGTTAACTCTAGCTAAGTAAGAAGTAGAGAATGCAGAGAAAGCTTGTTGTTGACACTGAGTCTGGTCCCATACGCCTCCACAGACCTCGTCTCTTTGATCCACCTTGGGAGAAAATGAAAGGCATTGAGGGAGAGAAAAAAAAGCAAAACAGGGAAGAACAGGGACCTGAGAGGCCGTGCATTTAAGAAGCACTGGTGGTTTTGGGTAGAAGGTAGGAAAGAAGTGGAGGTAGTGGGACACTGTGCCATGGCAGCGCAGCTTACTCAGCTATGTCAGCAGTCATCCATCGGCAGCCATTGTTGGCTGAGAGAGCTGAACAGGCTGTGGGACAGTGACAGCTAAACCTGCCAGTCTGCTACCTCAAACAGAGTCATAATGGCTAACACCTGCCCCGGGTTACGGCAACTAGAAAGACCTCATGGCAGCAGCTGGCAGCACCTGTGCTCAACAGTCACATCACCACATCAAAACAAGCCTGAAGGATTAGACTACAACTGGGAGTGGAGTCGAAGGGCGCCTGAAGAAGCCACAGACAGAGAGACGCTTTTCTTTCCTGCGCTGGGACCAGTGGAAAGATTGTGGGTGCTGTGACGGCCAAACTGTCTCAGATATGTGAAAAGTAAATCATCTTTAGCACCGTGCCATCAGTGTAAACGGCTTTTCAAGAGCCAATCACGACAACACCTGACAGTCTACAATGCAACAGTGAACATGGAGATAGGTACAGCGCCAATACAAAAGTAGAGTTACTGCTCACATCACGGAAAGTAGTGACAAAGTGTTCAGTCCTGTTCGCTGATAATAACCCCGACAGTGCGCTTTTTTCACACAAAATGGGGACCAGCGTGAAGCAGCCTCCTGCACTTTCAAGCTCTCAAAGTATCTGAGGAGCTGTGGGTGATGTCTGTGGCCATGTGACATGGTGTGAGTGCATCTTATTTTAGAGTGAGAGGTTGAGATAAGGTGTTAAAAGGAGGGGAGGGAGAGGAATGCTGAGCTGTCCTTGTAAGCCGCGATGCACAGTGGATGTCATCTCCCCTCCCAGGTTCAATTCTGTGATTACAGCCGCTGCCTGCTAATGGTCAAAGAAAATCTCCTTTATTGCATCTGTCCTGATTCGGACCATTTACTCCGAGATACATTCCTCCTCAAACCGCTAAGATCTGGCCTGTAATAGTCCTTTTCTTTGACTCTTTCTCTCTCCTCCCTCGCTGTCTTCTTCTCTGTCTCTCTTTCTCGCTGTGTCCCACAGCAGTTTATTTAGCTGCCATGTTTACATTCCTGTTCAGTCAGCCTCTCCCAGGGGAGGATGACTGGATGTGAGCACTGTGGCTGACTCTTTCTCTCTCATGGCTCAAGTCAGTTACATGACGGTTACTACAGATACTTGTGGCCGACACATACGAGCGTACAGTCGAGACTTTGCGTATTTTGCCTGGGCTAACAGAGGACTAATCATATACAAAGATGGAGCCAGGCTTAAAGGAAATGGAAGATGAGGAAGGGCACAGCATCAACTGGAGACTTGTTGCTCGGAGATAGCAAAGAGATAACTGTCCGTCTCTCAGCTGTCCTGCATGGTGACTATGGGCGGGGCCGGGGGACTCTAATTGGATGGAGCTATAGGACGTCCTGAGCGCTCAGGTCCCTGGCACTTCACTGGCCTCATCATTAGACTGACTGGCTCCTGTGGCCTCCGGCAGAGTGCTGTCTGCACGCCCTAATGACCGCTGACTCACTCAGCACGCAGCAGCGCCGCCACATTAGTCCAGCCCGGAATAGACCCAAATAAAGAGAGATGAGAGGGGAGTTGAGATGTTCGGCGCCCCTACAGTCTTGTAAGACATTACTTTAGGCCAGATATGATTCTGCTGTTTCCAGTTCAGCTCTGTTCTCACCTGTTAGTGTGTTCAATTGAAATCTAACTGCGTCTAATGTAGCAGAATTCAATTAATTTCAGAATAAACTCAGCCACCTCATTGTTAGTTACCTCACCAAATCCTGCCTGTAGAATTTTTATAAGCAATGTTTAGCCTGACATCGCCATTGGCATCAAGTGAAATGCCTCTGGACACATTTGCACAGCCCTACAACCAGTCAGAGCAACAAAACATGATGTAGAGCTGATCGACAGACAAATACAAACAGATTACAGTGTGCAGAAATGAGCTGTGACGGTGTGAGTGTTGCAGTTTTTGCCATTAGAATTTGAAAATAGTACGTCAACTTCAAATCAGCTGCAGCTATCTTGGTTTCCATAAAGCCTCAACAGGGCTCCTCCTCTCTAAACTAGGTTTATGCTACCTGTAGTGTACCTGGCGCAAGGGTGCACAGACTAAAAAATGACATCATCATGCATTTTGTGTTAAGTGTGAAAGCTCTGCAAGTTGCTGAATTAACTATCAAAGGGCTGTGGGTGAAGTAAGAGCACATGGTGAGCCTATCTGGGTAACTTGATCCACTTTAATGTCCAAAAAAGAACGTATGACAACTGAACTCTGCTAAACTTAATCATAACTCTCATTACCTGCACATAAGTTGCAGTAAGTTATCATTAAATTATGCAGATGCAAAATAATAATCAGAGAAAATCCTCTGCATACGTCCTCACGAAAATAAATCTCATCCTACATTTTTCTTTTTCTTATTCTTCAGGATCCCTGTTAGTTGTTACCACAGTAACGACTACTCTTCCTGGGTCCACATGAGTTCATGGTTTCGTCTGGTTCCCAGGCAAAGTGATGCCAAAAACTACTGGATAAAACAGGAAACAACATTTAAGTGTCCACGTCCATAAGTCTGTAACCACTCAGGTTGATTTCTGTCATATATATTTTTTAAAAGCCATGGTGTTGAGATGTAGGCTAACTTTGCTCTGAGCTGTTTTCACAACAATCATCAAGTAATGAAGTAATGATTTAAAAACAATAACTTTCAAACACTGAAAATAATCTATAGACTGAGCTAATTTCCCAGTAGGAATATGTGTTGATTTCCCAGTGACAAATATTCCAGTCGAGTACTGACTAGAGAGTTGTTTACCTGGTTGATATGACTCTGGATCGGCTACAGCGTGCATTAACTCTGATGGGTTTGGACGTAATTCAATCTACCCATGATGCAGCGGGGTGGTGGTGGTCGGTTTAAACGGAGAAGCAGGCTGAGAAACAGCCCTTAGCAACACTGCTAAGATCACATCACGTCTTCAGCTGTCTGTATGACTTTACAATTAGCAATAATGAATCAGCTAATGATGTAACAGCATGATGTGATGCGGAGTTTAAAGGAGAAGTTCAACATTTGGGGATATTTGTTTATTTATGTTCTTGCCAATAGTTAGACAGACGGTAAATATGGAGCTACAAATAAAGCCTGTTAGCTTAGCTTAGCGTACAGACCAGATACAGTAATCTCAGCTGTGTCTGAAGGTAGCAAATCCGCCCACCAGCACCTCTAAAGCTCACTAATGAACAATTATAAGTTAATGACCTGACGCAGTGACTTCCTGGAGTCCTGCACATAAACCCTCTTAACACCACAAATTGTTGTTTTCACACTCCAGTTTTTTACCCACTGAACAAACACGGGCTTCAGAGATGCTGCTGCACAGATTCTGTTACCTTTGCATGTAGCTGTTCCCCCTGCTTACAGGCTTTATTTGAACACCAGCTGCAGGCTGCGGCTTCATATTTACCAAACAGACATGAGAGTGGTGTCGATCCTCTCATCTAACTATCAGCAATAAAGCCAATAAGAATATTTCCCAAGATATCTAACTCCTCCTGTAAGTGCCTGAGCCAAAATGAGTTGCTGAACTCACTAAATGAAACAGTGTGTGAAACAATATAGAGCCTGGCTCAGCAGATAGCTATGGGTTAACCAGGCTGTAAAACCCACATGATGGCAGGACAGAGGACTGCTCTGTGTTCAACTGACCGCAGGGGGTGGGAGGAAGCGAGCGAGAGGGAGGGATGGAGACAGGGAGAGTTTTGTTTTGTTGTCCTTCTAATAAGAAGACAGCAGTAGATCTCCTCCAGCGACACAGCTTTCCCTATCTAACAAGTGTTCGATTCATACTGGAGGTGGGGAAATTGTATTTGGACGGACAGGACAGTCCCGACAGGACAAATAAAATAAAAAAGCAAATTGCTAATAAGAAAGAAAAGACAATGTTTTGACTTTTCTGAATGTTTACCTGTGTGTGAGTGTGTTTAAGACAGAGAGAGGGGGGAAGAGAGGACACATCTGCTAGGGATTTGGGACACCTTCTGTCAGGAGAGAGGAAGAAAGAGAGGGGGGTGTGAGTGTGAAAGAGACATGGCCTGTCTAAGATACACCAACCGAGTGCAGTATCAGCCAAAAATACTCCTCCTAACAAGTCAATACTGCGTATCGATTACTTCTGCGCAGGGCTTATGCAACATCACCACCTCAGTGTACAATTATGGTGAAATCACTGTGTGCACGCAGGGGTTTGCACAGCAACCTGCTCGCCCCTGTAGAGACAGAAAAGTAAACTCTTCATGTGTGCCACAGGGTCCTTAAATCAAACTGCACAATGTGAACTAATGGCCTGGAAACACTGAGAGAACTGTGCTCTCATGGACCCACATATAGAGGCGGGGGGGAGTACAAAGGAGGCAGGAGGAGACGGAGGGACACGGGCGTGTTAAATGTTTGCAGGGTTCTGAGAAGGCCTCAACCATGGACATGACTCAGTGATGAAAAATATTTTGCATTCATAAATCTAGTGACGTGGAGACGAGGCGGGTGTCCAGTTAAGGAGGACAGAACCAAAGTGTTGGGGAGACACTTGATGCAATCCCTCCTCTCTCCTCACCTGCTACTCCTTTTCCCCCTGCTCTTAGTCCAGCATCACCTCCTCCCCTCCGCCTCCTCCCTCTCCTGAAACCCAACGCATCACCATTTCCATCGGGACTCTGATGTGAGCTCGGAGACGGCCGCGCTTAATCGATAGTGCCAGGTTGCCAAGACAACCTTGATTTCCTGTCGCCGCTTTTGCCGAGCGCCGGTGATTGCGCCGGGTGTCCGTTGCACCTGCCGCCCTCTCCTCCTCCTCCTCCTCCTCCTCCTCCTCTTCCACTGTCTCATCAAGCGCTCCTCATCCCTCGCCTCCCTCCCTCCCTCCTCACACCATATAGCCACCATAGACAAAAGAGGAAGACAGATATACAAAGGCAAAACGGATTAGACCCAAGAGGTTGGCTTTGAACAATCAAAACACACTATTGTGTGTGAGGCCACATGTACACACACACACACACGTGCATGCAAACACACTTAACACACATGCCCTGTCATCCTTAACAAAAGAGAGCTGTGACAG